>JAHDVF020001083.1:600000-958601 GCA_022606425.2 Lepidostoma basale | reverse complement strand
ATATAAAACAATTAAGGGGATACTTTAAAATATATGTAAATAAATCAAGTTTTATTATTTTCTTTGAAGAGCCGTTTGTATTTGAAAAAAGTAAGGTCTATCTGTTATAATCCAGAAGAACACCATACAAAGTATAATATTTATGTATTTATGGATAAGCACGGAACGCAATGACGGAATAAAACAAGTTTCTGAATAATGGGAGCGTATCAAATCTGTACTCCTCCGTTTCACTTTCTCGCCTCACATAAATCAAAGCAGATATATCGCGGTACCTCGAAAAGAAAAACATCAAATAGATGTGCACTAACCAAAAAGTAATTCCATTCCAAATAAACCCGACAAAAAAGGAGTTATAAATGGAGGGCTCGAATCGACGACCTTCGTGGCAGAATGGTTACGAGCTCTGACTTCTAATCCGAAGGTACTGGGTTCGATTCCCGGCGATGGCAGTGTGATTGTCACACTGTCTTTGGTCTGGTGTAGAATTTACGTGACAATAAAATGGCAATAGATTGGCTACCTATCATATGTCACGAGAATCAATATAATAGCTAAAAAATAAAAATTGTATACAGTAATTGGGTCCAAACGACCTGTTGTGTACATAAAAAAAAAATAATAAAAATAAAAATAATAAATACGAAAATTAATATTTAAAACAATAATGTTTAAAACACAAAAGAAAAATAACCATTACAACTAACCATCATGCCGTTTCCACGGAGGGGTAGGCATAGAGGATAGGCCGCTACACTGTACTATCCAGACATTACTCTTGCGACTCTTCTACATTCCCACATCGTGGACTTGCACGCTCGATTGATCCCACTTCGAACATGGCCGCCTTTCAGTAATTGATTGATTTGATCATGCAATATCTTCCTTGGCCTTCCTCGACTTATTTTTTCATTCGCTAACTAACTAAATAACTAACTAACCATCACGCCGTCTCCCCGAAGGGGTAAGCAGAAATAATAGACTGCCACACTTTTCTTTCCTGACATATTTATCTCACTTCCTCAACATTCATACATCGTGATTTCTCTGACTCCTCACTTGACCGAAATTCGATATTTGATTTATTTGATCGTGCCACGTTTCCTCTATTTATGGTTCCATTTACATCGTTAAGATATAATTTTTTTACCATTCTTTCTTCAATCATTCTTTCCATATGTCCTAACCATCTTAATGATACTTTCATTATTTTGTTCATAACACCATCGTTCGCACCGCATTCACTTACTCTCTCTCTCTCATACACAGAGTATCCACACATTCGTCTAAGAGATCTCATTTCTACTGCATTTATTCTACTTTCATCCTTCTTTTGCCAGTTCCATGCTCCGCTTCCATACATAAGGGTCGGTAGAAAAACACCATATTTTCCATTCGCACTACTTGTATATATCTGTTTACCATTCTTTCCTCATCCATGCGTTCCGTATATGCAAACCAACTTGGTGTTCCTTTCTTAATTTTGTATAGGACGCATTCATCCGCTTTACATTTCTTTCTTACTTCTTCGTTCAGTATCTTATTATATTTTTTTTTCCATCTTGGCGATCTCCTTTCTACGCCTATATGCGTACTTTTAATTTTTTTCTGGCAACTCCGAGCTTCAAGGGATACAGTTTTGTAGATTCAAGTGATGACATGTATTTTTTAGATTGGTTTCCTCTTGCATAAAAAAATTTTTGTAATTTTCACAATTAGGGAACTGAGATTTCTGATTGTATTTTTATTTTATTTTTGTGGGGTGACCAAACGTACTGCCGATCCGGTCAGTACGTGTCAAATGGAGTAATCAGGTTCCTATGTCCCTGGTGCTATTATCTAGCTAACGCGAATTTACAGCACCGAGTGGGATACTCAGAGATGCCCAATCTTTTTATGCCTACTGTCTACGAAAAATAACAAAACAAAATAACATTCTAATCCAAAGCTTTAGAAGGTGATTTTAACGACACATAAAATTTGATATGAGTAAAAACGATTCTAAGCGAAGGTTGAAATGTTGTACATTAGGAAAGTTACATCTCGTAGTAGGTTAAAACATACTTTTTTTGTTAAAGCAATTATACCTTAAATGTTATCAAATGATTTATTTTTCTCTATAAGTCTTTTTAAATGTCAAATAAAAATTAAATATAACTGAGGGCTTATCATTACAAATCGCCAAGTACCTAAAAGTTAAAAAAAAAAATTGTAAAAATATCGGTTTCTTATTTAGAATCAGAAATAATTGGATATAAATAGTAGAAAGCTGGTCTATAATGCTTTAATATTGCCTCACTTTAATTATTGCTTTTTCAATATTGTTTTTAGCAAATAAAGGAGATACTGATAAACTACAGGTTTTACATAATAAAGGAATGACGGCTATACATGGTTGGGGTAGATATAAATAGTAGGATTTCAACAATGTTAAGCAAATTTAAAATATTAAATTCAAGAAAACTAGTTATTTACAACACTTTGATTTTTGTTTATAAAATTAAGAGTAATTTACTAACTTACCATCATGCCGTCTTCCCGAAGGTGTAGGCAGAAAGAATGGACTGCCACACTTTGCTTTCCTGACATATTTCTCTCGCTTCCTCTACATTCATAAATCTTGTTATGCACGCGCATCGATTTCTCTGACTCCTCACATGGCCGACATTCAATATTTGATTTATTTGATCGTGCCACGTTTTCCACGGTTTTCCTCTATTTCTAGTTCCATTTACATCATTAACATATATATATTTTTACCATTCTTTCTTTATTCATTCTTTCCGTATGTCCAAACCATCTTAATGATCCTTTCATTATTTTGTTCATAACACCATCATTCGCACCGCAATCACTTCTAAGATAAATATAAGAGTAATGTAGCATATACGAGTAGTTATGAAATACATGACTATTTGACGAGAGGTCGTGATAGATTCTGACTCTGGAGACCTAGACATGAAATTATAGAGAAAGGTGTTTCCATTGAACGATTTTTTGGGAATTTTCACAGTGAATGAGAAAAAAAATTATATCATAAATTTCACAGTTAAGCGATAAAAATTGTTTGATATATTTGAAATTGTAATAGTGATATTCTGTGTGGATACTCTGTGTATGATAGAGTGTCGAATGAAAATATAAGAAGTGAATGCGGTGCAAATGATGGTGTTATGAACAAAATAATGAAAGGATCATTAAGATGGTTTGAACATATCGTCGGCTCAAAGGTAAAACTCATTAAGTGATATTTCAAAATTTTCTTCATTTTTTGCAACTTCCGCATCAGACTTGTGAATTCTGCGTCAGAAAACAATCACCAAGTGTATTTATTAAAGAATAACAGTTATTCTTTAATAAAAACACTTGGTGATTATTTTCTGACGTAGAATTCACAAGTCTGATCAGAAATTGCAAAAAAATAAATAAATAATTCAAATGTCACTCAATGAGTTTTACCTTTGAACCGACGATATGGAAAGAATGAATGAAGAAAGAATGGTATTTTTTTTTTATGTTAACGATGTAAATGGAACCAGAAATAGAGGAAGACCGAGGAAAACGTGGCACGATCAAATAAATCAAATATTGAATGTCGGCCATGTGAGGAATCGAATAAATCGACGCGCGTGCATAACACGATGTATAAATGTTCAGGAAGCGAGAGAAATATGTCAGGAAAGAAAAGTGTTGCAGTTCATTATTTCTGCCTACCCCTTCGGGGAGACGGCGGGATGATTAGTTAGTTAGTTACGAAAAGCACTGCTAGTGTCAGAGGAAATGGGGATCTTACAGCCTGGTTTGATATCAATAAAGGTGTGAAATAGGGGTGTGTAATGTCTCCATGGTTGTTTAATCTATATATGGACAAGTGTTAAAAAGAGCTTAAAGGGTTGGAAGCAGGTGCAAAAATGAACGGTGTGTCAGTAAACTGTTTGTTTTATGCGGACGACGCTGTGTTACTTGCAGACAACGAGCATGAACTGCAAGCTCTGGTGTCTAGTATGTATGAGGTATGTAAGCGATACGATTTGATGATGAATGTGAATAAGTCCAAGGTAATGATTTTCGAAAAAGAAGGAAGCATGACAGTCTGCAACATTAGTGTTAACGGTGAAAATCTAGTTAGTTAGTATTAGTGATAAATAATATACGAAAAAGTGATAAACGAAAGTGACAAACAAAACCGACTAATTAAACTGTGGAGTGGTTTATGTATACATACATTGGATAAAGCAGTGGTCTTTTCCCTTGTTGAGAAGTCCAGGTTAGACAATCAGTAGCGGGATAGCACGTGGGACCCGCCACCTGGACGGCGCTAGTCATTTTTTCATTCACATCAGCCCGAATCTGATTGCGCCTCAATATTCACAGTTTAACAGAGAAGCATACGAGGGGATATTCCGTTCGGGGCCACGAGATTTTATCCGCTTTATTCCACGATTTTAAATACAAAAAAAAACAGTTTTATGCCGGGTGCTGCGAAAATTTACGCGCGATATATTCGAACGATTTAATGATGTTTTATGAACTTTCAAATTTACGCTCATAACACACGATGCGCTTGAATTGGTGTTAGACAAATGAGAACAATTATAGGCGCTTTTACATTCGCAGATGGACTTATAACTATTAGATCAGTCGTTCAATATTTTATGTAAAAAAACGTTTCGCATTGTTTTGCATTTTAAAATAAGTAGATAAAATGAAACAATTACTCTTGACTTTGGAATGTATCTTGTCTCCCTAATGTCGAACCATCACTAATGCGTTCCTGGTATTATGTTGTATGTGTATAATATCTTACCTGTACTCAATAGATGCCTTAAACATTTATGCTGTTTGTAATGTCTTTTGAGTCAATAAACTGATTTGATTTGATATGATATACTTTCAAATTCATATGGCCTGATATGGTGTAAAAATTCTAACAAGTTCAACATTAATTTCTGAGAATATATGTTTTTAATATTTTTTTTTAAACTTTTATTACTTTGCATAAAAGTTTTTTTTTTAAAAAGTATTAAAACCGAACAAATTGAATCTATAAAATATAAAGTTCATTTGTTATATCTACATTTATAAAAATTGATAGTATTTTAAAATACAATACAATATACATTGCTCCTAAAACATATTCTATTAATTTATTGTTTCTTGGACAATGATGTAAAACTATATATTAGATAATTAATGCGAATGAAAACATCAGTGTTCTAGAAGTTTTATTATATTTTATGGGAATGACATGTTTCGCCCTTCTAAGCCATTATCAAATGTCACACATTTGATAATCGGGTGGTGGTCTAGGGGATAGAACGCTTGACTCCTAATCTAGGGGAATTTGGGTTCGAGCCTGGACACGACCAGATTCCTTCTTCATAATAATGAGCTATTTTCTGCTCATATTGAAGATTGTAAAATAAATTCTAATACCATTGATTTAAATCTTTGATGTTAGTCTTTTAAAAAAAAAAAAAATCGTCATTATGGAATTCCACAATGTTAACTCCTTAAGATTATCTAAAATGTAAACTTAAAAGAAGTGTTCTATTTAATTATGAATCACGGAATTTACTTATGTTAACTCATGCTATTTATTATCTTGTTTTTCCTATTTTGTATATTTCTTCTTTGTCATTTGCTATTGTCTTATTTTACTTAATTATGATGCTTCTATCTCTACTATTAATGTCTTGTTGGTGGTACAAGAGAGTAGTACCTGCAGTGTTATGAACTTGGTATTCACATCCAATTGAGGCATTTAGTTTGTTTTAATGTATATTTGTTATTATTTATCACTTCTGTATATTAGATTATTTGTTTGTGTACTGAAAATAAATCAAATAAAAATATACTCGTACATAAGATTTTCCTTTACAGAATCTATCAAAAAAATATTAATACTACCTTCCTCTTTTGTCCCTTTCTTATTAATGTTATCTGCTTCCTTATAATGTTTATCGTCTTTAATGTATTATGATTAATCGTTTTTGACTCTATATTATGTGTTATTGTTCCTTCTAATTACTGTTTTTATTATTATTTTTTATTATTATTATGATTATTATTATTATTATTATTATTAATAATAATATTATTATTATTATAATCATAATTATTATTTTTATAATAAAAATAATAATTTTTATTTATTTTATTATTATTATATATATTATTATTATTTTATCATTATTCTTTTTTTCTTATTTATTTTTCCACCTTTAAAATGTTTTATAAATAGTAACTAACCGTTCTTTTAATTAGGTACCTAACTCAACTCCAGTAAGAATTTCAAAATTACTTAAAAGAAATTATTCAAATTGACATAGAAAGAAATACACATAAAGGTTAGAAAAATCACGAAAATTTAACAGTTGATATATTATTGTAACACCTGATGATGTCAACTTAGGTTGACAAAACAGCTGTCAATTTTTTATTTACTTTAACACTTTATAATTATTACGAGTTCTTTGCTTGTCATCATTATTAAATGTTCTTGTTTTTGAGACACTAAAGCAAAAAAGACATTTCATATCAATAAAATATGATACAACTTCTAGAAAACAGACGATATCATTAGTATAAATTATGTATTATGGAGTTTTACATCATTCTTCAAGAAACGATAAATATGTAATAGATATGTTTTTAAAACGTAATATTTTAAGAAGACGACCGCAAAATACATATTATTTAAATTAAACAGTGTCTTTGAGGATAGTTTATCTAGAAGAGTATATACGATTTCAATAAAATGTCCCCTGGATAGTAATTAAAACAACGTGGTGGACTTAATTTGTGTTTAAATTAATTAAGTTAATAAGTTTTCGTGAACAGCAAAAACAAATCCATTATACTCGCTTGTCACGTTCGCTTATTCAGAAATACTTACTTTGACGATTCAACTCGTTCCAAAGGAGGTGAACTCAAAGGATTCAATTAAGAAGTCAATCCAACGCACGGATTGCATTGCATTAAGAACGTGCTTTTAGTATCAAAACATGAAGTACAGGGTCATTTTCTTAATTGAAAAATAATCGGTTGATTTTTAATTTTCCTTCTATTTTCTCAGGGACCATTTAACATAGAGGGCATCAGTTAATATCCTTTAAAAAAACGTTATTTAGAGGGTAAAACTCCATTTTACATAATTGATACGAATGAAAATATCTGTTTTCTAGAAGTATTTTATTTTATGTGAATGATATGTTTCGCCTGTCTAAGGCATTATCAAATCATCAATTTCATATTCAGACCCAGACCCAATCTAACAGTTCACTAATATCAGATGCATCGTTCATATTAAGATTTAGAACAGGTCTAAATGGCTGTGGATCGGTCACACCCTGAGACGGAACCCAACCTGCATCGTCCAGGGCGCACTGGCTGGTCCCCTGTGGGGGGAAAGAGAAAGAGCTACCTAGAGAAGAGCCCTGCAGGACGAAGTCAAAGCAGCAGGCTTCACAGGTGAAGAAGGTTCCTTGAGGCCTTATGCACCACGGAGGTGTGACAGGACAAGAAAAAGAAGAATGCGCCCTTGAGTTGTTTACATAACAAAATAGGGCTTTAAAAGTAAGCATACGATTTTTCTTCTTATTATTATTATTAGTATTATTATTATTATTATAACTAACTTACCATCACGCCACATAAAGAATGGAACGCCACACTGATCTGTCATGACATACTTCTCTCGCTTCCTCTACATTCATACATCTTGTCATGCACGCACGTCGATTTCTCCGACTCCTCACGTGACCGACATTCAATATTTGATTGATTTGATCGTGCCACGTTTTCCTCGGTCTTCCTCTATTTCTATCTCCGTTCGCGTCGTTTACATAAACCTTCTTTACCATTCTGTCTTCACTCATTCTTTCCATGTGTTCAAACCATTATTATTATTATTATTATTATTATTATTATTATAATCATAATTATTATTATTATTATTATTATTATTATTATTATTATTATTATTATTATTATTATTATAAGTATTATTATTATTATTATTATTATTGTATTATTATTATTATATTATTATTATTATTATTATGATAATTATTATTATTATTATTATTATTATTATTATTATGATTATTATTATTATTATTATTATAAGTATTATTATTATTATTATTATTATTGTATTATTATTATTATATTATTATTATTATTATTATGATAATTATTATTATTATTATTATTATTATTATTATTATTATTATTATTATTATTATTATTATTATTATTATTATTATTATTATTATTATTATTATTATAGACCGTCATACTGTTCTTTTCTGACACAGTTCTCTCGTTCAGCATTATTTACTGTAGATAAAGTTGTGTTACATTTTTCCTCTACATTTTCAAGTGACTCGAGCAAAAAAGGGACATGGATTAAGATGGCTTATTCCTACCGTTTATATTCTGCACGGATATAAATCAACGATTTTTGTTTCTCGATTTACGAATAACTGCATTCAGATTATTGGAGAGCAGCCATAAAAATTCGCTGCACGGCATTCCGTTCGATAAAAGAATTGCCAACAAATATGGTCGTGAACCCGATCGAAACCCGACTTGTCGCATTAGTTAAGTGGAAATGATGCACTCTACTCTAATGAAACAGTTCGTCTTAATCATTTAATGTTGGGTAAGCGAGGACGTGCAGGTACATTATATATTGCTGTTATCCCGAGAGGATCATTGTGATGAAGGAGGGCTTGCACATGTTACGTTCTCCCGGGATTACAAAATTTAATTGAATATGTCAACGCTTCTGTGCATCAAACATCGAATATTAATTAAAATTTGAACCACACTGTTGTGTTACAAAGAAATTATTTTTCAATTATGATTTGGCAACACAAAGAAATGACAATGTTCATGACAATCAAATGATTATACTGAAATTTCTTGATGGAATTTCATTAAAAATAATAATGAAATAATAAATTTCATTAAAAATAATAACGACCGGTTTCGCCAATCTGTTGATGCCAGCCAGCCTGGTGTTGGTCTTTTTGTCCCTGATAGATTTCTCCGACAGCGACAGCATAGATTCTTTACCTGCCGACCACCAGAACCAATCTGCCTCTGGTGACACCGGGGGAGAGAGCAATTATTCTGATGAACGCGGTCTCGACGACTTTCATATTAGAGAAGGTACGCTCAGGAGATAAATACTCTTGACTTTAGAAAGTATCTTGTCTTCCTAATGTCTAACCATCTCTAATGCGTTCCTGGTACTATGTTGTATTTTTATAATATTTTACCTGTACTCAATAGATGCCTTAAACACTTGCTGTTTGTTATGTCTTTTGAGTTAATAAACTGATTTGATTTGATTTGAAAGTACATTGAAGAGATATTCTAAAAAATAAGGTTTTTTGAATGAATTTTTTTTTTCAGTTTTTCTTTTCACTTACCTAATCTCGTCATTATACAACATACTCGTATATAAGGCCACGCCCACAGGCCCAGATAACTAACCTATCAGCAGTATCGGGAACAGGGCTTGAGATCAAGCCAGCGGTAACTGATCAGATTAAACTTAACGAGTTGGAAATGTATGGCCTGCCCTAACATAGCTGTTAGCCGGGAAAGCTTAATAAAAGTGTTCTTTCAATAAATCTTCACGGTGCTTTGACGGCGGATAACTTGGAATCTTTTTACTTGAGTGATTTTGTTCTTTCGCCCCGCTGATGAATTAAGACGAGATCTGTACTTTGCGTACTTATCGATGGCAAGTGACACCGATTGCACAACTAGCGAATTCATTCATATATTTCAGTAGAAAACATTTCACATCAAACATATCGCTCCCGTAATATTAACCATTGCAATTATATTATAATCGATATTTTTACAAAAAAGTATAAAATAGAAACCAGTTTCTGTCAAAATATTAATGTATAACCAGTTTTTTACGATAAAGTCTCGAATTTCGAAAAAAAACGGCGGAAGCAAAGTTATACACATAATAAATACAAGAGTGGATACATTTATAAAAGAAAGTCGTTTTATTAAACTATTATTCATTATTTCATTTAACACAAAAGTGAATTTAGTGCAAATGAAATTGTTTTTAACAAAATAATGCAAGTGTCATTAAGATGCTTAAGACACATGGAAATAATGAAAGTATATGGTATGTTGACTTAGGCATTCTTATTCGCAATAAAATGACATAAAATATGTTCACAAATTAATGTATTTATTCAAAAAAGCGATAATAGAGGACCTCCGAGGCGACCCGATTAAGCAATAATATTGCCCTACCCACAGGCATAACCATTGGCAGGTTAGTTCTGCAGCGCGGCAAATCAAACAATCTGTGCATCAGGGACAAATAAACCTGGATCACTCAGGACATCCGAGTTTTATATATGGCCGCCAATCAGCTGAAAGAAGTGAACTCCCAAGTGGATATTCCTCCTTCTCTCCGATGATTGGTAGCTTAGCATACCTAGCATAAATTAAATCGGAAATAGCCACGGTTAATAACCGCGCTCCCTGAGGTAAAGAAAGCGCAGAATTTTTTTCTGCAATCGCTCCACCATCAGAGAATATCGGATCCCAGGCGGTGACCAAATAATGGAACTATATTCCAGCGGGAATTATACAATACCCGAAATACCTTAGTATTCGAAAATATATTGGCATTCCTAAATTATTCATGTATTAAATAATAAATATTTCGTGTATGACACGCAATTTGAATATGGAGGAACCGAGAGAAGTGTGTCAAGAAAGAACACTGTATCTGTCCATTCTATTTGTTTACCCCAGATGAGGAGTCGGCGAGACGACTTCGGGGAGACGGTGGGTTGGTTAATACGTTAGCGAAAAAAAATTTATAGAATTTGAAAGAAATATTTCAAAAACAAATTAGAATAGTTATAAGGGATGATAAATTATGTATACTGAATGATAAATTGTGTATACCGGATGATGACTTGTGTGTATGCTGAATGATAAATAGAAACCTAATATGACATTTTAGTGGCATCATAAGTTGTACAAGGAAAATAGAATATTGAACATAAAGAGCCGAATATAGAATATTGAACATAAACCGGAAAATAAAGTAATATGGGAAATCGACCTACAGGAAGACCACTTAAAAGTTGGCGATAGACGTGAACATCTATTACCCAGGAACGGGCTCCGAGAAATAACAGGATATCTTAAAAGAATAAGAGCATTCAGAGGTATGAAAAAAACTATAATAGTATTTGATATAAAAAAAAAATTGACAGTAATACAACATTATGAAAATATTTTATTATGTTTTGACTTGATATATCCAAAATTTGAAAGAAAAAAAATATATAAATTATATATATGAAGTTATCGCCATATCTGTTGGACCCTGTTCCATAATGCGGTGACCATTATAACTTCTTACAGGTTCATCTTAAATCATTCAAATAAAAAAATATACATATTACTTCAATAGTTAATCTAGTACCTAATCGAAGTTTTTTTTTCTATTTCAAAACTTGTATTTTTAAAGCAATTAACTGTTGCATTTTTCCTTGAAAATCCGTAAGCAAATAATCAGAGGCCGACATTTTGTTCATTAAAAAAAAAAGCTTCGATCAGGCACTTGATTAAACTATTACAATTTTTTTTTAAATAATTTGAATGATTTTAGATGAACCTGTAAGAAGTTATAATTGTCACCGCAAAGAACCAATTATGGACAACAAATATTGCGATAACTTCATATATTTATTTTAAATTTGGGTCAAATCAAGTAAAAACATAATATAATAATTTAATATCGTTTTATAAAATTAATTAAATTACTGTCAATATTTATTTACTGAAAATACTTGTTTTTTTATACCTCTGACTACCCTAAGCCCCTCAGTAAAACAGAAGAAGAGAAATGAAAAATCATTTGATACCTTGAGCGTTGCATTTTGAACAGAGTGTATATTTTTATTTACTGCAGCAGCGATACGAAAACACAGTTAAAAATCTCCAAAGTTTTAGGGATAATACAATGATGTACTTAACGAGAAACTCTCGACGATGGAAGCGTAACATATATTACTTTAGTCTATATATCTTATCTAATTGTGAATATTTCATTGTTCATAAATATAATTATAGACTTCCACGGTGTTAATGCGTTAAGTTTAACAAAGTTGAAAAGTTTTATTTCGCAAGATACACTCCACAATCTGAGTAAAGTTTTAATAAAGTTAAACATTATTTGCATTAACTTCGTAATCAAGAATAATAATTTTAATGCGCTCTGGTTAATGCTTAGTTTTCAGCACCAATTAGTTTTACCGGTATCGGTATTTCCCGTATTTACTTCAAGGCAATTACCTAAGTAAAATCATTTTAATATAACTTTTCAGAATTCGCAAACCATCTTTATGAAAAAGACATTCGTTTAATAACGATAACGGAGTTGAAATTTTACAGTACTTAATTTTTATATTTCTTTCAAGAACAACAACAAACCATCACGCCGTATCCCAGAAAGGGTAGGCAGAGAGAATGGACCGCCACACTACTCTATCATGACATATATCTCTAGCTTCCTCCACATTCATACAGTGAGTTAACACGCACCTCGATTCTTTCGACTCGGCCGATCTTTAAAATCCGATTGATTTAGTCATGTCATAGTTCGCTCGGTCTTCCTCGACTCCGTACTGCATTCAGATCATTAACGTAAACTTTCTAAAACTTTCTTTCTTCATCCATGCGTTCCATGTGACCAAACCAACGCAGTGATATTTTCATAAATTTGTTCATAAGCTTCCGCTGTACATTTCTCCCTTAAGTATTTGAAACTCTTTCGTACATCATTTTACCACACATACGCCTTAGGGATCTTATCTTTGTCACAATTTCATTTATAATGTTATCTAAAAGAACATTATGTGTTTTAATATTTTTATTTTGTTATTTTATTTTATATCGTTGTATTTTATATTATTTATTTTAGAATTATTTTGTGGACGTTGGACGATCGAAGTGTGCGCAGGAGATGCCTATTGGTGGCGATGAGGTTCGCAATCCATCACACCGCGTCTCCCGCGAGGGCGAAAATAGAGGTATGAAGTGCCTTATCGGTAAAAGTGTGGCAGTCCATTCATTTTGCTTACCCCTTCGGTGAGACGGCGTGATGGTTAGTTAGTTAGTAATCTTTATTTACAAAATGATATTAATATATGGTCAATGTACAAAGAGTAATAAATATAAATGTGACATATTCAAACTTATTCCCGGCGAGGGCAGTGTGATTGTCACACTGTCTTTGGTCTGGTGTAGAATTCACGTGACAATAAAATGGTGATACGAGCTACCTATCACATGTCACGAGAATCACTATGATAGTTAAAATACCCTTTACATCGATTTGGCTCATGCTGTCATGATGTAAAGAACGATTAAAAAAATAATAATAATATGTATGGAAACGAAGCATGGAACCGGCAGAAGAAAGATGAGAGCAGAATAAATACGGTACAGATGAGGTCCCTAAGACGTATGTGTGGTAGAACGATGTACGACAGAATCTCAAATGCTGATATTAGGAAGGAATGTAGAGCGAAAGAAGGTATTATGAACAAAATTATGAAAGGTTCGCTGCGTTGGTTCGGACATATGGAGCGCATGGGTGAAGAAAGAATAGTTAAAAAAGTATACGTTAACAATGTAAATGGAGTAAGGAGTCGAGGTAGACATGTCAGAAGCCGGAAGAATCGACGTGCGTGTATGACTCGATGTATGAATGTGGAGGAAGCTAGATAGGTGTGCCAAGATAGAGTAGTGTGGCGGTCTATTCTCTCTGCCTACCCCTGCGGGGAAACGGCGTGATGGTTTGTTGTTGTTGTAATAATAATAATCATCTTCAAATACTTGAATATGAATGTAAGCCAATAGGGAAACAAGCCATCGGTACACAATTGTTATTGACAGAAGAGGGGTGGAGTAGAAGACAGTGGTTCTCAGACCACAATGAGAGCGGTCCATTACATATTGATCACGGAATACATCACCCGCAAAAAAGGAAATTCAATATGGAATAGCGGCGATTTGGCTGCGTGGTGAATTCTCATAAATTATTGAAAAGCGACCTCCCGCCGTAGCCAAAGTTTGTGAATTTAATCAGCGGGGAACCGAGATACCGGTTCGATTTGAATTTCTTGTATAAAACGGTTAATTTTTCCTTTCATAAATAAGTATTATTGCCAAACTTTCGGCGCGTTTCAGCCTAAAGAAATATATGGACCGAAAGAATGAAGGTAAGGTTACGTTAAAGAACTTGAGTAAATCATGACAGTGAAAAGAGCGCTATAAATTGATTCGTTATTATTTCTACGTGTAATAACACCGAGGAACCAAACAGTTCCCATTCCAGGTGAACTTTCTAAAGTGGTATGTTTTGATTGTTTTTATACAATCGTTCTTCTTTGATATATAGAAAATCTCGAAGTTTGTAAAGATTCTGATTCTGTTAAAATAATAGGAATACGCACATGTTTTTACAATTATGATAGATACGATTTAATATAAAAAGGTCCTTTATTATTATTATTATTTTTGAGTGAAAAAATCAATAATATTGTAAAAATTAAGTGTATATTTTTAAGAAAAACAAATGATTTTATTGAAATCTCTTGATGGAAGTTCATTTTAAATAATAATGAAATAAAACGATGTTTTTTTTTTTTTGAATGTATACATATACTTGTATACGAATACTGGATTTCACCCATTGCGGGTTATCAATTTATGATTTAATTGTATCTCAATAGAGATATCTCCAGGCGGCTTCTAACAATGCGCTAATGGCGGGGTAGCCTTTCACATTGTGTTAAAAAGATGTTCTGCTTAATGCTTAATAAACATAAATCTTCATAGATGGCGTTAGTATTTGGATTATATGGATTAACCTTAGAGATTAACACATATAATCAAAATCTTCATAGATAGCGCATTGAAACTGACATGTAAATTCTGGCGTTGGACTTTAACATATATACAACTTCCGAAAATTTGTCAGACATGGTCATAAGAAAGGTGGAATGGGGAATGTTGTAATTACATAAAGTGTGCGCTTAATCCAATCAATGACAGGTCATAAGTCCTGTAAACACCTTGATCAACCATATTCAGTTTCCAATTTGCATCTTTACTCTATTGAGATACAATTAAAACGATGTTATTTAACTACTTACACTTTTGTTTTTATTTCGATAGCGACCGGTTTCGCCAGGTTCGCTGGCATCGACAGACTGGTGAATCAACTGGTGAAACTGGTCGCTGTCGAAATAAAAACTTATTACGTTTTATTTAATTATTATATATAGATTTTTTATATTCATCATTGTGGTTCCACAGTATGAAATAGCTGAAAGGGTTGAATGTAGGTGCCAAAATGACCGGAGTGTCAGTAAGTTGTCACTTGTATGCGGATGACGCTGTCCTACTTAGAGACAACGAGCATGAACTACTAGTCCTGGTGAATTCGAAGAGATGGACATATAATAACCCATTTCTTCAGATTAATTAGGGGATACTTCGAGAACTCGGCCGTACTGGGAGATGTTGGTATTTTTGTCTCCGATAGATATCTCCGACAGCGACAGCACATAGTGTTTTACCTACCAGCCGCCAGAACCAATCTGCCTCTGGTGACACCGGTGGGAAGAGCAATTAGTCTGCTGAACGCGGTCTCCTCGGAATTGACATCTTTCATGTTAGTGAAAGTACGTTCGGGGGACAAATACTCTTGACTTTGAAAAGTATCTTGTCTTCCTAATGTTGAACCATCACTAATGGGTTCCTGGTATTATGTTGTATGTGTATAATATCTTACCTGTACTCAATAGATGCCTTAAACATTTATGCTGTTTGTAATATCTTTTGAGTAAATAAACTGATTTGATATGATTTGAATAGTAAGTATGAGGTATGTACTTAAAAAGTCCCAAGTGGTTATCCCAGATGTTTATATAATTTGTGGCAAACGAATCCATAGGATTGAAACTAAGAAATATAGTGTGGCGGTATTTATTCTTTGCTTATAATAATTACCTTGGTCTCAGCTGTAATAACAAGATACAATATGCCTATATTGGGTCGGAATCGGTCGTATGAGGCAGATGCATAATACATCATATGATTCTCTGTCATACACTCGTAAGTGCCAAACTCGCATGAATTCGTTAGAGCAGTGTAGGTATCGAAATTATTTATGCGCCGACCCCAAATATTGTACGGGGAAATTAACAGAGGTCAAGAAGTTACGGAATCGATTCGGAAACTTGGTGCTACCATAATTTACAGTTTCCCGAAATATACGGAGTGACAATGAACTATTCAACCCTGTCGCATAATGGTGTAGACCAACAAATTAGTGTAGAGTTTATTGTGACTAAAAGTTACCGAACACCACACAATTATATATAAAATAAATATTATTTATTTTTATTTTTTTATTATTTTTATTATTGAGGGTAATAAACAGCAAATACAGTATATGAATATAACACACAGAGACAACAAAACAAGGCCAATTACATGCTACCGTAAATATTATATAACAACTGACATAAGGTTAAATATATAATAGAAGGATGGAGTGCCGCATCGATTCAAGTGTGGCAGTCCATTCTTTCTGCCTACCCTTTCGGGGAGACGGCGTGATGGTTAGTTAGTTAGTTTTAAGAAGAATAAAGTAACACTTTGATAAGTTAAAGAGAAAACTAGTAGTACTAGTAATAATGAATAATTAAAGATAAAATATAATTTAAAAATGTAAATGTAACGACGAGAACGGTATGTAAACGACGTGAACGGATCTAAAAATAGTGGTAGCCCGAGGAAAACGTGGTACAATCAAATTAATCAAATATTAAATGTCGATCACGAGAGGAGTCGGACAAATCGACGTGCGTGCATTATACAATATATGAATGTAGAGAAAGCGTGATAAGTAGGTCCGGACAGAACAGTGCGGCAGTCCATTATTTCTGCCTACTGATGGCTAGTTAATTAGTTAAGGAATATTACATATTTATTCACCAATATTTAATTTCAAGACATGTTTTGGTTTATGGCACAACTTATTTCTTCCCCTTTGTGACTGGGAGGATGGGTAGTGAGTGGCTGCGATTGGACCATCACGTTGTGCAGATGCTTTCGGGGCACGGCAATTTCCGTGCCAGGCTCCATGATCTTAGTCTGGCGCCGGACCCGGAGTGTGTGTGCGGCGGGGGGCCCCAGACGGCCCACCATATCCTCTGGGAGTGCTGTCTCTTGCAGAGTGATAGAGATATCATGATTGAGAATGTGACAGTGGATCATCGACCAATTTGGAATAGTGACTTAACAAGTAGCGATAAAAATTTCAGTTGCCTTCGTACTTTTATTCGTGCGTGGACAAAACTTTTTAGTGAAATGGATGTGTAATTTATTTACTCCCCTATGTCTTCTCGTGCCATGTTGTTGTTTCTATAAATTATTTGGCATTATTTGTTAAAATTGTCATTGTTTTTGGTTGTGTTATTATTGCTATTATGATTACTTTGATAGTTATAAATAAATGATTATTATTATCTTTGTCTTTGGTTATGTTATTATTATGGTATTATTGCTATTATAATTATTCTGATAATTATGAATAGTATGTTCGCTATGATTGTTACAATAGTTTTGTGCATTTTAGTTTTGTTTTCTGTTTCTGCGCCCCTGAGTTGCTGCTCATGGATGTTGCCACTGGCTCCTGTTCATTGGTTTTGTTTTGACCGGAAGTCTACACTGCCCCTTGGTGGGTGTGTTCTGATCTACTTTTCTGTTTATAATGTGTCTTTTATAAATACTGTTTTTTTTTTATTCATTTCTGCTCTTTCTAAAACCTGTCCTCCATTCATCCCATCCCAATTTGTTCATTATTACTTAACATCTTCCCGCCTCCCTCATACACCATCTTCTTCCTGTTTTAAAATTTAGTTTGTTATATATTTGTCCTATTGTGTATTGTGAATTAATGTGTGTTTTATATAATTTTAATGTGTTTTTTTTTTTACTAATTTAAGGTGTGCTTTATATAATATTTACTTCTGATTTTATTTCATAATAAAGAGATGTGAGGCCGCGCGGGAGATATATAAGGTTAAAAGAATAGATTAAATGTGGTCTGTCACCCTTTTGATTGATGACAAGAAAAGGCTAAATTAAATTAACGTAAGTCCCGGATGGACAAGGAACGGGCCTAGATAGTGCAGCGAGACTGACGAAAGGGCGTCGCTGCGTCCTATAACAGTCTCGGGTGGTGGTGGGAACCTTATATATGTAGAAATTTCAAAATCTGTGCATTGAAAAGGGTTGTGTCACAACCGGAACATATCTGTGTAAAATTAAATAATTGGTTTTGAAAATACATAGAGTAATACTATATTTTTATTATTTGTATTTAAAATAAAATAAACTGATATTAAGTGGAGGGACGTCGGGGAGTTGGTAGAAGGCAGCTGTCCTGGCTGTCGAACATCAAAGAGTGGACAGGAATAACAAGAGTTTAGAATCTGTTCCAAGTGGCGCAGGATAGAGATGCCTTTTCTGCAGTGATCGTCAACATTGAGGGGACCTTACACGGCACCGAAAGAAGAAGAATACAATAATACGGAGAGCAACGGGAAACAAGTATATTACAAAAAAAAACAAGGGAAGTGTAATAAATTATGAAACACCGTGTTTACCAAGTAGGTTAAAAAACAGCAAAGAGAAATTTCAGATGTCTCACCTTCTATCGAAAATGCTTAGAAATGTAAATTTTGTCATGGCTAAGAGAGGCGCACGCTGTACCTGAATATATCCCAAAGTCACCACCTCCGTCACAGAATGAGAAGGGTAGTGAATACCGGCAACATGTCCGTACATAGCCCAGGTCACTTTTATCTAACTTTAATCCCTTACAAAAGATGTCCTTGGTATAGGTCCCCCAGCATATTCTGCGGATAAAGAAGAGGTCGCCCAAAGCCGGGCCTGTGCGACGTCCGTCCGTCATTCTGGCCGAATCAAACTATTGTCAGTCGGAATTCGGGCGCACTTCGGGCGGGTCATTTAAATTTTTGGTTAAAAACTTTTCCTCCCAAAACCAATTACTTTCCAGCCAGATCTTCTTCATGAAACACATTTCAAAACAATATAGTTTTATCATTCTAAGTTTAAAAATTATTTCGAAACATATTCTTATAAAATAGTCCATTGTTTTGTCTGAAACACTGACATAATATCACAATTTCTTTTTATTCACTCAGAGCTGTTTCGCCAACCGATGTTGGCATCATCAGGTGTTACAATAAACTAAGTTTAAGTAGTAATTTAAGTAGTAATAAACAAGTTTAAGTAGTAATAAACAAGTTTAAGTAGTAATTTAGGTACTAATAAACAAGTTTAAGTAGAAATTTAAGTAGTAATAAACAAGTCTAAGTTTATTGTAACACCTGATGATGTCAACATCGGTTGGCAAAACAGCTGTCGCGACAATTTCAGTGAATAAAAAGAAATTGAGATATTATAACAGTGTTTTTAATTTTAACAGTAATATTCTAATAACTTATAACTGTTTCATATTCTCCTTCCAAATTAATAATGGAATTCCACAGTGTAACCTTCAATAAAGTAACTCGAATATATAAGTATATTGTCTCTTGAACAGTGATATATGAGAAAGTCGGCTTTCTTCAAGTTATATTTTATCTTTGAATCAAATATTGAATGTCGGCCATGTGAGGAGTCAGAGAAATCGACGCGCGTGCATGACACGATGTATGAATGTTGAGGAAGCGAGAGAAATATGTCAGGAAAGAAAAGTGTGGCAGTCCATTCTTTCTGCCTATCCCTTCGGGGAGACGGCGTGATGGTTAGTTAGTTAGTTAGTTATATTTTATCTTATGGTAATGACATAAATGGCATTACCAAATGTTTGACAAGTAAAAAAATATAGATAAAGTAGATATTCTTCTTCTTCAAGTGCCCTGTCGGATCCCCCCAACGTTGGCGATCACCTCTGTTAACCTGTCGGCGCCGCTCGGAACAGCTCCTCCACACTTCGGATGCCGGTCCACTCCCTCACGTTTCGCAGCCAGGACATTTGTCTCCTACCGGGTCCTCGGCGTCCCTCAATCTTCACATCCATACAATAAAACAGACCACACATACTGTAGTATTTGATCATTCTCTGGCGGAGTTTCAAGTTTATGTTATTATTGCAGAAGAGTGATTTCATTTTATTAAACGTAGCTCTTGCTGCCTGCATTCTGGATTTTATCTCTACATCTGGGTCAAGAAATTGCGTAGGTATTTAAATTTTTCCACCCTTTCAACGTTACGGCCGTTCAAATGCAATACTGACCCACTGAAGTCAAGCCGTCCGAATGTCATCCATTTGGTTTTACTTTGATTTACTTTTAAGTGGATATTAACAGTCTTATATAAATACTCCTTCCAAATTCAAACTATATTGGAAAATGAAGAAACTATTTTATATTGCTAAAAAAATATTTTGTCTGCAAACTTTGCAAGCGCACCACACTTTTAAAACCGCTCCTGTAGAATGAAAGAGCCCGAAGTTTATTTGGGACAAATCTGGAGTTTTCTACAATCATTAAAATAATTAACTGAACGTTTCACAGAATGTTTAAATCCGTTTTTAGGTTAAACTAATTACTTTGATTTAAATTCCACTTTGTTTCTTCCTGAAATGTTGAACTTGACGACAGATTTAAAAAAAAGACCCTGCTGTTAGTCCTGCTGCATGTGACAATATATAACGAGCAATGAATTTGATGGGTCATTAATCTACTCGTTTACACAAAAATATTCTTGTACTTGTCGTTAATATTGTCGTTATTAATAATATGTCGGTAATTCGTTATATTTTTTGTTAAGCTCAAACAGTGTTAATTTAAATCAAATCAAATCAAATAAATTTATTAGCTCAAAAGACATTACAAACAGGAAAATGTTTAAGGCATCTATTGAGTACAGGTAAAATTATATAAATATACAACACAGTACCAGGAAAGCATTAGAGATGTATCGACATTAGGAAGACAATATACTTTCTGAAGTCAAGAGTATTTGTCTCCTGAACGTACCTTCTCTAATATGAAAGACGTCGATCTCCGAGGAGACCGCGTTCAGCAGACTAATTACTCTTCTTATCGGTGTCACCAGAGGCAGATTGGTTCTGGTGGGCGGTAAGTAAAACAATCTGTGCTGTCGCTGTCGGAGAAATCTATCAGGGACAAAATACCAACACCCTCTGGCACGGCCAAGTTCTCGAAATATCCTATGATTAATTTAAAGAAACGGGTAATTAGATGCCCATCTCTTCGAAGCTGTAAAGAAGAATGAACACTCTTAGTCTCGGAGGATAAATGAACTGAAAGTCAACGCCAATGTAACACCGCGTGTTGACATTAAAATTAGTATACGAAATAACGTTACTTTAACAATTGTGTATGATAAGCTAATTATTAATTAATACCCCGCACACGCGGCTGGCAGCGGATGTTGTTACGACCGAGTACACCTGGACTTGCCTTACCTATTCAAGAGGAAGGGTCAAACCTCCAAATAATATCTTAAGATCTTATTAAATATTCTTTTGTGCAAAATGTTTTGCTAGGCTTGATTGATAATTTATTCAAGTAAATGTCACAGGGAAAGTCAATAAACTTCAAACCTTTCTCGCTTTTATTGGATTAGGATCCCGTTGAAGATTGTTGTGATGTGTATATTCAGGTACCCCTACTGGGGTCCGCTGGCTCCCCGAGGCGCCCTGCTCCGTTGTATATTATTGTATACTCGTACATATTTTGTACACATTCAGATCTAGGATTTTGAGAGCACACTCCCGAGAGACCGCGCGAGTATCTCGCTCCAAATCTATCCAATGATTGCTGAATGGGTCTGCCTTGTCCGGAATGGAGATGATATTATTTTAGTTACGAAAACGCCCCTTGGATCGACTGCTTTTATTTTGGAATAGAATAAATACAGCGCCGTTGGTATTATTTCGATCTCCCGTGGACTTTACAGAAAATTGGATATGTTTTTACATTCTAATATATGGTAATATCTCATTAATAAATGAAATTTGGTATGTACATGATTATACGACATCGAAAATTTAAATTACATACCCCATCCATTGTTATAAAATAAAATAAAATTATTATCATTAAGATGGTTTGTACTCATGGAAATAATTAATAAAGAAATAATCATAAAAAAATATATATGCAAACGACGTAAAGAAATAGAGGAAAACGTACTAGAAATAGAGGAAGACCGAGGAAATTGTGGCAAAATAAAATTAATCAAATATTAAATATCGGCCACGCGAGGAGTCGGAGAAATCAATAGTAAGTTTGCCGATAGTAAGTTCGTAGTAAGTTTGCCAGAAAAGACAGTGTGGTGGTCTATTCTTTCTGACTACTCCTACGGGAAGACGTCATGATGGTTAGTTCGTTTTTTATTTATTTTCACTGTTCACAAGAACTTCTATCTAACTAACTAACTAACATACCATCACGCCGCCTCCCCGGAAGGGTATGTAGAAAGAATGGAACGCCAAACTGTTCTGTCCTGACATGCTTCTCTCGATACCTCTACATTCATACTTCTTGTCATGCACGCACGTCGATTTCTCCGACTCCTCACGTGACCGATGTTTAATATTTGATTGATTTGATCGTGCCACGTTTTCCTCGGTCTTTCTCTATTTCTAGCTCCGTTTACGTCGTTTACATATACCTTCTTCACCATTCTGTCTTCACTCATTCTTTCCATGTGTCCAAACCATCTTAATTATTTTGTTCATATTTAATTATTTTGTTCATAACGATTTCATTCGCACCGCATTCACTTCTTATATTTGCATTTGTCACTCGATCATATACAGATTTACCACACATTCGTCTTAAAGATCTCATATCTACCTATCGTGAAATATTAAATAAGAAAATTAATAATTTACTAAAAATGAAAGGATCATTAAGATGGTTTGGACATATGGAAAGGATGAATGAAGAAAGAATGGTAAAAAATATATATGTTAACGATGTAAATGGAACCAGAAATAGAAGAAGACCGAGGAAAACTATCAAATAAATCAAATATTGAATGTCGGCGATGTGAGGGAGTCAGAGAAATCGACGCGCGTGCATGACACGATGTATGAATGTTGAGGAAGCGAGAGAAATATGTCAGGAAAGAAAAGTGTGGCAGTCCATTCTTTCTGCCTACCCCTTCGGAGAGACGGCGTGATGGTTAGTTAGTTAGTTAGTTATAATTTACTAATGCATTAAAATAAGTAAAAATAACGAGGCACTCGATTCAACAAAATCTAAACGAATGAATTATTGTACCTCCGGTTCAAGATATACCATTATCTGTCCTCTGTTGCGAGTAATTCGACCATATGTAAACACTCGGAATATTCCGTTTCATCAGATTCAAACTACGATCTGGCAAAGCGAGGGGAAACATTAGATTACACAATAATCGATTAGTCGAATCGATTCCCAACATCGGCACAAAACAATCACTTTACCATGCAAGAGCATTGAATTTGTTCGTTATCAAACGTGGACTGAGTACTATTTTGTAAAAACGTTACAAATGAATCTATAAATGAATTTTTTTTCAATACACATTCGTCATAGGGAGTAAAATAGACAAATGTGTATTGAAAAAAATATACATATTGTAGGAAAATTTTGTACCAGACAGTTTGTTGTCCGTCCTGTAAAGTTGAGGTTACTGGATGTGTGCTACTTCTGAAAAACACGATTCAAATTATTTATTTGAACTTAAGAATAAAATCATTATAACAGTGTTTCGGCCAAAACAATGGACTATAAAATTAACTATAAACATAAATTTCTGTATTTATTTAAAAAAATATATTTTTCAAAAAATATTATATTAACTAACTAACTAACCAACTAACCATCACGCCGTCTCCCCGAAGGGGTAGGCAGAAAGAATGGACTGCCACATTTTTCTTTCCTGACATATTTCTTTCGCTTCCTAGTTAGTTAGTTAGTTACATTATACTACTCAATAGTACCACTTATTATGTATCATTGCTAGTTAGCGAAGTATATGTACGTATTATTGGGCTTTTTGTAAAGTTTGTGGAACCAACTAAATAATTAACCATTACGCCGTTTCTCCGCAGATACGATTGATTGCCACATTGATCTCTCCTGACATAACTCTCGCGACTCTTTCTTATTCATACATCGTGACATGCACGCTCGTCGATTGTTCCTACTTCTAACATGGCCGCCTTTCAGTAATATATTAATTTGGTCATGCCTTGTCTTCCTTGGCCTTACTCGACTTCTTTTTTTATTCACACTACTATTATATATCTTTTTAACCATCCTTACCTCATCCATTCGTTCCATATGTCCAAACCATCTAAGTGATCCTTTCTTAATTTCATTTATCACGCATTCTTCCGCCTTGCATTGTGTGACCATTACTTATATGAAGTATTTACGAGTATATCTATATAGATAAAATAATTTAAATAGCTCATCTCTAAAATGAGTATTTTTCGAATAGATTTTAATTTTCAAAAAAATCTGCTGTAGATCCAATCAATAATACAATGTACTCGTATATGTATGGCGTTTTGCAAACCATATTTTATAAATTTACGCACAATTTGACGACATTTAAAAAAAGGATTATTTATTATAAAATATTTATTATTATTTAGGATTCAAAACATTCAGATATTTGTTATATGTATGTGATATTTCATAAATATAACGAATAACATATATTGAAACACAACACAAGAATTTTATTAATGCAATAAAATACGCAAAACATTCTAAATTTGAATAGGGAATTTGAACATTTGAATAACGAAATTATTCGATTCTACCAGGGTTTATATCGCCCATCGCTACTACTAAGTACCGCATTAGAGAGATCCGATCCCAACATCTGCTGATACGTGCATCTGTCCGGGGGTAGGTACATTGCTCCTAAACGAGTCGGTATAAAGCACTATTACTCTGAGCAGTAATGTGATCTTTACAAAAATCAGGGATCGAATAACCAGGGATGCGATGCCCCTAACTGTGTTTTTAGCGGATCTCGTTCGGTTTTAGATAAGCCACCTTTACCGCTTTTGCGAATCGCTTTCTATGTGAATAGTTTAAACAGTGGTAGGGCGGCGGGGGACATGTCACTAGGGGTTGAAATCTATTAATATTTTTTACGAATACTATGAAATATTTGTGTAACTTGCTTCAAAACTATTTGTATATTTATTTAGGTAGTAGGCCAAGTATGAATAAGATTTATAAATAGTAAATTGTTTTGGTCGAACCACTTTGATACTTCAACATTATTAACTGAATTTAAAACACTCTTATGATGTCAAAATTTTTATTATTCACTTTTCGAGTGTTATTAGTGTGATTAGCTAATGCTATTAGATAATGCAATAAACTTATTAGTGTGATTAGTCCCAGTTAAAAATAAGTATGCGAAATCTGTTGACAATTTTACAAACAAATATAAGAGTAACAAAACACTACCAACCGCTTTCGCTCCCTTTTTCTTATTAACGTTATCTGCTTCCTTCTAATTTTTATCGTACCTAATGTATAATAGTATGACAGATCGCACCTAAATTTTTACATTGAATAATTGTTCCTTCTAATAACTGTTTTTCCCACCTTTATTACGTTCAACTTATTGAATGCTAAGGCATCGTGGAATTCTATAGTAATATAACTAACTAACTAACTAACTAACCATCACGCCGTCTCCCCGAAAGGGTAGGCAGAAAGAATGGGCTGCCACACTTTAACCGATGCGGCACTCCGTCCTTCTCTTTTCGCCCCTGCGAGAGACGCGGTGTGATGGGTAATATACTTATAAAATTGAAAATAACTTTGTTTAATCTACAAAATATAAAAAAAACATGACATGTTTCGGAGGATACCACCATCTTCAGGTGTAAAAATATCATTAAAACTAAACTAAAGTCTTTCTTTGTTTAGTATTTATTATATTTTTACACCTGAAGATGGAGGTATCCTCCGAAATATGTCTTGTTTTTTAATATTTTTTGTATTAAACAAAGTTATTTTCAATTTCCTAAGTTTATTACGTTCGCTTATTTTTTTTCTACACCTATTAATATTAACTATGGCAATACATTTTAATTAATTTTAATTATGTATAATTGTCCTCTCTAATCACTGTATTTTTTCACCTTTTGTGAATGAACCCAAATCTGCGTTTTTTTTTAATATTGCTATTGTCGGCCATTGTGTTTACATACCAGGTGAGCAAAATTGAAAAGGAATGTGTCAAGAGGAGATTAATCCGACTGACGTGTAAGTGTCTGCCGTGTTTTGCGAAATCGATTTTTATTGTGAATTTCATCATCGCCCAGCCACATCTGTCTCAGCCCCCACAAATATATTGTTTCCATTGAATATTGTTATGTGTAGGGCTGCAGAATGGAGTATCATATTTTATTGATCTTTGATTCGAGTCAACTTCATTTTTATTGACACAAATATAATATTAATGGTTTTTATTACCATTCAATTCGCAACAGACCCAAATAAAAATGAACCCTTTGTAACTTGGAGAACGTAATAATTTTTTTTTAATATTAGGTTTTCACATAAATGTACGTTTACGTTAAATAAATTAAATTGATCCAAATTTTATAAATTCTAAAATACTCGTTGAGTTTGATAATAAAACGTTATCGGAAAATTACCTTCTTAATCTCAATAAAGCTAATAAAAATACTACAAAATTATTAAAATGGTTTTGAAAGTATTATATACTATTGTGTGAATGTGTGTGTATGTGTGATTTCATTAGCAGTTCATTGCACGCCCCTGAGATTCCGCATGTTTAAGGAAAAGTAAAAATAAAAAAGTATTTGATGTATAAAAAAAACTAAAATAGTACTATTGTAGCCCGAGTATTGATGTTAACTAAAAATAAAATCAATCGTTGTATTTAAATAAAATCAACTATTTATTATACCTTTAATGTAATAATGTTCTAAAATTTAAAATAATCCAAATATATTTTTTAGTTTATATAAGCTTATTGTCATTTATTGCTTTTCGAACAAAGATGTTTAACTCCATATTAAATAATTAATATGGTATAAATGAAAACGTCTGTCTTTCATTATCATTGTCATTCCATATTTTTTTTTTAAGACAGACGTTTTCATTGATATTAATTCAGTTTACTGGCAATTAAGTTCTTCTACCGACCCTTATGTATGGAAGCGAAGCATAGAACTGGCAAAAGAAGGATGAAAGTAGAATAAATGCAGTATAAATGAGATCTCTTAGACGAATGTGTGAATACTGTGTGTATAAAAGAGTCGAATGAAAATATAAGAAGCGAATGCGGTGCGAATGATGGTGTTATGAACAAAATAATGGAAGGATCATTAAGATAGTTTGGACACATGGGAAGAATGAATGAAGAAAGAATGGTGAAACAATTATATGTTAACGATGTAAATGGAACTAGAAATCGAAGAAGACCGAGGAAAACGTGGCACGATAAAATACATCAAATATTGAATGTCGGCCATGTGAGGAGTCAGAGAAATCGATGCGCATGACACGATGTATGAATGTTCGAATCGAATGTAAGGAATCGAGAAAAATATATTAGGAAAGAAAAGTGTGGCAGTCCATTATTTCTGCCTACCCCTTTGGGGAGACGGCTTGATGGTTAGTTAGTTAGTAAGTTTATTATTTGTTTTTCCGATGTCGAACCATCTCTAATGCGTTCCTAGTATTATGTTGCATGTATACAATATTTTATCTGTACTCAATAGATTCCTTAAACATTAATGCTGTTTGTTATGTCTTTTGAGTAAATAAACTGATTCGATTTATTTAATTCTATAGTTATTAGTATAAATTTATCATCCCCAGATCGATATAAACTGTTACTATTATATTATCGATGATGTAGTCATTGGATACATTAAAAAACAATTATGTTTCTCATCAGAATATCTTTCCTGTAGTCTGTTCGGGATCTTGTTACAAGCAAAATGGTCTGATGACATAAAAAGTGGCAGGAGGTCAATGGTACAGAGTGGTGAGGGATAGAGAGTTGAGGAAGTCTGGAAGGGAGGCATATTTTCAACACTACGCGACTTACGGCCGATGATGATGATGCTAATTATAATTCTCATGTCCTGTATGAACAGGAAGGAATCAGGTGATTTATAGGATTGAACCCGAGGCCTCTGAATGAGTGATCAGCATTCTGTCCTCGAAACCATCTCTCAGATAAACAAAATGTAAACCTTATTTCAATATATTTTATTAGTGCGCGATTAATTTTTGTATCACTACATAATAAAAGAGTCATCTGTAACGTGATATTATATTTACTTTCAAAACAGACAGACTCTTATTACTCCTTCGTCAAATAGACCATGTAAGAAGAGACGTAAGATCATATTATCAAAATGTAATACTTGACACATTAAAACAGAACAGGGGACCAAAAGTATTTAATGGAATGGTTAGTAAAGGAAACTCACAAATACAAAAACTAAGAGGAAAAGATGGAAAGCTGGTCATTTACAGGGAAGATCTATTAAAAATCATCGATAAATTTTAGAGAGAATTGTTCACATCAGCGATGCCAGAGCCGGAAGAACAATTTTGACTTTGAATGCAAAAATACCAAGAATACTATTTGCCACTTTGCACGGCCTTTGTAGATTATGAGAAGGCATTTGACAGTGTGGAAAATTGGGCCGTGATACCTACACTACACAGATGTCGAATCGACAATAGATTCTCGAATATTAACATCATAAACTAAATTGATTCAAATGCAAGTTTAAAAGTCACCATGCATGATTTGACAGACAGTGTACAGATTCAAAAATATGTCAGACAGGGAGACACTTGGTCTGTCTGACAAAACTGTTTACCAATGCCTTGGAAGACATGTTTAAGACACTGGACTGGACGAACCATGGATTGAACAGAGGAGAATATTTGTTTCACTTGAGATTCGATGATGACATAATTCTGCTGTCGAAGTCTCCCGAACAACCTTGAGAAATGCTAGAAGTTTTTAATGAATCATCTAAAAAATTGGCCATAAAATAAATGTGACCAGATAAAAATAATGACTAACACACAAATTGAAAACATTAAAATCCACAATAAAAATGTAGAAGTGGTGGATTAATATGTGTATCTTGGTCATCTGTTGGCTTTTGGAAGAGAGAGTCAAGTCAAGGAGATTGATAGGGGAATACAACTCAGTTGGTCTGTATTCGAAAGGCTAGGCAAGATCTTAAAGTCGGACATGCCACAGAATTTAAAAATGAAAGTGCTGGAGCAGTATGTATTACCTGTGACCACCTACGGATGCGAGACATGGAAGTTAACTAAAGAAGCAATGCACAAAATTAAAGTAGCACAACGGGCCATGGAAAGATCCATCATGTTGGGTATTTCGATTAGAGACTATATACCCAACGTGGAGATTAGAAGACGCACTAGGGTCACCGACGTATACGCATTAAGGATGAAGTGGCAATGGGCTGGGCATGTGTGTCGACGGGATGGTGGAAGATGGAGCCAGAGGGTTACTGAATGGAGGCCAAGGTTGGGCCGAAGAAGTTTCGGGAGACAGCCTACCAGGTGGAGCGAAGATATTGTGCGGACAGCGGGTAGGGCCTGGAGTACACTGGCGAGGTACCGAGAGGAATGGCGTGGGGGTGGAGAGTTTTACGTCCAGCAGTCGACGGAGATAAGCTGATGAAGAGTTTATTTACTCTAAGAAAAACAATATAATGTTACGTTTCCTTAAACATACTGAATCTCAGGGGCGTGCAATGAACTGCTTATGAGTTCACACACACACACACACACACACACACACACACACACACACACACACACTCTTGCACAAGAGTATATAACACTTTCAAAACAATTTTAATAACTTTGTAATATTTTTTATTAGTTTTATTGAGATTAAGAAGGTAATTTTCCGTTAACGTTTTATTATTAAACTCAACGAGTATATTAAATCATCAACTAAATAAAACGTAACGTATGGGCACTTAAAAAGGGCGGGGCAAACATATTTCGTAATTATAACTGCTTACTAACATGAAGAAATTCACAAGTATTAGGGGAATTCATTAAATTCCCGTATAAACTTTGTTTTGGTACATAACGTATGCATATAAACTCACAAACACACAAGCACACGAACACACACGTACACACACATAAACATACATATTTAAACACACATACACTAAATGTATAATACATTAACGATAATTGCCAATTTATTAGGTAACATAGAACATACGTATAATTATTTCAGTTAAACGAGTTTTGTTTTCTAAAGACTAACCCTTCCTCTACACCATGTTACGAAATTACAAATTAATTTGTCATTTAAACAAATTAAAATGAATAACTATATATGACATAACATATTTGGCCTAACAAACGCGTTCTGATATGTTGGTATTTTTTTTATTATTTCGTAAGAAGCTACCGTAATTTGTGGTGTGACAATTTTTTAAATTAATGATTTTTTTTAATATTGCGTTTTAACACCACTTTGTAAAAACACTGTCAACCGGCTTCGCTCCAAGTTAATCTTTGTAAGAATGTTCTGTTACCCTGTTTATTTATTTTACACCACTATATTTTTCGCAACCCATCACACCGCGTCTCCCGCGGAGGCGAAATGAAAAGATGCAGTGCCGCATCGTAAAAAGTGTGGCAGTCCATTCACTCTGCCTACCCCTTCGCGTAGACGGCGTGATGGCTAGTTAGTTTTTAGTTTTTATATATTATATGTTGATTTGAAATAATCAGATATTCATAAACTTGACATAGAGTTTAACACACCTTATACGAGTATGTCAATTTAATTGTGGTATAAATGTTATTTTGTGACTTTTTTTCCACCAGAATATCGTTAAATTAATTAATTTGTAATAAATTCTCAAACTGCAGTTGAGAATGCCCTCGCAAGGCGAAACAAATTTGTCACAATTTATATAAATTAAATCCAATTGATATAAATTAAATCCAAGTAAAACCATTAAACAATCGTGTTTACTAAGATAAACTAAAGGCATTGACACTGTGGAATTCCAAAAATAGGAATTTTTATGAATTAAAACACTGCTTTTTCCACTTTTGAGTTTATTTTTCTCGACATGTTTCTCGAGACTCAAAAGTGAAAAAAAAAACGTGTTTTAATTAAAAAAAAATCGTAATCGCGTTTACCATTATAAATTAATAATGGAGTTTTACAAAACTAATACCTCAACCACCGATAAGTTAAATTAATTTTCTAAATACAATACATTCAAAACACTTACACCTACAATATATAAATGACATGAATAAAAACATGAAAATATTGCAACTCGGATTATATTAATTTAATTTAATTTAAGAATTAGAATAGTTCGATGTAATGGGCTAACCGTTTTGTTATACGGTATAGAAACATGAACCTTGGAAAAAGTTATCATCAAAAAGAGTCCCGAAAGACGAAGTACTGCAGCGAATGAAGAAAGAAAAATAAAATATCAAGACCATAAAGCGCAGGAAACTGGAATACTTCGGGCACGTTATGAGAAACGATAAATATAAAGTGCTGCAACTGATTATCTGAGGTATAATTAACGGAAAACAAAGGGCCAGGAGACGAAAATAATTCTGGATAGAAAACCTTCGAGAATGATTCAGTTGTAACACAACATGAGGACGACCTTCGTGTCAGAGTGCAAGAGCTACGACTCCCACAACGAAGGTCCTAGGGTCGATTTCCGGGGATGGCAGTGCGATTATCACACTGTCTGGTATATAATTCACGTGACAATAAAATGGCGATAGATTAGCTACATATCACATGCCATGAGAATGAATGTAATAGCTAAAAACAAATTGTATACAGTAATTGGTTTCAAACGACGTTCCGAATATAAAAAAAATTCTTTGTCATAAATATCTTGGTCATAAAGAAATGTGGAATGGGGAATGTTGTTGAAAAAATATCTTGATCATAAAGAAAGCTGGAATGGGGAATGTTGTTGAAAAAATATCTTGGTCATAAAGAAAGGTGGAATGGAGAATGTTGTAATTACATAAAGCGTGCGCTTAACCCAACCAATGACAGGTCATAAGCCCTGTAAACACCTTGATCAACCATATTCCGTTTCCAATTTGCATCTTCGTCTCTATTGAGATACAATTAAAAAAATATCTGTTTAGAGCTGCTGTAATCGAAGGATGTTACGCGTCTTCTGGACTGACATGGTCAGCAACACAAACAGACTCCATAGAGCCAGAGTTGACAGAGAGTTGTTGACCAACATCAAAGTCCGTAAGGTGTCCTACTTGGGCCATGTTCTGAGAGGCGAAAAATAAGCACTGTTACATCTGATATTAAAGGGTAAGATTGAGGGTCGACGAGGTGTTGAGAGAAGGCAGATTTCCTGGCTGAGGAATATCCGAAAGTGGAAAGGGCTGAGGACCGCGGAGGAGCTGTTCCGAGATGCCCAGGACAGGGAGGCCTGCTCAAGGGTGATAGTCAACGTTAGGGAGACCTGACAGGACACAGCAAGAAGAAGAAGTAGAATATATTAAGAGTAAAATATAGCCATGATGTTATCCAACCTCAGATTGGAGTGAAAGAAGAAGATTAATAAAATTAATATCGGATTGATATTTGTATAATTTATCCTTCAATAATTCGTGTTTATATCATTAATAAGAAATAATCAAAAATTATATGTATAAGATATTTCATAAGTCGAATGAATCGACGACTAATACTTCAGAGCGCTCCATTGTACTCAACACAGCTGCGAGAATTTCTTCCTTTGAATTAAATTGATCAAAGCTGAGTATGTTGTGAATGCCCATTTAAAAGTATTGAATTTCCGAACGCCGACAGGGTTTTTTTTTATGAATCGGCCCAACGCGGTTAATATCCCATACAAATCCCCGCGAGTGAATTTTTACATGGTACGTGCAAACACAATACACCTAGCCCACATTTGTACATTGGTGCAAAATTTACGCGTTATGAAAATATAATACAATTTTACGATTGTTTGCCAGAATACTCGTTCCGCTACCTAAATACACGGAAAACCAGCGCACTTGGCGGTAGGCGCCGGCGTTGTGGGAATTCTAAAATACCGATTGGGAAAAAATCTCGTTTTTTTTTTTTGCGCGGGTACAGAGATGAGTTGATACGTCAGTGTGCGGGATGTAAAAAACGTTCTGTGCTGTAAAGCAATAGATAAGCTAACGAAGTTTGGCACATTGTATACTTTGACAAAATATCTACTAAACGAATTCGATTACGAAGAAGAAACATGGATATACAAATAATGTTTGGCGCGTTGTTAACAATATAATAAAATTTATCATCCGTGCTTAATTGTTTTGCAAGGATAGTTATATTTTTCTGGAAGATGACAGATAAACTGAATTATCAATTAAGCCGCACTCAACACATTATTTAGAATACTATAATCAAAAATTTGATTGATTTTGAAATGTATATACAAAGTACCTAAGCGTTTATTTTTTCGGATATTCTTCTTCATGTCCTGTCACACCTCCGTAGTGCATATGGCCTCAAAGAAACCTTCTCCACCCGACTCTACGCACGCATGATGCCTTACATCGTCCCAAGTGAGGCCTTCTGCTTTAATCTAGTCCTGCATGGCTCTTCTCCATGTGGGGACCAGTCTCGTGCGCTCTGAGCGATGCAGGCTGGGTTCCGTCTCAGCGTGTGACCAATCCACAGCCATTTGTGTCTAGCGACTTGTTCTCTAATTGGCTTTTCGCCTGCCATGGATAAGAAAACGGTGTTTGACCCTGTTTGGGCCAATAGAACATGCATATTGAGCGAAGGCACCTATTTATAAACACCTGGAGTTTTCCAATAACGTTCGCGGTAGATTTCTAAGTCTCACGTACATACAACAGTACGCTTTTAACGCTACTGCTGAATATTAGGAGCTAAAACTTTTTCGAAATGATTCTGGAACGCCATACAGGCATTTTTTAAATATTATTCGACTATAAAAAATAAATTTGAAGAAGACTTACATATAAAATTGAATTCAACCATTGTCTTGGAACGGATTGGTCACTTACCTGTAAGAAAAGAAAAATTTAAATAATAATACATATGCAACAAATCAGAATAAAAATAATTTAATGTATAAAGTTTATTATATCCTAAATAATGTGTAAGCTTTTATACATTTTGGCGTTTGATGCTACACTCCCACATTGAATTTATTCTATTGTATATTCGCCATCAATTTGTGGATTCAGATTTGAAGATATTATAAAAAAAGCTTAGCATTTTCACAACATTTTTATGCACTTTAAACAAAAAAAAATACCGGACCACAGACGCCCTTTCTCAGTTTATAAATTTTAATAATGGATTTTTTCTAGATATGTTTGTGAAGAAAGCAAAGGAAAAGGTTGTGAAAATAAAATTAATTTTAAGTTAAGGCACTAACATTGTGGAATTACATTATATGTAGTACACTTTAGAATTGAAAAATAACGCTGTTTACTTTCCACTTAAAGATTAAATATTACGATATGTTTCGGAGGAGACCTCCATCTTGTGTAAAATACTCGTATGTAACAAAGAAAGAAAACCAAAAAAAATTTATACAAAATTTATGTTTGGTGTTTCATTTCGCTCTGCAGAATAATGCGTGCTGCCATCTTCGTCAACTGATGACAGAAATATTTTATCAAGTGCATAATTCGTCTTGCGCATTTCATCCCTTTCGTCTCTCGGCCTTTCGCCGTTCTAATAGTTGATCTTTCCTCGAGAACCTTTTCCGTAGATTGTTATCGCCGCCTTGGTTACCGTATCCTCAGGCGGACAAGAAACTCAATCAAAATAAATGTGGAACTTTTTCTTTAGTGGAATCACCATAATAAGCTGGCAGAGAAATGACACACTCTATTATGACATATTTCATTACATTCCTCTGCGCGACATAGCATATCAAAATGGTACGTTTGCTAAATTAAAGGATTTGATTTATTTGGTAGAATCGCAGTTTCGTTCAAATTTTCCATTTAATACCTTCATTGTCTTCATTATCAGTGACAAAATATGTTAATTAAATATGTGTGTATTTTTTCACTGTTGGTATCAACATTTATTTTTAGGATTTTGGGTATATCTTGTAATCTATTTCGACTGACGTTAAATCAAATAACTACCCTGGAGATGGAGACGGCAGCGATCTCCTAAACGCGACCAAATAAGTTTTTTGAATTCTGAGCATAACTATTTTGAACATAAAATAAACTTCTAGAATCATTTCATTCAAAAATATTATAATCACACGCTTTCTATAAGTTACAAGATACCATATATGTTAAATGACATATTTAACGATATTAGTGAATTTGACAATGACCGAGTAAGGCGTAATACGTCACACTTTTTAATATTTATTTTCACGTACCATATAATATTTTAATATTTTACTAAAAAGCGGCCACATTCGAAGTCGGAATAATCGACGTGCGTGCATGGTACGATGTATGAATGTAGAAGAAGCCCGAGAGGTATGCCAGGACAGATCATTATGGCGATCCATCTTCTCTGCCTACCCCTCCGGGGAAATGGCGTGATGGTTAGTGAGTTAGTTTACCATAAAATTTCCAGGAAACATACGTTTTCTTCGACATTTAATATATTATTGTGGTGATGTCAGTAATGTGAATGCCGAAACATAGATATTTTATTTAAAATAATAGAAAATAATTTCTTCAAATGGTAAATTTAGTAACATTACAGATGTGGTTACAAACGCATAATGTTGTTCTTTTAAAACAAATTATTAAATTGTTTTTATACTAAAATAAAAACCTAGTCAACCCAAAGTTCTCGCAACGCAACCAGCTATAAAAAATGTTAAAGAACCTTATTCGCTGGAATCCGTTTAAAATTGTAATCGTTCCGTTTAATTTATTCTTTTAACGTATTTAAAATAAAATAATACACTCGAGGTTGTTTTGAGTAATTTCCAACGCCAAGCGCCATTCAAATTCTTCATTTTGACTCCATTAAGGTCGACACCGACTGTTTTTGACTTAGCTGCATCAATTTATCACTTATCCAGGGAAGTGCGCATTTAAAAATAGGTGGGAGGACTCAGTTGGCAGTGGCGTAGCTTAAATAAACAGCCACATAACCATTCAGCACACTTACACCCTATTTTAAAACATATATAAGTATTATTCATATAGTTTAAATTCGAAGTCGATTCCTAGGCAGAAAGATAGGCTAATGTGGTGTGTTCTCCAGAGGGTTGCTCCTCCTGTGAGGTGGATACCCAGCTGTCCTTCGATCTTTTAAGAGGCCTTCCAAGAGGACGAGTCTCATGAAACTGATTATGTAGTACAATATAGGGGAGTCTGGTCGTGTCCATTTTATGATCATGACGATACCAGTCTACTCCCATCTTATAATATCCAGGGCTTCCCATATTTTTTATATTCTGGTGTTACGCACGCGATCTTTTCCTGCTATCATATTCAGTGTCTTCATCTCGTAAGTTCTCAGAACTTGTTTGGTCCTGACTGTGAGCCTTTCTTCATCGCCATTTGATATTATTGGTCTTTCGCATGGTTTATTAACTCTGTAGCTTTGTATTTATTTATTTATTATTTGTATACAACACTCACTTTTTAAACAAAATTAAATTAAATATCAAACATATTTCGGACTATCCAGCCCTTCCTCAGTGATATTATATAGATATTTAAAATATTATAAAATTGTTTACAAATATGGTAGGTTTAGACAGATGTTATTAAGATGTTTTTATTAAATGAATCTTTATAACAGCTGTCAAATCTGACCATATTTATAAACATTTTATAATATTTTAAATTTCTATATAATATCAATGAGGAAGGGCTGGGTAGTCCGAAACATGGTTGATATTTACTTTTAATTTGTTTAAAAAGGGAGAGTTGTATACAAAGTATATACAAAAAAAGAAAAAAATAATACATATATAGCACAAAGTATGGCGAACATAGAAGAATTCTATAGCTTTGTCTTTATTTTTTCATATAGTGGATTTAAACCCTCCGGAGATTGCAGCTGCTTTGTTGACTTGGGCTTGTATTTATTCACATAGATAAGGTTCTTCAGCCAGATATAAGTCTAGATATCTGAAGTTATTCTCTTCTTCTTCTTCTTCTTCTTCACTTTTGGTAGACTCAGGAGTCTGTTATTTCAGGCGGCTTCTCTTGAGACGCTAAACTCCAGCTTTCTCTGCTCCGTTTCGGGGGTCTTCCTGGTCGGCGCTGTCCGTTTGGCGTTCCATGGAGAGCTATGTGTGATAACCTATTTGAGCTCATCCTTTCTGCGTGTTGATGCCAGTATCGCCGTCTTTGACGTCCACATCTTCGACCTCGCAGATTTTTCGGATTGCTGTATTCCTAACTCGATCACGTAGGGTCTTGCCAGCTATAGCGCGGAGTGTTTTCATCTCGGTTGTCCTGAGCATGCTCTTTGTCTTGAGAGTGTCTGCCCTCGATTCAATGCCATATGTGAGGATTGGTCGCACACAGGTCTTATAGATGCGTACCTTGCTGAAGTTATTATTATATTTACATGAAATATACAATTACTCGTATATAAATAGAAAAAATCAAGTAAAAGAAAATCCCATAACATTATATAATAGATATTACATCTTCTAAAAAAATAGGGTTTTCAGAAATATTGGAGATTTCTGGAATTTACCAATTTCGTTGTTTTTCTTAAACCACCACTATTGACATTTCGTTAAGCTTAATAATAATGTCGTATAAAAAAACAATCCATCATTTGATCCTCGAGAGTAGCATTTTACGCGGTACCCCACTGGTGGGAGGATATTTAAAAAATGTTATCACGAGTTTCAGCGCCAATTCGGTAAGAATCCGCAGGATGATTAATAGTAAAACTTTCACTTTGTCCACTGGGACACGGCATCGGTTTACAGGGTGGTCGGGCCGTTTCTTTTTACAAATTACATTTACGAATAAAGAGAGCTTTCAAAAGGCAAGTCAAACCATCCGAAAATTACCGATCTCTTCGATGACGTCATGAACCCACCTAAACTAAGAATAATAAGTACTTATCACTTTAAAATCAATAAAACAAATTATAACATTTTTTTCGGCATGTTTTGAAGGTTTATCACCTTCAAACGTGTTGAAATGTTGAAGGTTCAAAAGGCAAGTCAAACCATCCGAAAATTACCGATCTCTTCGATGACGTCATAAACCCACCAAAACTAAGAATAATAAGTATTTATCACTTTAAAATCAATAAAACAAATTATAACATTTTTCTCGGCATGTTTTGAAGGTTTATCACCTTCAAACGTGTTGAAATGTTGAAGGTTCAAAAGGCAAGTCAAACCATCCGAAAATTACCGATCTCTTCGATGACGTCATAAACCCACCAAAACTAAGAATAATAAGTACTTATCACTTTAAAATCAATAAAACAAATTATAACATTTTTTTCGGCATGTTTTGAAGGTTTATCACCTTCAAACGTGTTGAAATGTTGAAGGTTCAAAAGGCAAGTCAAACCATCCGAAAATTACCGATCTCTTCGATGACGTCATAAACCCACCAAAACTAAGAATAATAAGTACTTATCACTTTAAAATCAATAAAACAAATTATAACATTTTTCTCGGCATGTTTTGAAGGTTTATCACCTTCAAACGTGTTGAAATGTTGAAGGTTCAAAAGGCAAGTCAAACCATCCGAAAATTACCGATCTCTTCGATGACGTCATAAACCCACCAAAACTAAGAATAATAAGTACTTATCACTTAAAAATCAATAAAACAAATTATAACATTTTTCTCGGCATGTTTTGAAGGTTTATCACCTTCAAACGTGTTGAAATGTTGAAGGTTCAAAAGGCAAGTCAAACCATCCGAAAATTACCGATCTCTTCGATGACGTCATAAACCCACCAAAACTAAGAATAATAAGTACTTATCACTTTAAAATCAATAAAACAAATTATAACATTTTTCTCGGCATGTTTTGAAGGTTTATCACCTTCAAACGTGTTGAAATGTTGAAGGTTCAAAAGGCAAGTCAAACCATCCGAAAATTACCGATCTCTTCGATGACGTCATAAACCCACCAAAACTAAGAATAATAAGTACTTATCACTTTAAAATCAATAAAACAAATTATAACATTTTTCTCGACATGTTTCGAAGGTTTAATATCTTCAAACATGTTGAGATGTTGAAGGTAGAAGGAAATTAAAAATGTAATCAATTCGAAAGAGGATGTCGAGTAAAAATGAAACAAACAAGCAAACTACCACGCCGTTTCCCCGCAAGGGGAAGGCAGAGAGAATGGACCGCCACACTGCTCTATCCTGGCACACCTCTCTAGCTTCGTCCACATTCATACAGCGAGTCATACACGCACGTCGATTCTTCCGACTTCTAACATGACCAACTTTTAAAATTTGGCTGCTTCGACTCCGTATTCCATTTACATCATTAACGTATACTTAGAAGTAAAATAAAGAAATTTAATAAATTCTAATGTGGAAAATACTGTGCTGTTTAAAAATATTTTAATGATTTATCAATATCTTTAAAATAAAAAAATACATATAATTAAAAAAAATACTAATGAATTTGAAAAATTAAACTAACTAACCATCACGCCGTTTCCTCGGAGGGGTAGGCAGAGAGGATGGATCATCACACTGTTATATCCTGATATTCACGCACCATGACACGCACCCTCATCGATTGTTCCGTCTTTGAACATGGCCGCCTTTTAGTTATTGATAAATTTTGTCATGCCATGTTTTCCTTGACCTTCTTCGACTTTATGGCTTCATGACCAAATTAATCAAATTTTAAAGGTTGGTCATGTCAGAAGCCGGAAGAATCGACGTGCGTGTATGACTCGATGTATGAATGTGGAGGAAGCTAGAGAGGTATGTCAGGATAGAGTAGTGTGGCGGTCCATTCTCACTGCCTACCCCTGCGGAGAAACGGCGTGATGGTTTGTTGTTGTTGTTGTTGTTCTTCGACTTATTTTTCCATTCATAATACTTCGATAGATCCTTTTAACCTTTCTTTCTTCATATACTAAATACATGCATCCAAAATTTTAAAGTTATTTATTTATTTTGTTATGCAGGAAATACGTGAGGAGTCAGAGAGTTTCATGTGCGTGCATGACACTATGTATGAATGTTGAGGAAGCGAGAGAAGCATGTTAGGAAAAAAATGTGGCAGTCCATTATTTCTGCTGATCCCTTCGGAGAGACGACGTGGTGGTTAGTTAGTTTAAATTGGGGTTAATGAACGTATTTTATTATTTGAATAAGTAATCTTTAGGATGACGTTCATTTATGTTTTTCGATTTGATAGTAATACCTTTTATATTCTATAATAGATTAAGGTATTTAAATAAAAAAATTGGTTCAGAATTTACAATTATCTTTCACGATTTACTTAATTTTTTTGAGTAGAAAAAAACTATATCGTTATTAAAATTATTGGTAGAAAAATAAAACATTTGGAGTATATCTGTACTTTGATAACATCGATTATTTTAAATTTAAAGAACGCTGCAAAAATGAAATTCAAACATTTTCCTCCATACAAAACAAACAAAAGCCAATAAAAAATACGAGTATAAAACATAGTCGTAAGTATCTATTACCAGAGAAATCATCACATAATCGGACCTTTTTCAATTATAAGGGTGGATAATGTGTTATTTGAGATGGAGTACAGAAGAATAAATCCAGCAAAGATTAGATTCCTCAGATGTACCGTATATATTGCAAAACGAAAAACTACTGAATTTCAAATGCTAGAATACAATTATGAAAGCATTACTGCGTTGGTTGGGCATACGAAACCAACGGATGAATAAATAAGGTTGAGTTGATATACGCTGATGATGTGAATGGAGCACGGTGTCGTAGAAGATCGAGTAGAACATGGCATGACCAAAATAATCCAATTTCGGCCATGCTAGAAGGGAGAGTCGATGTGCATGTTTAACTTGCTAAATACACATTATAATATGTGTCAGGATGGAGTAGTGTGGCGGTCCAAACCTAAAAATCTTAACTCTAACCACTCCATTATTTTTTGATATTGTTTGTCATCCAACCCTAATTTAAATAATGTCAAAATATTTTTATTGATAGGTATTTATTCTTCAAATAAAAAACAATTTACAAAAACATTGTGGACTACTTATAGTTTTGCATAGTATGGTACTTTTTAAAACATTCTCCAGGATGTAGACCAGGTTTTCTGGAACAGGTCTCATAAAACCACACTGTTTCCCGTCTTCCCCCTGGAATCTTTCTGTTACTGAACACAGTACAGTCTTTAGAACCTTTGTCCAGTTTAACAATAAAGTGGGGCTTGTACTCTAATCGCTCCTCTGCATGAATTTCCCGCCATTTAAGTTATGTGAATTTGCAAGAATTATTTTATAGTAAACAAAAAACGGAAAACAGTCAAAATCATATTTAAAAGTGAAATTGAATGTTTTTTTAACGATTAATCACAAGAAAGTCAAGTTTTGCGCGCGGAAATACACCACGGGCATAAGTCTTATCTTGTCGGCCGCCAGCCAACAACTGAGTTGTAGCGTACATATAGCGATGTCGGCTGGCATTCGACAAAGGAGTGGTAAGGGTTAATATGAACGCTTCATCTGATATTCGGAATCGCTTAAAAAGTAACATTAAAAAATCAAATATAATGATAATGCACTGTAAAATTTGTATATAAACCACTTGACTAACTAACTAACCATCACGCCGTCTCCCCGAAAGGGTAGGCAGAAAGAATGGACCACTACCCTTAAACGATGCGGCACTCCATCTTTCTCTTTTCGCTCCCGCGAGAGACGGGTGTAATGGATTGCGAACTTCATCGCCACCAATAGGCATCTCCCGCACACGCTTCGATTGCCAACGTCCACAAAATAAATCAAAACAACTTTGTTCGTTAAAAACACCAACCGGTTTCGCTCCCGGCGCAGCTTCGTCAGGGTAACATAATATACTGATTTGGTGGTTTATATACAAATTTCACTTTTATTTATTGATTTTTATATTTCATAATGTCACACCACAAATTAAGTGATTCATACGAAAGTATAATTAAAAAAATCAAATATTAACGTTGGTTTTTAAATACATTTTTTATTTATCTATTTTAATATTTAAGATATCATTATAACATTAAAAGTGTAATTTGCGTGTTGATTAAACAATATATATAATTATATATTTAATTGAAAATTGTACTTCTTACGCCACATATGTATTAATTTTTTCTTCTTCTTAAATCATAAGTTTCAATCTAGTATATTAATCCTACTTAAAATAGAAACATCTCCCTTAACAGGAAATTTAATTAAAAAAAAAAATTATTTATTGATTCTTGAACAATGATATGAAAATAATTTATATTAATTAATAAGAATTATAACGTCTGCTTTATTTATTTAAGGCATCAGGCATGCGATAGAGTCGGGTGGAGTAGGTTCCTTGAGACCCTATGCACCACGAAGGTGTGACAGGAAAGAAGAAGAAGATAACGTCTGCTTTCTAGAAGTTTTATTACTAAAGTTTTTTCTTCATTCTTACATTATATAAGGCGAAACATGTCATTCCTAGGAAATATAATGAAACTTCTAGAAATAGATGTTTTCAGTCGTATAATTATTAATGATAATCGTATTATATCTAATATTTCCAAACTCGTCTCCGTGAATTCTAGAAAGTTACTGAAATGAAATATCAAGATTGTACCCCATTATTTGACTACTAAATAAATCGCTTGAGAGCTTTATTCAAATGAAGTTACACAGTATGTATCACGGAAGGGCAAAAAAACATAAAACGAAAATGAAATATATACCGTTCTATTTAATATCAATGAATAATATAAAAGGTATAATGATATTGATAGAACAGTGAATTTCTTTATAAAACTGTTAATAATAAATCATATTATACATTCCTTTTAAATATCAAAATTGGTTGTGAAAGCTAGAAAGGTCTCATATTTGGGTAATGTGTTAAGGGGAGAAAAATACCACCTCCTTAATTAATAATATTATAATAAAAAAACAAACTTACTAACCATCACGCCGTCTCCCCGAAGTGATAGGCAGAAATAATGGACTGCATAATTTTTTTTCCTGACATATTTCTCTCGATTCCTTAACATTCATACATCTTGTCATGTACGCGCGTCGATTTCTCTGACTCCTCACATGGCCGACATTCAATATTTGATTTATTTGATTGTGCCAAGTTTTCCTCGGTCTTCTTCTGTTTCTAGTTCCATTAACATCGTTAACATATAATTTTTTTAGCATTCTTTCTTCATTCATTCGTTCCATGTGTACAAACCATATTAATGATCCTTTCATTATTTTGTTCATAACACCATCATTCGCACCGCATTCACTTTTTTTATAATTTCATTCGACACTCTATCATACACAGAGTATTAACACATTCGTCGTATGAATGTTGAGGAAGCGAGAGAAATAAACCAGAAAAGAAATGTGTAGCAGTCCATTCTTTCTACCTACCCCTTCGGGGAGACGGCGTGATGGTAAGTTAGTTAGTTAGTTAAACTGCAATTTATTTATTTTTATTTATTATATTTTTAGATTTAAATATAAACCTTACGAGAGGGTCATATAATGCGTCGTTATATCTCTTCATAATGTTGAAGAAGTCACCAATGTGTACTTATAATTATTCATGTCTTATATGCAAGTTGGAGACCTTTTTTTGCCACGATCAATTTATAGGAAAGCTGCTGATTTGTGCTACATATTTTCATTGAATATTTGTAAATGTGATTTGTGATATCTATTATTATTATGTAATGTCAATAATCCGCCGCAATACACCCTGTATATTGTATTTTCGCCCCTAGCACTGGTACAGCCCTGATTTCTTATTGCGGTTGATTTTTCAAGCGTTTCGGAATACAATGGATTTTCAACACGCCATAACACTAAAACAATAAACACTAAATTAAACTTTGATTCTTTGACTTGCAAAACTACAACAGTATTATTCCGAGGTTATTGTGTAATATTATTTTGCCGTCGGAAACTTCCAATAAAGTAACTGGAATAATTTTAGAAACAATAACAAATTTTATTTTAAATTTGTTAAGAATTACTTGTACAAATATAGCCATTTGATCTATTCTAGTAATGATATTCTAAATGTAATGTGTAATAATTTATATAATCATTGTTACATAATCTCTTAACGACCCTTTCATTATTTTGTTCATAACACTTTCATTCGCACCGCAATAACTTCTTATACTTGTATTAGACACTCATATACAGATTTACTACACATTCGTCTTAGAGATCTCATTTCTACTGTATTTCCATTCATAAGGGTCGGTAAAAAAACACCATTATGCTCTGCCATCTTAGCTTTTTTGGATAAGCTTTTGTTTGCGATGACGACTTTAAGTGCACCATTTACTCTGTTGCCTGCCCCAACCCTTATTTCAATATCCTTCTCCACTCTCCCATACTTTGTAAACATACTTCCTAAATAAACAAATTCATACACTTGTTCCAGATTTTCATCATTCACACTAATGTTACAGACTGTCATGTTTTTTTCTTTTCTTCTTCTTCTTTGCCTATAAAATAATACATTGTTTATAAAATAATTAATATATTATATGAATAAACGAAATGATTTTACAACATTTTGAATGTATACAAATACTTGTAGACGAACAATTGGATTTCACCCATTACGGGCTATCAATTCAAGAATAAAATTGTATCTCAATAGAGACGAAGATGCAGATTGGAAACAGAATATGATTGATCGAGGTGTTTACAAGACTTATGACCTGTCATTGGTTGGGTTAAGCGCACGCTTTATGTAATACAACATTCCCCATTCCACCTTTTTTCTTATGACCACCATGTCTGACAATTTTTTTTTGGAAGTTGTATACATGTTAATCTGTAAGACCACCCTTTACATGGTAGTTTTTGCAATCTACGCACTAACGTTATCTATGAAGATTATATATTTTTTTCTCGATCAACCATATTCTGTTTCCAATTTACATCTTCGTCTCTATTGAGACACAATTGATTCTTGAAATGATTTTACACTACTTGCGAATTTTGCGAATACTCACGTTTGGCCTAAGCAACGTTAAGAATATTTGGTAAATACTGGCTAATGCTTTCAAGCGATCTCTCCTTGACCAGCCCTTGTTTTTGTGATAAAATACCTCCGGTCATTACGAGAAATATATCGCCTTATTTTTTTCGCACGGCAGTTGTACGTACCGGCGAGAATCAGGGTAGCCTCCAGATTTTAATTGCCCGAAAAAAAATATAATCACACAAACCTCAAGCACAATATACCCATAACTTGAAACTAATTATTTTTCTGTGACATCTTTCTTACTAACTAACTTATTATACACGAAATAAAAGAGTTGGAATTTTCTTGATTACGTCGGAAATGGCATTTTTAGAATACTGATTATCAGATTTTTTATTGCGCTTTACAATCTCGGCTTGTTCAGATAATTGACGCTCCGGTTAACTGACGTCCGGATAAACGACCTTCTACTGTATTTATTATAAATTACCTTTAGCAAGAAAATTTATTTTTTAATTATTACTCTACAGGTTTTATGTTTCAGTTTGATTTTTATTATTTTTGTATGGTCTTTACCAATGTTAAGCTTACCAATATATGAAATAATCTTTTTTGGTAAAGACCAAAGGTTTTTGGTGTGCGCAGGAGATAATAAATGAAATAAATGAAATAAATGCCTATTGGTGGCGATGAGGTTCGCAACCCACCACACCGCATCTCCCGCGGAGCGAAAAGAGAAGGATGGAGTGCCGCATCAGTAAAAGTATGACAGTCCATTCTTTCTGCCTACCCTTTCGGGGAGACGGCGTGATGGTTAGTTAGTTAGTTAGTTAGTTATTAACTAGCTGACCGTCCGTACAAAACTAGCTTGCCGTTGACATGACGAAGAATAATACGGTTATGATTGTGCTGTCATTATATTGTTATCACATTTAATATAAAACAAATCTACAGAGGTAGGTATGATTTTTTTAATATAATAATTACATAAAATTATGTTTTTATACCACTTATGTCTTTATGCGACCGGTTTCGCCAGGCTCCTTGACATCGATAGACCAGTATGTATGTGTAAGTAGTTAAAAAACATCGTTTTAACAAATTTTTTATGAATTTCAATCGACGTGCGTTCATAATATGACGAATTGCGGAATCGAGAGAAGTATGTCTGAAAAGAACAGTGTAGCGGTCCATTCTCTCTGCCTACCCCTTCGGGGAGACGGCGTGATGGTTAGATCCTATAATATGAATACAACATAACAATATTCTAGTACAAGTGTTATGGGAGAGAGTTTTCTTGTAAAGGGGGTGGTGGTCTATAAAAACTCGAGAGTCTATGATTTAAATCATGGATCGGCAACTAGCGGCCCGCAAGATTCTCTCCGTACGTGACGGACGATATCAAAAGATACATTTTTCAATTCTGTATTATCGAAAAAACAAACACTGTTCTCGGTTATCAGATTCACATTTAGACGTACTAGGCAAGTCTCAAAAATGTAAGGTAAAATAATAAAAAAATTCCTAGTCAAATGCAACCACAAAAATCTCATTGATTTTATTAACTACAATAAATGTCGTAAAAGTATACAATACGCATTTTATTTTTAAAACTAAAATATATGAGAAAAAGAGATGAGGTTCGCAAAGCATACACCGCGTCCTCAGTGGGGGCGAAAAAAAAAGTATTGGGCGAAAAAAAAAGTGTGGTACTCTATTCCTTAATAATATCACCTCCTTCGACTGATACTAATGGGTAAAGTGGAGGGACGTCGGGGAGTTGGTAGAAGGCAGCTGTCCTGGCTGCAGAACATCAAAGAGTGGACAGGAATAACAAGAGTTCACAACATGTTCCAAGTGCTGCAGGATAGAGATGCATTTGTTGTAGTGATCGGCAACGTTGGGGGGACCTGCAACGGCACCTAAAGAAGAAGTCTATTATTTCTGTCTACCCCTCCGGAGAAACGGTGTGATCGTTGGTAAGTTAGGTTAAATAGTGTGGGTATAATGAAATGACATGTGCCCCCGCACTAATCCCCACGTTAAATATTTGGCCCTTTCACAACAAAAGGTTGCCGATCCATGATTTAAATAATGTGGAAGAGGAAAGTATGGCTAAATAAAATAATACATATTGTATTATAATCATCCTGATTAGACATCTTGGATTTCAAAGGTCAGAAAAAGCAATTTGATAAGGATTTAATCATAGACGCGTTAACCTGAGGCTGATCTTGATGCCTTCAGGTCTTTTTCCTGTAGTGAAGTAATCATATTTATTTATTCTAATTAAGATATCATTTCGTTTTGTCGATTAATATTAGAATATAAAAATAAACATTACATTTTCACAAAACTTTATTACACTTTTCACAATCATGTTTCGGGCCACAGACGTCCTTCCTCTATGATTTTTTTTTAAAGTGGAAAAAGGGTTTAAAAAAAAAACATTCTTATTATCACGTGAATTATTTTCATAATTAACATCTCGTTTGTCAATACCCATAAATAATTAAAGGCATTCTATAGGCAGTTTGCAAGTATCTGAAGCAATTTGCAATTGCCTGAAGGAATTTTTTTTTTCTTGTATACAACAGGTTGCTTGAACCCAATGTTTTTTAGCTATTATATTGATGATTCACATGACATGTGATAGGTAGCCAATCTATCGCCATTTTATTGTCACGTGAATTCTATACCCGATCAAAGACAGTGTGACAATCACGCTGCCATTTGTTTTTCTTTGTTTATGTACACTGCCCTGTTACAATATTTTAAGGAATTAATTTAAGAATGAATTAAAATATCTGATGGTGTATGTCTATTTAATAAAATACCTAACTTTCCATTCTATTTAAAATAAACAATTTAATTTAAGTTTTATTTTTCGAAGATGGAACTGGCAGAGGAAGGATGAAAGTAGAATAAATGCAGTAGAAATGAGATCTCTTAGACGAATGTGTGGATATTCTGTGTATGATAGAGTGTCGAATGAAAATATAAGAAGTGAATGCGGTGCGAATGATGGTGTCATGAACAAAATAATGAAAGGATCATTAAGATGGTTTGGACATATGGAAAGAATGAATGAAGAAAGAATGGTAAAAAAATTAAATGTTAATGATGTAAATGGTACCAGAAATAGAGGAAGACCAAGGAAAACGTGGCACGATCAAATAAATCAAATACTGAATGTCGGCCATGTGAGGAGTCAGAGAAATCGACGCGCGTGCATGATACGATGTATGAATGTTGAGGAAGCGAGAGAAATATGTCAGGAAAGAAAGGTGTGGCAGTCCATTCTTTCTGCCTACCCCTTCGGGGAGACGGCGTGATGGTTAGTTAGTTAGTTAGTTAGTTTTTTCGAAGATAATCGAACTAAAATTTGATATTATTACTGTTTTTAGCGTTTTAACGTTACTAAATACGATATATAAATCTCGGTACGAACGAATGTTTTTTTATGAATAAAATTTTAGAATGTGGTGTCGGGTGGTATATATATTTAATAAAATACTAAACTTTCCATTCCATTGTATATAACACTTTTAATATTGGGACGAAGATAATCGAACTAATATTTTATATTATAAATGTTTTAAAAGTTTAAACGTTACTAAATAAGATTTAAACGGTACGTACGGACTTGGAGGTCCAGCTCTAATGGCTATTCCTATGTATGAAAACAAACATGAAATAATACACGTTAAAAAGGATTACCGCTTGGAAAAATGTTTATCAAGAATAAGGAGTAAGATAACAAATACAAAACAATCAACCATTAAGAATCTTACCAAGATGTTTTCGTTGTGTTATATTATATATTATAGTATACAGGTATGATAGTTTCATAGTTTAAGTACGTACGCGTAAAGTTCTCTATCAGAAACAGACACCTCTACAGAACAAAAAAATGTTTTTAATGCTAAAGTTTTCTCTGTGTGTATCATAAGAGCGTTGTGTATTTGAAGTAAACTTAAATGACTTGCGTATTACAGTGCTATATTATACATCAGTAGATAATATCTGGGGAAGTTAGTAAACACATGGAGCGCCTTAACTTCGGTCATACGTTATTTCACACTGGGTTGGTTGTTGTAGCTCTTTAACGCTCGTAATTGTAATTCAATTTCCGATTCAGCCGAGCAAATGAAAAGGCATTATAAAGTGAATCAGTACGTACACTAAACTATGTGTGTTCGAACAACAAACACGCTCGCTTTTAGTTACATGTGACCGCCCTTAGAGAGTTTATACGATTCGTATATTTTTGATTTTCGAATAAGTCAGCTGTTAATATTTATTGCTTGGTTATACCAGTAAAATGCGTTTATAATAATGCCACAATGTCCGTGCAAATTAAAAACCAGAAGACCAAACCGATTGAACTAAAACGGGGAGTCAGATAAAGGGATGTGATCTTCGAAGCTGTCCACCTGCGCTTTGGAAGATATATTTAAAACTCTGGACTGGATTGAACGTGGCCTCAACATAAATGGCGAGTGCATTTTTCCCCTTCGCTTTGCAGATGAAATTGTCGTTGCCTGACGAATGGGTCTCGGGATGAATTTGGACAAGACGAAAGTCATGTATAATGAACATATTATCCCGAAATCAGTAACCGTCGATGGGTCGGCTCTCGAAGTGGTACAGGAATACAAATATCTTGGCCAAATCATACAATTAGGCAGAAATAATTTCGAGAAAGAAGCCGACCGAAGAATTCAGTTGGGTAGGGCGGCCTTTATAAAATTACGTTATATTTTCGCTTCCAAAAAACCACAATGCTTCAAGACTAACACTTCAATCAGTGCGCCTTGCCAGTCATGACTTACGGATCCGAGACGTGGACACTGACAAAAAGTTTAGTCTACAGATTTAAGGTCGCCATGGATAAAGCCGTGTTTGGAAAAACCTTGAGGGACAGTTAATGAATGTTAGCATCATCAGGTGTTACAACCAATTCTTGATTGTAACACCTGATGATGCTAACATTGATTAGCGTAACAGCTGTCGCGACGATTTTATAGAAATTAAATCAAGTTTTATCGTTTTATCGTTTTTATAAAGAATTTTGACAGTTGTAAAAATAAAATTTTCATTTGTTCCAATGACAATTTGAATAATTTCTTCAATATTATTTTAAAGTTCTTGCTGGTTAAGTGCCTAATTATAGCTAATTTAAAAAACGGTGAATACGTGTAACATAAATTAAATAAACACAAAAGTCCGGATCGTCCATGTCAACATGTGCAACATTCGAAAAAAAATATTACGTGCTAAATTAAAAAAAACGGTGGATTCGTGGAACATAAATTAAATAGACAATATGTGCACCATCTAAAAATAACATTTTGTGTTCAATTATTTTTAATTTGTTATTTTATTTTATATCATTGTACTTTATATTATTTGTTTTAGATTTATTTTGTGGGTGTTGGACAATCGAAGTGTGCGCGGGAGATGCCTAATGGTGGCGATGAGGTTCGCAACCCATCACACCGCGTCTCCCGCGGGGCGAAAAGAGAAGGATGGAATGCCGCACCAGTAAAAGTGTGACAGTTCATTCTTTCTGCCCACCCTTTCGGGGAGACGGCGTGATGGTTAGTTAGTTAGTTAGTTAAATCAAGTGTGATATTATCACAGTGTTTCAATTAAATAGAATTTGTAATGATTTATTTGCCTTTTTCTTTTTTATATACTTTGTATACAACACTAACTTAAAAAAAAAAAAAGACATGTTTCGGACAAACTGGTTCTTCCTCAGTGATATCATAAATATATTTAAAATATTTTTTACAAATATGGTCAGTTTTGACATCATCGTCAGTTTTGATCATGTTATCTGTCAAATTAACATTTGTCAAAACTGATCATATTTGTAAACAATTTTATAATATTTTTAACATTTTTATAATATCACTAAGGAAGGACCGGGTTGTCCGAAACATGTGTGATATTTAATTGTTTTTTTTTAGTGTTGTATGCAAAGTACATAAAAAAGAAAAGAAAAAAACAAATAAAAACATCTATAACACAAAGTATGGCGAACATAGAAGATATAATGATTTGGTTTGTTGAAAATATTGTTTTAAAAGTGACATTTTTTCAAAATGCGTCGACAAAGAATGTTCCCCGTAGCGATGACAAATAGAGAAACGTTTGCTTCGCGGTCTAAGGTTAATAACTCGTAGCGAAGTTATTGAAAAATTAAATTTGTTAAAAATTTCGTTTGCGAAATACTTTTTAAAATAAAAATTCGAATCGGCAGAAACAAAAAAAGTTATGAAGAGGAATGTTTTAAGAATAAAATAAGAAAGATAGTTATTACTTTATTGTTTCTTGAACAACAATGAAAAATTCTTAAACTATTAATACGAATGAAAACGTCTGTTTTGACTTTAAACGTTTTGACGACAACGACTAATGATGCAAAATAAGTAGACAAGTATATGTAATATACAGGTATATTTAAAGCGATATGAGAATATGTGGATACTCTGTGTATGATAGAGTGTCGAATGAAAATATAAGAAGTGAATGCGGTGCGAATGATGGTGTTATGAACAAAATAATGAAATAATCATTAAGATGGTTTGGACACATGGAAATAATGAATGAAGAAAGAATGGTAAAAAAGTATATATTAACGATATAAATGGAACTAGAAATAGAGGTAGACCGAGGAAAACATGGCATGATCAAATAAATCAAATATTGAATGTCGGCCACGTGAAGAGTCAGAGAAATTGACACGCGTGCATGACACGATGTATGAATATTGAGGAAGCGAGAGAAATATGTCAGGAAAGAAAAGTGTGGTAGTCCATTTTTTCTGCCTACTCCTTCGGGAAGTCGTGATGGTTAGTTAGTTAGTTAGTTTTATATTTAAAGCGTATGGCGATTCATTCACTATGTCTACTTCTCTGGTGATAATAGTGAATTAGCGCTATTAAAAATGTCTTTCTTTTTGCCAAAGTTAAGCTTAGCTTACACGAAAGCTTGCATATTTTTTATTTACCCTGATTAAATTCAATGAAGTATGAAATACCCATAAAACTGCGAGACGTGGATTAGGCGTGTTAGTGAGTTATCGATAATATCAGGGTCATTAAAATACTATTTTTATACAAGGTAAAAAACACAATATATTATGTTACTCAAATAATCGAGCAATTAAAGATTTTCACTCAAGTTAAAAATATTATTGAATGGGGGGAAATTAGGATCATTTGACAACCGTTTTAATTGGTTCAGTTTAGGGGTAATAGGTTTCATTAGTCGATGACAGTTTTAACGAGCTTTTTGTGGTGAAAACAGAATTAAGAAATAGATATTTTCTGCTTCTTTTTTTCAAAGCTACTCGTATATCCCGGTATGAGATTTGGTTTCCTTCACAACAGTTCTCAATTGGCTCCTGTTCCTGTCCATTTTCACGTTTTTGCCTAGGGCGTTTTTGGTTGGGAAAACACAGTTACGAGGTCACTGTAATGGTGTATTAATCAATCAAGTATTCTTTTACTATGCTGGGTGATTAGTCCTGCGATGAACCCTCCTCCTATATCCACACACTAATGAATGTCTGTGTAAGTGTTAAGCAATAAATGCAAAGCTAACTAACAAGCCATCACACCGTCTCCCCGAAGGGGTTGGCAGAAAGAATGAACTGCCACACTTTTCTTTCCGGTCATACTCCTCTCGCTTTCTCAACATTCTTGCATCGTGTCATGTGTGCACGTCGATTTCTGGTCAGAGAAATCGAGAGAAATGCCAGGAAAGAAAAGTGTGGCAGTCTATTCATTCTACCTACAGGGAGACGGCGTGATGGTTAGTTAGTTAGTTAGTAACAAATGAAAATGTCCGTTTATTTTATGCCAGTGACATGCTTCGCGTTGCTAAAATATTACCAATTTTGGTAATGCCTTAGCAAGATAAAACATGCTTTTCCCATAAACATAATAAAACTTCTAGAAAACATACGTTTTAGCTGGTAAAATATTTTATTGATGATGAATGGAGTCGAACTAACCCCTGGTCTGCGACTTTAAATAAATTATACGAGTACAATTCGTGTGATAATATTTCAAAATAATTTCCACTTGAAGCACGATTCACTCTTAGAATATGCTTAAAGTGTAACCGCGGTTTAATATATAGGAATGTAATAAGAAACATTCTCGGTGAAAGCAACCCCTCCCCGGTAGTTATAAGTCAGTCGGTGTAATAATGCGAGCATTACATACCATTAAAGCGCGTACCTCCGCCGATGCATTAACCCCTATACTGCGACTGGCTACATTTGCAGTAAAAAATAATCGGTTTCAAACTACAGCAAACTGCATTTGAAAATCATATTTTAATATATCTTAAAAAACTTTTTACTTTAGTTCAATACTAATTAATTTGATGTAATGTAAGTTAATCAGATTATTTATTTGTTTCTTCTTGTTCTTCTTTTTCTTCGGCCTCAAGGAACACTCTCCACCCGACTCTATCGCATGCCAGATGCCTAACATCATCCTTAGTGAGGGGCGTCATCCCAGGAGCATCGTCCTGTAGGGCTCTTCTCCAGATGGCTCTAGGTCTGCCTCGCTTCCTCTTTACCCCGTAGGGGACCAGTCTAGTGCGCCCTGAGCGATGCAGACTGGATTCCGTCTCAGAGTGTGACCGATCCACAGGCATTTGCGTCTAGCGTCTTGTTCTCTAATTTGCTTTTCGCCTGCCATGGTCCAGATAACGGCATTCGACACTATTTGGGGCCAATAGATCTTGAACATTGAGTGAAGGCACCTATTTATAAACACTTGGAGTTTTCCAATAACGTCCGCGGTAGATTTCCAAGTCTCACATACAGCAGTACGCTTTTAACGCTAATGCTGAATATTTGGAGCTTGAGCTTTCTCGAAATGATACTGGAACGCCATACAGGGCGAAGCATAGCGAAAGCTCCCCTTGCCTTGTAAATAGCAAAATCACCCCTGGCCTCCCCGGCTTTATTTATTTACTCAAAAGATATCACAAAACATATTCATAGTTTAAGGCAACTATTTGAGAAATGGGTAAAGTACCAATAACGCATGACAGATGGACTACTTTAGGAATACAAGATATTCTATTTTAATAATATTATTAATCGGGCCATCTGTCTGAGCTGTAAATGTAGTCAACCACAGTTCGAGATCATTTATTTTTTGACTGCAAATGAAGACAGCCGCTCAAGGAGGGTTGAGCGGGCAAGTACGCGGTAAGCACAGGATCGCGTGAGAATGTCAACAATCATATTCAATGTTTATGTTTACTTTATATTCACGCCTCGGGCCGTATCACGGAGGCATAAAATGATTTGATTTGCATAAAAACAATCCAAGTACCAATGTGGAAACACACGGCCAAATAAATATATCGCTCGAGGGACACCCGTATCCCGGTAATACCGCTTTCCCGACACATCGGCCTATAATGCGAGGCTAACGGCTCATCATACCGGAGTATAGAATTTCATTATAGAGGCCGTAAACTGTATGGGGATGAAGGTATAAGGGCCATTCCAATGTTAAATGTTGTGCATTTTATAGTCAATGTTCATATATTACGTCATTATATTTAATTTAACAGTTTCTTTGTTCGCGAGACAATGGTTAATTACGCCCCCGGCCTAACAAACGACTGCTGTTTAGCGCTAATCCTGAGACCACTGAGTAGAAAGGTCGCAACTCGTAAAGGACTAAATGGTGCGTATTGTTCACTTAATTGATGCGGATAACAATTTACGTCGATTCCTCCGATAACCTTTATTTTACGTGTTATTAAATCATCGCTTCCCAATGGTTTGGACGTTCTATTCTTTCTTCATTCATGAAAATAACGAATGACGATAGAATGGTTAAGAATGTGTACGTAAACGACGTAAACGGAACTAGAAATAGAGAAAGACCGAATAAAACGTAGCACGATCAAATAAAAAAACGTACGTGTATTACACGATGTATGAATGTTGAGGAAGCGAGAGAAGTATGTCGTAAAAGAATAATGTTGTGGTTATTGATGGTTGAGATATTAGTTTTGTAAAACTCCATTATAAATTTATAATAGTAAACACAATTGTTTAGCAGTTTTACTTGGATTCAATTAACTAACTAACTAACTAACCATCGCGCCGTCTCCCCGAAGGGGTAGGCAAAAAGAATAGACTGCCAAACTTTTCTTTCCAGACATATTTCTCTCGCTTCCTCATTATTTATACATCGTGTCATGCAGGCGCGTCGATTTCTTTGACTCTTGACTTTCAATATTTTATTTATTTGATCGTGCCACGTTTTCCTGGGTCATTGATTTATTTTATGTACATTTTATAAATTGTGCCAAATTTGTTTCACCTTGCGAGGGCATTCTCAAACTGGACCTAGTCGCCAAATAGTGTGTCCTTATATTGAATTTATAAATCTTAAGAAAGGAGTGGGGGAGAAAGTATATTATGCAATTTAAAGTTTTTTTTTAGAACTAATGATGGGTGATAGGTATATTGAATAAAAAAATATAAAAAAACTGTTGTAGTTCATTATTTCGAGGATACGGCGTGATAGTTAGTTTTTATTCATTTTTGTATATAATATGTCGTTTGAACTCAATTTACATACGATTTTTTTTTTTAGAGAAACTTAAGGCGTTAACACTCTGGAATTCCATAATGACTAATTTTTATGAATAAAAACACTGTTTTTTCCACTTTTGAGTTTATTTTTCTCGACATGTTTCAAAGGCTTACACCTTCACCATCGGGAGAACGATATAATAATGAAGGTGTAAGCCTTCGAAACATGTCTAGAAAAATAAACTCAAAAGTGGAAAAAACAGTGTTTTAATTCATATTTTTTCACATTTAATTTAGTTTCCAATTTGATAATCATGATAGGTGATAGATAGTTAATCTATCGCCATTTTATTGTCAGGTGAATTATATTCACCTGGCTATGTCAGTGTGATTGTCATACCAAATATTGTATTACAATCACAGTGCTATCACCGAGAATCGAATCCAGGACCAACGTTGTGGCGGTACCCATGCCACTTTTTCACGAATGCCGTAGTTAGTAAATCATTGTTGTATTTATTTAAAGTACTTAGATCGATTACGCAATTCTAACACTGGATATTTACTTTGGTTTTCCGAAGTACTGTAGAAATGAGCTTAGAATAGCTGGCGTTGTTTTAAAATGTATAGTTGTGTCTACGAACGTAGTATAAACACATCGTTCTTAGGTAAGATTCATATGTAATTTGAGCACGTTTAGGTGCGCGGGAAGGTTTAAGGTTTCCGAACAATTAAGTTCTAATTCAATTTCCACTAAGCAAGCATAACAACTGTTAGGCTGTGTACACTCGGTAAATCACTTGAGCTATCCACATTTTCGGCAAAAATTGTGAATTTGTTGGCTAAATTGCTTCCCTCTTGGAGATGTATGTACCACGAAGGGGCGTGGAAGAAAATAAATCAAGCGGATAAAATAGAGACGGTAATCTAAATAAGAATTAAGAAGATCAAGATAAGACATTAACGCAGAGGGCTCTATTGTTAAAATTATATCTTTTAATTCCACTTTTTTGTTCAATTGAAGACACAAAGATTTCATTCGCGAAATCTGAAATAAATTTATAAATGACAGAAACATAATTTTAATGAAACAGACTAAAATAACCAACCATCACACAGAATGGGCAGGAAGAATGAATGGATTGCCACACTGTTCTTTCCTGACATACTTCTCTTACTACTTCGACATTCGTACCTCGTGTCATACATACATCGTGTCATGTACGCACATCGATTTCTCCGACTTCTCATGTAACCGACAATCATTATTTGATATATTTCTTTTATTCTTTTTTATATACTTTATATATACAACATTTACATTTAAAAAAAATTAAATTACATAGACATGTTCCGGACAACCAGTCCTTCTTCAGTGATACATATTATAAAGATACAAATTAAAAATATTATAAAATTGTTTACATGATCTGACAGATGTTATAAAGATTTATTTAAATCTTTATAACATCTGTCAGATCATGTAAACACTTTTATAATATTTTAAATATGCATATTTATATTATGTATCACTGAAGAAGGACTGGTTGTCCGAAACATGTCTATGGAATTAAAAAAAATTAATGTAAGTGTTGTATATAAAAAGTATATAAAAAGAAAAAAAGAAATAAAGCATCTACAACACAAAGCATGGCGAATATTGAATAAATTATTTGATTTATTTGATCGTTCTTCTTGAATCGTTCTTCTTGAAGTTTTCCTCTCTTTCTAGTTCCGTTTATTGTTTAACATTATTTCTTCAAATATTCTTACCACCTTAATGATCCCTTCATTATTTTGTTTGTAACACTTTCATTCGCAACTGCATTTTCTTCGTATATTAAATGAATTAAAGAATTATATTTGAAAAAAAAGCTGTATCCACTATTGTATTTTTGTTGACAGCGACCGGTTTCACCAGGCTCGCTGGTATTGGCAAACTGGTCCCTGCCAGTGAGTCTGGCGAAACCGATCGCTGTCGAAATAATTATTCTTTAAAATTAACTTCCATCAAGATATTTCAGTATATGTATTCGATTATTTTAGAAATAACGATGTTTTATTATAATATATTTTTAAAAAATGCAGTAGAAATGAGATCTCTTAGACGGATGTGTAGATACTCTGTGTATGAGTGTCGAATGAAAATATAAGAAGTGAATGCGGTGCGAATGAAGGTGTTATGAATAAAATAATGAAAGGATCATTAAGATGGTTTGGACATATGGAAAGAATGAATAAAGAAAGAATGGTAAAAAAAATATGTTAACGATGTAAGTGGAACCAGAAATAGAGGAAGAGCGAGGAAAACTTGACACGATCAAATAAATCAAATATTGAATGTCGGCCATGTGAGGAGTCAGAGAAATCGACGCGCGTGCATGACACGATGTATGAATGTTGAGGAAGCGCGATAAATATGTCGGGAAAGAAAAGTGTGGCAGTCCTTTCTTTCTGCCTACCCCTTCGGGGAGACGGCGTGATGGTAAGTTAAGTTATTATTATTATTTTTTTTTAATAATTAAAGTTTTTATAAGCATTCTCTTGTGTGAATCAAAATTGTTTCATTTGTTCGAGTTTATTTTAAATATTTTTTTAAACTTTTAAATAACTACATAAATCCCAACAAAAACTATATAAACACACGTATCAGAATGAATAGAAGAGAATCTTCAGAATTATTCACTCGCATTGAACGAATAAAGTTTTAAACAAGTTGTTGAATTAGATGCTGCAAGTACGCCGGTCTACTCGCTGCAGTCCGCGTTAAGGTAAGTCAGTCAAGATGATAAGACACGGGGATCCGGAAGATTTAACAAGATGAGATATCCTGTTCCAGAATTCAGCAGACGAACGTCGAGGGTTTCAATAAATTAAACGATCTCAAGACCAAGCGAAGAGGAATAATTATCGCGAAGCGTATTGCAATCACTACACAAGAACGTATATTTTTAACTCCCATAGTCTGACTGGCTACATTTGCAGTTGAAATAAAATATAAATGCAGCTCGCTACATTTGAAGATCATATATAAAATAATCCTATGAACCTTTTCACTTTAGCTACTTACTACTATTATAAATTGTGCTCGGCGTGAGTCTTCGAGATAAAATACGAAATGAAGAAATTAGATGCCGAACGAAAGTTTGCCGACGTCATGGATCGTACATGGATCGTATTATAGCCAGATAGAGCAGTACCTGCATTTTGTCTCCTCCCTCCCTCCTGCTGTGCATTATTTCTTTTTATTCTTTCTCTAAAATATGCTATTTATATATTAATTGTGTATTTATAATACTTATGCTGTTGTATTGCTATGTGTGTACGGCGGGAAATCGAGGAAGAGTAGCGTAGCTTAAATGTGGTCTGGGTCCCCCTTGGTTTCCAAATATACATATAGAAATATTATTTTTTTAACGTTAGTCCCGCATGGATGGGGGATCGTCCTAGGAAGTGCACGAGTAAAGCAGACGAAAGGAGCCGCTGCGGCCATAACAGCTTCGGGTAAGCGGAGGGAGCCCCTCTATGGCTCGGCCATATATAAAAAAGGCCACCTAAAATATAGACTGAGGACATTGCCTGAATAGCTGGGACAACCTGGATGCTAAGGGACAGTAATGAGTGGAGAAAAACGGAAGAGGCCTATATCCAACAATGAAGGGAACAATGCTGAAGAAGAAAAAATATATTATTCTTGGTACTGGGACAATCCATCTGAGATGTAAATGTATTATAGCTAGTTGCAGATGAGATATGCTAAGACGGCAGTACATTATTGTGTTCTTATACTGACCCTTAAGTAACGAAGTCATGCATTGAACAGGCAAAAGAAGCATGAACGTAGAATAAATGGAATAGAAATGAGATCTCTAAAATTTTCATTTCATTTAATTTATTTGAATAAAAATCACAAACATTGCAGACATATAATTCCAGATCGTTTACAATTACATTATACGAATTTATAAGAGAGGCATAAAAAAATTAAGATTAAGAATTAGAAAGAATCAAAACATTGATATTGCATCCCTGAAGCAACTCACACTATCACGAAATATGTCGACCTCCGAGGCGACCCGATTAAGCAATAAGATTGCTCTACCCACAGGCATAACCAATGGCTGTATTTGACGAAGGTCATTAGGGACAAATAGACCTACATCACTCAGGACATCCGAGTTTTGTATATGGCCGACAAACAGGTGAAATAAGTCAACTCCCAAGTGGATATTCCTCCTTCGCTCCATTGATTGGTAGCTTAGCATACCTAGTAAGAATTCAGTCGGAACGAGCCACGGGTAATAACCGCGTAAAAATAATTTGTGATACATCTGTAATAGTGATACATGCAAAATATAAGAAGTGAATGCAATACGAATGATAGTATTATTAACAAAATAATGAAAACGAGAGTTACAATGTAAAAAAATAGTTATTTGAATATAATCAGTGAGCAACTCTCATGGTGTTATACGAACAAGTCTAACTACCTCGCAGTATGACGGGCGGATGCTGGGGAGTCCGACCTCAGGTTTAGACAGGACCGACACAGGAAATGGTCATGCGACCGACGGAGACGCCAGCGCCATTCCATTTCCGGCCGCCGCCTCCGGCGCTCCGAATTCACGCTCTCCAACTAAACCATTACTCATATTCACTTGATTTTTCAGTCGGTTCAAACATTTCAACTGTATTGTTGAATTGAAAGTTTATTTAAAAGTTCACAAAAGTTAACTTTTATATAAATAGAATTCGTTTATAATTAATACGAATAATAACGTCTGTTTTCTAAAACTTTTACTTCATTTTACGGGAATGACATGTTTCCCCTTGCTAATGCATTATTAACCCCTTATTGTGCCTTCGCAAGGGAAAATGTTATTCCTATAATTATTTTAGAACTTCTAGAAAACAGAGATTTTCATTCTTATTAATTTTTTTAATGTAGAGTTTAACACAATTGTTCAAGAAACAATGAATAAAAACAGTTCGCATTTATAAAATAATGTATAAGTTTATATGCAGTTATTGGAAACAAGAATTTATCAATGAAAGCGAAACCAGCTGTTCACAATGGAGTTCTGGTCCCAACCCAAAGGAAGCGAATAATGGAACTGGCTGAAGAAGGATGCGAGCAGAATGAATGCGGTAGAGATGAGGTCCTTAAGAAGTATGTGTGGTAGAACGATATACGACAGAATCTCAAATGCCGATATAAGAAAGGAATGTACAGCGGAAGAATGTATTAAGAACAAAATTATGAAAGGATCGCTGGTTCGCTGGTTCGCTAGAGAGGTGTGCCAGGATAGAGTAATGTGGCGGTCCATTTTCTCTGCCTACCCCTACGGGGAAACGGCGCGATGGTTTATTGTTGTTGTTGTTGCATTTTAAAAGTAAAATTATCTACAAGAACTTGAAAAATATGATATATTCAAATTTACTTCTGAAATTCGATACAATCCCTTAGTAATATAAAGTATGTAATAGTTTTATACTATATTTCCATATACATAATACTTAATGAAACGAAATGAAATATTCACTGCTCCATTAGAGGTCGTTCCTAAAATATTTCTTTTCTTTTCATTTCACCGACTGACTTTGCATTCAGATAGAACCTTAATTATAATATAATATATACATGCATAAATATTGAAATTCCTTCATCTTTAAGAACACCGTAAAATTAATATCCAAAAAATGTGTATCGTTTAAGTTTGGATTAGTGAAGCGGTGAGTCATTCGATAATCAAGCCCAGATGTTTCTATAGTCCATGGTATTTTTATGCAAACGACTTGCGGATTACCAGCAATTAGTAATTACCAAGATAACGGGGACCTTTCTCGGAGGGGTGGGGTGGAATTAAGGGTAGACGAGGATTAGCAGGAGGAGATTAATTAAGAAGGGCGCTATACATCTTCCTTAGGTAGAATAATCAATTTAAGGTATAAATAATACCAAAATGATCCCATTTCGTCGCTTACCATATCAATATCGGGGTTTAACGCATTAACTAATTTTTTTGGATAGCTGTCATTCAGACGCAGGTAGTATATATCGCCGGTGTTGGACTCACGGGATTTAGTTTTTCAATAAACAATTATTAACTGTTAAAATATAAACGCTGTTTATGGTATCACAATTGTTTGTACATATTTATTCGTGACATTTGTTTACTCAAACTATGTTGACAACGTCAGGTGTTATGATACTTTTTCATCTGAAAAAAAAGTTAAATTTAATATTAGATAAATTTAAGGCGTTAACTTTTGTGTAATAAAACACTGTTTTTTCCACTTTTGAGTTTATTTTTCTCGACATGTTTCGAAGGCTTACACCTTCATCATCGGGAGAACGATATAAACTCAAATATATTCATAAAAATTCATCATGTTAAATTTCATTAGAATTAATTGAAAGTTAAGGCATTAACACTGTGGAATTCCATAGTAATATGCTTTGAGAATTAAAAAACTTTGTTTAATCCACTATTTTTAATAAAAAATATTAAAAAACACGACATGTTTCGGAGGATACCTCCATCTTCAGGTGTAAAAATATAACAAAAACTAAACAATGAAAGACTAATAAAAAACACATTTAAAATTCTATATAATAATTCGAATTTAAAAATTATCCTGGGATATTTGTTATAAGTAGGTACTTACAATTATTTTTTAACAGTAAGAAATATTAAATAATTTTAAATAATAATAATACATTATAATTGTTAAATTAAATAAATTGTTAAATTAGAATTGTTAAACACCAAGATGAAAAAAATAAAAACGGCTGATGAAATCAACAAAGGTTGACGAAATAGCTATTTATGAAATTGCGATATCATAAACAGCATTTTTAAATTTAATAATTAATAATGTATATTAATAAAATCCTAGAGACAAACAACTCAAAAAAATTGAATTAAAAAAAATATATAATATAAAAAAAAGAGTTGAAGTATCATAGTGTTTTGACCAAAATAATGGACTGTTAAAGGTACAATTATGCACTCATGGAAGTTATTTGTTTTTAGTATTTATGCAATAATAAATATATGCTATATTTTGGTGGCAGGATTGAAATTCACAGCCTTCGCTTTCGCTGTAAAAATACTAATTAAGACTTCAAATATGTTTTTTGACTTCAAGACTTTGTATACAAAAGGTCATTTTAACCCAATTACGGTATACAATTTGTTTTTAGCTATAATTATAGATTGATTCTCACAAAGGTAGCTAATCTATCGCCATTTTTTGGCATGTGAATTCTACACCAGATCAAAGACAGTGTGATAATCACACTGCCATCGTCGGGAATCGAACCCGGGACCGTCTGTATGGCTATCAGAGCTTTTACCACTCTGTCACGAATGTCGTCAGTTAGTAGCTTTTGTTATTATATAACTAATTATACACTTATTGTTTTTTGAATCGTGATCTAAAACTCTCTTCCTTCTTCTTCTAATTCTGGTCAAAAGCCAATAGGACCTGTTTGTGCAAAGTTTGCCGCATCTTGCGATATGGACTCCCAGCTGTCATTCCATCTTTGAGGTCTTCCAGACATCCTTTTTCACTTTAGTATCCTTTGCAATGCAAAGTATGGTAGTCTTTGGGAGTTCATTATTTTTAGCAACTAAAACTCCATATAAATAATATTTACGAATGAAAACGTCTGTTTTCTAGAAGTTTTATTATATAATATTTTATGGGAATGAGATGTTTTGCCTAACTAAGGCATTGTCAAATGATTTTCATATTCGTATGTATTCAACAAAGGTTAGCCTGAGAGAATGGACCGCCACACTACTCTATCCTGACATACCTCTCTAGCTTCCTCCACATTCATACAGCGAGTCATACACGCGCGTCGATTCTTCCGGCGCTTCTGACGTGACCAACCTTTAAAATTTGATTAATTCTCGTATGTATTCGATTTGATATTCGTATTAATTATGTCTAAACATTAATGTAATCTGTTATTTTTTTATATATATATTTCGCGTTTCCTCCTACAAGAGTAAAAACGTTTTGATTATACGCGTTATAAAACGCGATTCAATTATGGATGGATTTGAAAAAAAGTTAAAAAATCACAAAGGAGTTCGAAAAATCTCTTTTTGCCTTTAAGGATAATGAAATGGAGCCTTTTTTAAAAATTAATTACCATTTGATGAAGTAATTATTTTTAAGCTATTTTAAGAAAGTGATTTTTTTTAATTATAAGTGACCGCGGGGGACCGAAAACCTTACCGAGAACTGTAATTACCTAGTTCTACTACTATCATCATTCCGAGAACCATAGCTGATAGGGAATTGTTGGCCAACATTATTGCCCGTAATGTGTAATACCATATTTAGGTCATGTGCTTAGGTAAGAATAGGATTATGTTAGATAGAAGGATGACAGAAGGAAAAAGAAAAAAAATTAGGTTAGATAGAAGGATGAAAGCCGGATAAACGCCGTAAAAATGAGAGCACTAAGAAGAATGTGCGGGATAACGTTGCATGATAGGATACCAAACGATGAAATAAGAGTGAAATGTAAGGCAGATGACTGCATCATGGATAAAATTAAAAAAGGATCCCTGAGATGGTTTGGACATATGGAACGAATGAATGAGAGTAGAATGGTTAAAAAGTTGTACACAAGCAGCGTGAGTGGAAAAAGAAGCCAAGGACGTCCGAGGAAAACATGGCATGATCAAATTAATCAATTACTAAAAGGCGGTCACATTCGAAGTCGGAATAGTCGACGTGCGTGCATGGTACGATGTATGAATGTAGAGGAATCCCGAGAGGTATGCCAGGACAGAGCATTGCGATCCACCCTCTCTGCCCACCCCTCCGGGAAATGGCGTGATGGTTAGTAAGTTTAGTTAGTTGCTAAGGTTAGAAAAATATTAATTGAAGCACCTGATCATTGAGGGCAAAATAGACAGTGGACGAGGTGTTGCCAGGAACTGAATCTCCTGGCTCCAAAACGTAAGGGACTGGAGTGGTATAAAAAGCGTTGGGGAGCCGTTTCGAGCTGGTAGGGACAGAGCCGCCTACTCTCAATTAATCGGGGGACCTGACATGACACCAAAAGAAGAACTATCATCAACGATGGAACATGAGGGAGTATGATAGTTATCCGTGGCTCTATCCCACGGCATTTATGTTGGGAATGCATGAAACCAAATATTTACAGCTTCGAAGAGATGGGAATCTCATTACCCATTTCTTTAAGTTAATCAGGGGATATTTCGAGAACTCAGCCGTGCTAGGGGGTGTAGGTATTTTTGTCCCTGATAGATTTCTCCAACAGCGACAGCACAGATTGTTTTACCTACTGGCCACCAGAACCAATATGCCTCTGGTGACATCGGTGGGAAGAGCAATTAGTCTGCTGAACGTGGTCTCTTTGGAGATCGACGTCTTTCATATTGGTGAAGCTACGTTCAGGAGACAAATACTCTTGACTTTAGAAAGTATCTTGTCTTCCTAATGTCGAACCATCTCTAATACGTTCCTGGTACGATGTTGTATTTTTATAATATTTTACCTGTACTCAATTGATGCCTTAAACATTTTCCTGTTTGAAATGTCTTTTGAGTTAATATCTGATTTGATTTGATAAGTTTTTTGGGACATTGTTAGTCGTTGTTGAGATTGCGTATATTTTATGATCGTGAAATCGGTCTCTTCATCTGCTTGATCTTTTCGCAAATTTATTAACATTTTCAATTGCGGCATTTGTAATTTCAATTTTAATATTACAAGCGCATGTATATAGATGAATAAAGTCATAATGAAAATCATAAAAAGAAAACTACCGACTTTATTCTCCATGTTGTATTAAATTTTACGATAACTTTATCGTTCATAAACCGGCGACCTTTATTATGAATAAATTCATATTCACTCTGATTTATATTGCTTGGGATTATGTATGCACATACACAAGCACTTAAATACATACTTAAATATGTATAAACTGTAAGAGCTCCAAACGTTGTGTTTATGTGAATAATAGTAGAAAAATATTCTATTCAAACTGTAACTACTGAAGCAAAATATTGTATGAGTTTCGTACCAAAATAGATAACTCAACGTACTCTTTACATTAATGGTTTATTTCAAAGTTTCACGTATAAGGAGCAGTTCATATCTTCATCAATTTGCTTAAGATATTCTCGTCGAGGGTGCTTTCTGGACTTCTTCCCTTCAGTCATCATCCTCCAATATGTATATGGTATGCTGTATGCTGGAGCCAATAGTATGCTGGAGAATATGCAGAGGCCAATAGTATACTGGAGAACTACATGGCTATTTGGTGGTCTGTCCATTCAGATAGTTTCATAGCAAATTCAGGAATCCCCCAGGGTTCAAATTTGGGGCCGCTTTTGTTTCTTCTGTATATCAATGACATTGATAATTACATTGAATCATCTAATTATCTTCTTTTGCCGACGATCTGAAGCTATTTAGAGCTATAGAAAATTCTAATGATTCATTTCTCCTACAAAATGATATTAATAGGTTGTTAAAGTGGTCGGATGACAACAACTTGCCATTTAGTATACCAAAGTGCTCTGTAATTACATATACTCGATCTGGAAATACTCAATTATTCCCATACCAGATGAACAATACCTATTTACAGCGTGTTGATCATATTAAGGATCTGGGTATCACGTTTGAGTCCAACTTCACATTTAAAATACATCTATCTAACATTATCATGCGAGCCAACAAAATGCTTGGTTTTGTTTTACGGAACGCGAGATCTTTTTCAAACACAACGGCGATCCGTCGACTGTATGAAGCGCTGGTTCGCAGTAACTTGGAGTACTGCTCTATCATTTGGGACCCCAGAGAAAGAACAGTCATCTTGGAGCTGGAAAGGATCCAGAAACGATTTTTAAGGTATTTATACCTCAGGGAGTATAACTGTTATCCTTTTATGTACCCCTCACTGTTTCTCTCAGGAGTGTTGGGTTTCAACACTCTTGAAGCTCGTAGAATGATCTTTCTGGGAAAGCATTTTTTTAAACTGTTATCCGGAGGTGTTTTCAATCCAGGAGTGCTGAGAGAGCTAAATCTGTACGTTCCCCATAGTTATAGCAGAGCAAGGGGGCATATATTATTTTATGCCCCAAATTGCCGCACAGAGGCCCTTCGAAGTTCTCCTGTATTGAAGGCGATTCGTCTCTTAAATGAGGTTGCAAAAGAGATAGACCTCTTTGGATGCAATTATGGCGAATTCGTAAATGCCCTTATGATAAAGGCAGCAAGCAGATAACTGGCTTTTCCTATTCATATGGTTCTATGTATATTTCCTTTGATATTCTTTTATTTCACCCTTTACATCGATTTGGCTTGCGCTGTAATGATGTAAGGAGTTTTTTCAACAAAATAATAATAATAATAAGGATAACTTCACACTTTGATTCACTCTGTCTTCACAAATACAAGAAATTCAATATACCCACCCGAAATCCAAGGTAAATTAAACTCTCACGAAAATCTCAATAAAACAAATTATGGATATAATGCATCTATGGTATACCCAGAATAACTAGACTTGCAAACTTTTATCAAGACTTGAATTTTTTTGGAATAATTCTAAATTCTTTTGTGTATAAACTAAAAAAGTATCGACTTCCACAAAATCCATAATGTCTGAAAATCAGCTCAAATTTATACTACTTGTACTTTGTAACCCTACCGCAATATAATAAAATATGTCGCTCGCTAATTATAAGTCGTGTTCGTATTGCTCACCTCTAGTGCATTTATTTGAATTTAAAAACAAAAGTGCTGTACCAGTGTGTGTTGATGATGTGATGATCTATAGATGCGAGACATGGACGTTAACTAAAGAAGCAATGCACAAAATCAAAGTTGCACAACGGGCCATGGAAAAATTGATGTTGGGTATCTCGCATAGAGACTGGAGACCCAACGTGGAGAAGACGCATCAGGGTCACCGATGTAGGGATACGCATTGCGAGGATGAAGTGGCAGTGGGCTGGTCATGTGTGTCGACGGGATGATGGAAGATGGAGCCTGAGGGTTACTGAATGGAGGCTAAGGTTAGGCCGGAGAAGTGTCAGGAGACAGCTAACCAGGTGGAGCGATGGCATGGAGAATACTGGCGAGAGACCAAGAGATATGGCGTGGGAGTGGAGAGGCTTACGTCCAGCATTGGATGGAAACTAGCTGACAAAGAGTACATTTATTTATTAGTCCTCCCTTCTTTAATGATCTAAATATTATATTCTTAACTTTAATATCGACTTGTCTTAGGCTTAATTAAAACTGTATTAAAATGTTCTTAGATTTATGTTTATTATCTAAATCAACAAAAAATATAAAGGAATATATTGCGTCAATTACAATATGAATAAATAAGGTGCCTTCCTTCTTCGATTAATTCGTGTTGTGGTCTAAGAAATTCTTAGGATTGTTCTATACGACCACATCTCTAACTCTGTGGAGTTGAAGAGAGATGCGGAGGACGGAACATAATAACATAACGAGATGCAGACCTTTGCTGCAAACCATTTTAAATTAATAAAAAAAAATAAGTGTATTTTTTTTTAATTTATTCAAGTGAAGTTTGGAAAAATAAGAATGAATTAGGTTTATTCGTATAAAACCACAAATAATTTTTAATATGGTTAGCTATATACTTCATTAAAAAATTCCTTGTGTTATCTTAGCACTTAAATGAAAGTCTTTAGATTAAAAGGAAAATTCTCTTTATCCGTTAATGAAATGGGCATCTCATTAACTTTTCGCGTCCTTTTAGTCCAGCGGCAGCGTAATCAGGATACTACATCTTAAATATATTTTTAAAATCCTGGAGACAAATTTAATTACTTCAAGTGCATTCCAAAAACAGACCGGACTGCATTTCAAAAAGAGTTGAAAAATATATGTATATAAAATTACTTCATATTTCATCATTTTAAAATGTAATATTTTATATTCTAAATGAGAGTTCGCTTCAACGTAAAACATTTCATTACTTATAGTATATTTACTTTCACGGACACATTACCAACCAAATACAGAATTTTTTATGAAGACGTAGGAACTGCGGCCTGATTCGAAAAACGTAGAGATTAATCAAGAATATTGACTATACCAACGATTACTTTTAAAATGTCGGCCACGTGAGGAGTCGGAGAAATCGACGTGCACGCATGACACGATGTATGTATGTTGAGGTAGCGAGAGAAGTATGTCATAAAAGTACAGTGTGGCGGTCCATTCTGTCTGCCTATACACGAACCTCGTTGACGCGGAAACGATGGGATATTATATAATACAATATTAAACTTATTGAACGCTAAGGCATTAACACTGTGGAATTCTAACTGACTAACTAACCATCACGCCGTCTCCCCGAAAGGGTAGGTAGAAAAAATGGACTGTCATACTTTTACTGATGCGGCACTCCATCCTTCTCTTTTCGCCCCGCGGGAAACGCGGTGTAATGGGTTGCGAACCTCATCGCCACCAATGGGTGGAATTCCATAGTAATATACTTAGGAAATTGAAAATAACTTTCTTTAATTAATTTTTAAATTTGAATTATTATATCGAACTTTAAATGCGTTTTTATATTAGTCATTCTAACGAAGATGGAGGTATCCTCCGAAACATGTCGTATTTTGTTTTTCAATATTTTTTTTAATAATTAGTGGATTAAACAAAGTTATTGTCAATTTCTTAAGTATAATAAAATATGTATTAAAATGCTTCAATTGTAATCGATTCATTATTTGATGACACTACATATAAGTCAAATTTATATTTTCTTCTATATTCGCCATAACTTTGTGTTGCAGATGTTTATCAAATTTATATTTTTTATTACTAACTGTATATAATATATATGAATAATGATTAAATTCAAATAATTTTTACCAAACGATTGTTGGAACCTTTGTTAATGATCACCCCCTGAATTCAAGATGAATTTTCACCACGAAATTTCAGTAAGTTATAGTTGGCGTAATAAGTCGACCTTCGACCTTCGTGGCAGAGTGGTAAGAGCTCTGATTCCCATTCCGAAGGTTCTGGGTTCGATTCCCGGCGATGGCAGTGTGATTGTCACACTGTCTTTGGTCTGGCGTAGTATTTTCGTGACAATAAAATGGCGATAGATTGGCTACCTGTCACATGTCACGAGAATCAATATATCAGCTTAAAAACAAATTGTATACTGTAATTGGGTTCAAGCTACCTGTTGTATATATAAAAAAGATGTCAATTACATGCATAAACACGGTTAAAATACGTAGGAAACTAAAAATAAGTTTGTTTAATTCACTAATTATAAAAAAAACTGTTAAAAAAAAATTATTAGTACTTATAACGAATAGCCCAGGTTAATTTTTAAATTTAAATTATTGTATCGAATTTTAAATGCGGTTTAAAAATGTCTTTCATTGTTTGGTTTTTATTATATTTTTACACCTGAAGATAGAGATCCTCCGTGTTTTTTTAATATATTGTGGATTAAACAAAGTTATTTTCAATTTCCTAAGTATATTACTATGGAATTTCAAAGTGTTAATGCCTTAGCGTTCAATAAATTTACTGTAACATTTAATATAACATTGATTCTTGCACATTATCCAACGTTCTATATCAAAACAAATATACTTGTTCTTACCGACAAATAAACGTATTTCAACTCATATTTTGTCCAACGTTTTTGTTCATTTGTTTTTAACATATTTTAATTTAACACTTTGATTATTTTTGAGTGTTAAGTACTCAATTATAAACTCAGCGAATTCATTAATCACTCTTTTGAAATAAAAACGTTCAAGATCTTTCTCTTGGCACCACAGCATCATGTGTTGAGATATTAACTATTGATATTATTATGTTTAAAGTATTGGAATGTTTTCTGCATGTCATATTATGTAGGAGTACATTCCACCACATAGCCCAATCAACACGCTATTTAATTCATCACTCGCAACTGATAAAGAGGCGATGCGTATGACTGTCGATGGAACGGATAATTAAATACCGGATGGTTCGAAGTCAAAATCTGCAATTTATCTGTTAAAAAAAAACACCCATGTGATACACAAACAAAAATTGTCATTAAAATAAAGTTTGAATAACCAACCAGAATATTGATGGTTGAGGTATTAGTTTGTTGTGTTTTTTGTTCGTTGCGTTCGTTGTGATTGTTAACCACATCTACCTCTTAAAATATTATACTATGTACCATATTATCCTGTAATTATTTGCATTTAATATATAATACAATTAATGTGTAATATTCTAAATTCATCGTGATTTGTTACTAAGTACATATCTCAACCTAAATTACTCAGTTAAGTTATTGTTAACATTATATGAGTATATTGAGCCTCAAAATTTCCTAGTAATTCAGCTGTAAATTTAAATGAACCTCAAAAATTCCTAGAAAATTCAGTTGTAATGTTACTGTTTATTATTATGTATTAAACCTCGAAAATTCCTAGAAATTCAATTGTAAATTTGCTTCTCACTCATCATTAGTTTTAGGAAAAACCTTATAATTGTTTTATTTAACAACTCAAAAATTTGCATTATATACTTTCTCTCTCACCCTTAAGATTTCTAAATTCAATATAAGGACACACTGTTTGGCGATTAGGTTCAGTTTGAGAATGCCCTCGCAAGGCGAAACAAATTTGTCACAATTTATATAATTTATATAAATTTAATCCAAGTAAAACCACCAAACAATCGTGTTTACTATTATAAATTAACCAACCAGAAGTTAATATAATCGTATGATTGTACTGAAACCTCATGGAGTTAATTTTGATTAATTATTTAATAAAACGATGACTTTTGAGAAAGATTAACATTTTTGTATTCATTTTGACAGCGATACAATTTTATAAATATGTACCATTACTGAAGAAGGATTGTTCGTCCAAAACATGTCTATATAATTTTATTTTTAAAAAAAGTGTTGTACATACAAAGTGTATAAAAAAGAAAAAGAAATTATTTAAATCTTTATATAAAATAATTAATACGAATGAAAACGTATGTTTTCTGTCTGTTGTCAGCCGAAACATGTAATTCACATGAAATATATTTAACCTTCTAGAAAACAGACGTTTTCATTCTTATTAATTATGTCAGTATTATAGTTATTTAAAAAATATCATTTTATTTCATTATTAAACACTTAATGTAATGCATATATGTTGACCATCTTAATTTAAAAAAGTTTTAAATTGAATTTTTTAAAGAAACATTTTTTTTTATTGATAAGAAGAAACAATATTTATTTTTCATTCTTCTACAGAGTTTGAATGATTCAAATTGATCTGAAGGGTCAACGCTCTAAATCAATAATTATCCTTGATCTCATCTTTCTTGTAGCATTTGTATCGTTATCAAAAATGTTGAAATAAATAAAAATAAATGAAAAACTATGTATATTGTGTATAGCAATAGCCAACGTCCATTAATGTGCACTGTGTATGGTTTCACCAGCATAAATTTAGTCGTGGCATCATTTGTGAACAGTAGAATTCTCTTGGCTAAGAACTTCAGTCAGTTAGAGCTTCGCGTACTTATATCATATGCGACCCTTTCGATTAAACTTTGCCGACTGAGCTGATCGGTACAGATACATTTGGATAATCAAGGGCCAGTGAAAAAATGATATTTCGACTTATCATGAAAAAAAAAACGATCGAATCGCTTTGGTACACCCTGTAGAGAATTCGTGGAATGCTAATCGGGCTATGTCTCTTATATTATTCTGTAGAAACACGGCTGCGGATGCCTTAATGTTCCGTACTTGGACTTACGTTCTTCTTGAATACAAAGGCTCAGTTTTTATAGCTATTTATCTTAAGCCGGATAGGACAATTTTTGGATAAGTCCAAGACTTAGACTCCATATCACAGAACCACTTTCGAGTCTGCTCCGAACCAACGCGTTGTATAGGACTCTGAGCACATGAAGATCTCTGAAAACACTTCCGTTGCGGACGATGAAGCCCAAAACCCTTAGTGCAGTGCCACAAATCCTCTCGATATGTGCACGAAAAGTCAGCCTACTCTCATAGATGATCCCAAGATCTCTCATCGTAGATACATTTGCTAGTTGCTGGTTGTTCATTGAATATATATCTATGAGACACAGTTTTCAATGCTCTAGTAAAAGATAGCATAACGCATTTAGAGACATTGAATTGCATTTGAAGACTACAGGGGAAAAACAAGGAATGTCAGTAGAAGGTTAATTTGAATAAATTGAGAATAAAGCTCATCAAAGTCTATATATTTCTTAGCAATTAGCAATCGATTATCTGGCCATAGTCGATGACACACATGATTTTTGAATATGAAAATTTTACTGTGGATAGATACGTACAAATGCCGCTAGATGGCATTATTACATTTATTTTGAATTTTGACTGACATTCCTTGTTTTTCCCCTGTAGTCGTCACTTGCTTACTGTGATTGGTTATGGTTTTTTCTACGACATTATTAAATGTGGCAAAGAGTTTTTTGGGTTTCTAAGGCAGTATCTTATAACAAATATTTCTAAGACATTATCAAAGTTTCTAAGGAAATCTTTATGGCGACAAAGGATTCGCCAACGTCGAGGCGACCTGATATGGCACTATTAGAAGAAGAAATACATATAACAATATAATATTATATAGTTGTGTTACCGAGATTCCCAAGCGTTCATTTTTAAATAAGCATAAAATTTGAGAATTTGCAAATTAAATTCTATCGTGAATTTCCCAACAAGTGGAAGTGGTGCGGTAAATGAGAAACCATCGGTTTTATCTGAAGAATTTTATAGCGATTCTCACGAGCGGCAGCCTTTTCCACTCACCTGTTATGGAATTATGCCATCTTGATATAAATTCCCATCAATATGTGATATCTTAGTTCCCACCACCGGTATAAGGTAGGCTCTCCATGTACGCAGATTTCATATTCTTCGATCCTGGTTTGGCACTGACATAAGTCGATGGTGTTAATATTGATCCAACATGTTGCGAGCAGGCTTCCTCAGTCCTTTGATGTCGATAGGATGCTGAGTGCTTTATTATGAATTTGGCGGTAATCTCTGCACATGACATGACCAAGCCAGCGTAAGAGTCGCGTCTCTTTAAGCTTTTAAATTTGTATTATTTTATAAAACCTCTCAGGATTCGACAGTAATCGATTCTGGTTAAAGTAGCAAGATACACAATAAGAAAGTTATTTATAAATGAACATTCTGACTGAATTCCAAATGGTTTTACATCTACATCTTACTATGAAGTGTATATTTATGTTGAAAATGATTGAATGAATTTATGTCCGCCACCAAGAGTTTAAATTAGTAGACTTTTAATTGAAAACTATAAAACATTGCAACATTTAAAACATTAAAGTTGAGTTATTTATTATATATTGTCAACATGAACGAGCACAAAATATTTACGTCCACAACAAATCGTATTAAACTAATAGATTTATATTGAAACTAGGGAATAATGCAACATTTGAAACATGAAAGTTTAACGCTATTACATCCTTTTTTTTACGTCCGCAATATGCAGTTTTAAATTAATAGATTTTTAATTGAAAACTATGAAACATTGCAACATTTAAAACATTAAAGTTGAGAGTTATTTATTATATATTGTCAACATGAACAAGCACACAATATTTACCTCCACAAAAAACCGTTTTAAGATAATAGATTTATTATGGAAAACTATGGAATATTGCAACATTTGAAACATCAAAGTTTAACGGTATTATTTATTTTATAATGCCAACATGAACAAGTACATTTTTTTACGTCCTGAACATACAGTTTTAAATTACATTTTTGCGGCACGTGTATCAGTCGGTAATTAAGTCGATAGAAAGATAATCCATAGATTTTCAATATGCCTTTAAGTATTCAGATATCCGTATACGTAGAAGGTACATACATGTACGAGTATTACGAGTATGATGCCACAATTTGAAAAACTAATTTCCCCCCCTCTTGCGATTCAAAGGATTTCCCTAAAAAATATATTGAATTTACATATAGTTATTAAAAATTTAGGTATAAGATTGGCTTAATTATTAAGCACACAAAAAATATTAAAAAAAAAAACATAGTTGAATAAACATATTGACAGCTTTCATGACAAAATTGCAATAGTCTAGCAAAATTGCTAAGTCCCGGGTTCGGTTCCCGGGTTCGGTTCCCGGCAATGACAATGTGAACAAATAAATCTCACGCTGTTTTTGATCTGGTAGAATTTACGTGATGATCGAAGTGTGCGCGGGAGATGCCTATTGGTGGCGATGAGGTTCGCAACCCATCACACCGCGTCTCTCGCGTTGGCGAAAAGAGAAGGATGGAGTGCAGCATCGATTAAAGTGTTGCAGCCCATTCTTTCTGTCTACCCTTTCGGGGAAACGACGTGATGGTTAGTTAGTTAGTTAGTTAGAATTTACGTGACAATAACAATTCACGTGGCGATAAGTAGGTACTTATCACACGTCATGAGAGTTAAAAGCTAGAAAATGTACATATACAGTAATGACGGTTCAAATAACCTGCTGTATACAAAAAAGCAACTGGAAACAACCACATTAAATAGTCCAATTCGCATCATAAGAATCAGCAAAGATGTTATGAATTTTGCTTCAAGAAATGAAAATTCGTAGGAATGAATAAAACAAACAAACAAACCATAACGCCGTTTCCCCTCAGGGGTAGGCAGAGAGAATGGACCGCCACACTACTCTATCCTGACAAACCTCTCTAGCTTCCTCCACATTCATACAACGAGTCATACACACACGTCGATTCCTCCGACTCTAACTTGACCAACCTTTAAAATGAATGAATAAAAAATGATAAACGAAGATTTAATTTAGGTAAATTATATGGCGACTATTTGAGGGGAGAAATATTGACTATCGGCCTAAAAAACATTTATTTAAGTATCATACGAATTAATAAAATGCACGAAAGTTTAATTAAATTGCAATTAAAAATTCTGATTGAATTTATAAAAAGTATTGTGTATTAATAATTAGGTACTGTGGTTTGACTTGTTTCGCCATATTAAGACATTATCAATGGTCTTTATTAATCGAATAATGCCAAACCGTAACATAAATTGTATATTTTTTTTCGAAAAGTCAAGTTCATTGCAATCGTAGAAGACTGATTATGTGTATTCGGTACTTTTTTTTTTAGATTTTCAAATGTTTTTCTAGTTAACAATTCATTTTCAGTCATCTTGTGAGATTGCAACATAGAATTGAATAGAAATTAAACAAGATTAAATGTGGCCTGGAGATCCTTTTGCCTTTTGCTTCTTTTGGAATGTTACATTCCCCAGTTAACGTAAATCCCGTATTTAACGGGGTACGGGCCTAAGGATTACATGAGTGAAGCTGGCGAAAGGGCGCCGCTGCGTCATATAAGAGCTTCAGGTAAGCGGTGGGTCACGGGTGGTGGTCTAGGGAATAGAACTCTCGGCTCCAGATCCAGGGGACTTGGGTTCAAGCCTGGACACGACCAGATTCCTTCTTCATAATAATGAGCTATTTTCTGCTCACATGAAGACTGTTAAAATAAATTCTTATATCATTGATTTAAATCTTTGGTATTAGTCTTTTAAAAAAAAAACTTCTAGGTATGTATTTATTTAGCTGTATGTTTGATCATTTGTATTGCATATGTATTAACAATCATTGTGAATTACCCTACAATAAATATATATTTTTCTAGTATTACTCCGGCATACGTCAGTGAGGTAATACGCAGGGTGTACCGTAGCTCTAGGTGAGCGGTAACTGGTAGTGAGCTAGGCTTATGGTTAGGTGGGTAGTTATATTATTGGGAAATATTTCATCGGATCCGAAGGAATCACATGGGAGAATATTAGAGGAGGAATGTACGAGACTAGGAAAAGTAAAACAGCACGGTGGAGTTTTTCGATTGGAGAATACAAATCAAATAAAAATAAGTATCATTATATTATACGCAGCATCGTTCGCCATGTAGGTACCCCCTACTTAGTATTTTTACTCGACTGTTTTTGTCCTTTGTTTCTCTCGGGTTTATTCGACTAAAGTCACTCAAATGCGTGAGATGGTGAGGCTGCTTGGGGAATTATTGTTTTCGACTTCTTTTTTCAATCATATTTTAAAAGAAACAATCGTAAGATTGGTATAATGTTTTGTTTTTGAATTGTAATTCGATATCCGTTTGAACTTCGCTTCTTTTTTCAAAGAACATATTTATTACATGATAAGCTAAGTACTTTTGGATTGAATATAAGAACCATTTTGCATGTTTTTAAACATCGTACATAATTAATTCAGAAGAAATGAAATCTCTACGATGAATAATTGGTAAATCTGTATATGATAGACTGTTAAATGCAAATATAAGATGTGAATACAGTACAAATATATATGTTTTATAAATAATATATTACGATGGTTTGGGCAGATGGATATAATGAATAAAGAAAGAATGATAAAGAAGTTATATGTAAACTACGTAAATGGAACAAGAAATAGGGGATTACGTGATAAAAAAACAAATCTGAAATATCGTAGAATTGCCAGATTGGTCTTTCATTTTCCGAATTGTAATTCGATATCCATATGAGCTTTGCTCCTTTTTCAAAATAATATTTTTACTACACGTAAGAACTTTTTGAAAGAAAGAAAAAAACTTATCTAAAAATTCAATTACTACAAGACTAGCAGAAATATATTACAAAATGTTAAATAAATTACTACATAATTAATACAAATGAAAACGTCTGCATTCGAGAAATTTTATTATAATTTATGGGAACGACATATTTCGCCTGTTTATTGAATTATCTAATGTTGACATTTTATAAAGCCTCAGACAGCCGAAGCGTGCCATTTACATAAATTATAATAAAACTTCTTGAAAACAGAAGTTTTCATGCGTATCAATTATTTAATGTGGAGTATTAGATCATTGTTTAAGGAGACAATAAACAAATACATACAGTTAATTTTCATACTTATCAAAAAAATGGATTAATTTTTTTTCAATTTTGGAGACTCTTGTATGCTTTATTGTAAGTATCTAATACTAAAGCTATCGCATTAAACAGTGTACAAAATAATATATCTGCTTGTGGTGCCCGTTCTCGCTACGTGTTCTAAAAATAAGATTATAAGGATTACAATGTAAAATCATTTAATCTCATGCGGCTTACTATAATTCCCGATCATGCAAGAAATATTAAATCCTATTTTATATATCGAATTACGCTTATTACATAATCCTATACATGGTTTTTACGGTCCGAATAAAAATTATCAAGTAAAAAATTCCAAACACCCAAAACATGTAACATGGATATAGAAAATCAACCCATAGAACAGGTCAGGACCTTTAAGTATCTAGGCATAGACCTGGTGGGAGGAGCTGATCTGCTGGAAGAAATATGAGCCCAAGTAAATAAGGCAGCTGCAATCTCTGGTACTCTAAAATCCACGTTATGGAAAAACAAAGACATGGCTCCACTCCATCCTTCTCTTTTCGCCCCGCGGGAGACGCAGTGTAATGGGTTGCGAACCTCATCGCCACCAATAGGTATCACCCGCGCACACTTCGATCTAATAAGCGAAAATAAATCTAAAACAATTAATATAAAATAAAATAACACAATAAAAATAATTTAACACATAATTTTCTACAACAACATTTTGAATGCATACAAATTCTTGTAGACAAATACTGGATTTCACCCATTGCGGATAAATTATTTTTATTTTACAAGGATTAATTGTATCTCAATAGAGACGAAGATGCAAATTGTTTTCTGCAGATCGCTCAACCCAACCAATGACAGGTCATAAGTCCTGTAAGCGCCTCGGCCACCACCTTCTGTTCCCAGAAAACAATTTGCATCTTCGTCTCTATTGAGATACAATCAATCCTTGTAAAATAAACATAATTTTCTTTTTAGATCGTGCACATATTGCCTATTTAATTTATGTTCCACGTATTTTTTTATATAAAAAAACGTATTTTTCGTTTTATATACTCGTATATACGTATATTGTTTACAACACTCACTTTTTAAAGAAATTAAAATTAAATATCAAACATGTTTCGGACTACCCAGCCCATCCTCAGTGATATTCTATAGATATTTAAAATATTATAAAATTGTTTACAAATATGGTCATTTTCGACAGATGTTATTATTATAATATTTGTAATATCTGTCAAAACTGTCCATATTTGTTAACTAACTAACTAACCATTACGCCGTCTCCCCGAAACGATAGGCAGAAAGAATGGACTGCCACACTTTAATCGATGCGGCACTTCATCCTTCTCTTTTCGCCCCCGCGAGAGACGCGGTGTGATGGGTTGCGAACCTCATCGCCACCAATAGGCATCTCCCGCGCACACTTCGATTATCCAACGTCTACAAAATAAATCTAAAACAAATTATATAAAATACAATGATATAAAAAATAAAAATAACAACAAATAAAAACAATTCAACACATAATGTTATTTTAGATGGTGCACTTGTCGTCAGATGGACGATCCGGACATTTGTGTTTATTTAATTTTTATTCCACTGTTTTTTTTTAATTAACTGTTATTAGGCACTTATTACTATCCCATACCAGCAAAAACCTTAAAATATTATTAAAGAATTTATTCAAATTATTCGAATTTATCTATATAATATCACTGAAGAAGGGCTGGGTAGTCCGAAACATGTTTGATTAAAATTTTAATTTGTTTAAAAAGTGAGTGTTGTATACAAATAATTTAAAAAAAAGAAAAATATTAATGTAATTCATTCATTTATCGTAACATATTTTTGATGGTCTTATGTTATTGCAATAAAAATAAAGACATGAGATCTAAAACACGTTTTACAGTGCTAACAACCCATTAGTGAGAATTACATTGCCTCTGGGTTGTTTTTTTATGCATGATTCCAATTATTTCTATAAATAAAATAATATGTTTTGTGAAAATGTTCAACAGTATAGAAATACCCAAGCATGAATAAAACCCACGAAACTGTTCATGAAATTCGTAGTAAATAATAATATAATATGAATAGAAACTTGAGCCTTTTTCAATTATAAGTAAGCTGATCGATGTGATTCCCAAATTAGTTTGAAGAATTTATCATTTCTATTAAATAGGTACAACCAAATATTTTTTTCTAATTTAGAATACACCGAATTTAGTAAGCTCGTATAATTGGATAGATCGGAAAATCTTCGTAGGTTGGTTAAGCCTTAGCAAATTTATGTTTTAAAATCTTGTCTCATAACTCTAATTAAGCACTTGTGGGTTCCAAATGAAGGCAAATTTGATAACATAAGAAAGAAATTAACAGTTGTGTACCTTATTTATTGTTTCTTAAATAATAATGTAAAACTCCATACTAAATAATTAATACGAATTTAAACGTCAGTTTTCTAGAAGTTTTATTATATTTTATGGGAATGACATATTTCGCCCTTCTAAGGCATTATCAAATTTGATAATGTCTTAGAAGGGCGAAACATGTCATTCCCATAAAATATAAATAAAACTTCTAGAAAACTGAGGTTTTCATTCGTATTAATTAGTTCCGTGCCTATTTGGCAAAATCACTTATATCAGTTTTTCGTCGATTTTAATTCCAAAATTTCGATAATACTAACTATATCTTATGGCAAAGTTTATGTTTTTAAAACTTGTAGATTTTGCATGAGCCCCACGGGGAAAAATAATACATGTCATTAAATATTAAACTCGAACATGTCGGAATCACTGAATCCAGTGGAATTAAAACAATATTTTAAAATAATTCAATGAAATTTCTTATTGTAGTGACCAGACAATAGCGGTCTGCATTCATACTGTTAAAATGTGAACGAAAGGGAATAACTTTCTTATGCCAAAGAAACTCAGTCAAATAAGTCATTAAACGCTTAAAAACTCGTCAATTAATAATATTTTATTAATAAATTTATGTTAACCCAGTTAAGGAAAGGTAACTTCTTCTTCTTCTTCTTCCTCTTAGTTTAGGTCGTAAGACCTGTTTGTGACGGTGAGCTGTCCTGAGATGATGATGTCCAGCCATCTCTCCATCTATTTGGCGGCCTTCCTGGTAATCTCTTGCTGCATGGGTTTTAATCTTTAAATTTTTTTGCAATTCTTGTATTCTCCGTGCGGTCTACGTGGTCTCTCCAAAAGCACCCTCTGCTTCTTACCTATCTCACTATGTCCTTAACATCACAGACAGACCTTATCGTTTCATTTCTGATCCGATCTCTGTGGGTTTTGCCTGCGATGGAGAGTAGGGTTCGCATTTCTGCTACTCTAAGAAGGTTCTTAGTTCTATTGGTATCGGCTCTGACCTCTATTCCATACGTCATTATGGAGCGAACGCATGCCTTATATATCTTGACATTACTTTCGGTTAGCATGTATTGTTAGGAAATGTAACTCTTCCAATAAATCCCCGGAGAAGGCAACGGGAAATCACTTCAGTAACATTTCACAATAAATCATTCGCTACGGTACTCTCAGAAGTTAAAAATACATTTGTTGTCTTATTATAAAAATACCAACACTGATTAATTTCATTCATGCACTTATTTGTCGACTTCTTTAAAATTAAAAAATAATCTCCTGTAAAAAGCGAAACAATGACATGCGTCCTTTGCCAAATAGGTGCGGAGTTTTATGTGATGTGGTGATAAGAGGTGAGACGTGAGAAGTTCTCAAAGACGTGCCACGCAGGAAGAGTAATGAAATAAGATTAAGTTCTTGCTGTCTGCATTGTTTCCGACAGCAGCACACCAGGAGCCCGGGATTGGGCCAATTAACTGTTGAATAACGATGAATGAAAGGTATTTAAGCCGGTGCTAGAAGTGACGTAAGCTAATGGATATGTAACACCGGCCGTGTAGCCTCTTACAAGTAACATTGTTCCGCTAATCGGCTTTCCGGATACACAATGCCGGCCGATAGTGGATTATGTTCCTGCCGCTTCTCTGATGGGGGCCAGCTAATTCCGCGCGGAGCACGCCTAATTTTTGGGCATACTAATGCGGCCCAGATGGGACGGATCGCTGGTGGTTAATGGAACACGATTACACGCGTCGAAATGTGGTTTCCCCGCCATTTATACAATGTCTATTAATATTGCATGGCGCAATTTACTCCCGACAAGTGGGCGAGCTATGTTCTAATCGAAGCGCGCGATAAATTCGTCACACAAGCGGAATAAATCGGAAGCTTTTGACACCAGTTTAAGCGGACGTCTTACATAAGCAAGTATTTAATAAATATAAATACATACATTTGGAATATAATATTAAGGAATTGAACTGAAAACTATTCTAAACTGTTAATATAAAAAACTTTGTTTTGTGTACCACAATTGTATTTTATTTTTAGCGACAGCTGTATCGTCAACTTATGTTGATCATCAGTTTTTACAATAATACATCAAATGTAAAATTTTCATGATTTTTCGAACCTTCATGTGTATTTGTTCTTATGTCAAATTGAATAATATCTTTGCTATAATTTTGATGTTGAGTTAGGTACCTAAAATTTCGATTAAAAGAACGGTTAGTAACTATTTATAGGAGAAATATAAAATAATAATTAAATAAAACGATGTTTTTTAACTAATATGAAAGGTGGAAAATATGTACTAGTATAATAATAAAAAATAATAATAATCCTAATAATAATAAAAACAGAAATTAGAAGAAACAATTACACATAATATAGAGTCAAAAACGATGAAACATAATAAATTAAAGACGATAAACAATAAAAGGAAGAATATTACATTAATAAGAAAGGTGACAAATATTGAAGGTAGTATTATATTTTTTTTTCTAGATTGTATAGTGTATGGGGAGTTGTTTTTAATGTACTATGTACTAATGGGGAATAAGCTGGAATTTGGTTATTTATAACATTCAATTTACATTTCTTTGCCTTTAAAAACTTTAAAACTATTCTAATTCATGTTTATTGAACAATGATGTAAAACTCTACAATAAATCATTAATACTATGGAATACGTATGGCTTCTAGAAATCTAATTAAAATTTTAGGGAATGACATGTTTCAACTTTCTAAGGATTTATCAAACATTTGATAATTCCTCAGAAAGGCGAAACATGTCATTCCCATAAGTTTTAATAAGACTTCTAGAAAACAGACGTTTTCATTCGTATAAATTATTAAAATTCAAACTAACATTAAGGAAGTGAATATTCTATTATGTTTAGAACTGCATAAGACAGGAACATGTACTCTCAAGTGATAGCAGACGTCCGGGGGACCCGGCCTGTCACACGACGAAGAATGAATTAAAGCTTGAAGAAGGATGATGTAGGATAAATGTCGTAGAAATAATATCACGAGAATATTACTTTCTAATAAAATTCCTCATTATGGAATTCCATATCGACGAATTTTTTATGAACTTAAAAACAGATTTTTCCAATTTTGAGTTTATTTATTATATCTCGAAATGATTAGAAGGCTTTTCACCTCCATCATCGGGAGATGCACGTTGAATTCTTCGAAACATGCTGAGAAAAATACATTTTAAAGTGAAAAAAAAGTGTTTTTATTCTTAAAAAAAAATCGTCAAACCCATATATTTTTTCAATGTCCATATTTAGGCAGTCGTTCGATGTATGCAAACGTTAAAGAGTACGACACTACTGTATCTACTAAAAACAAATTTAAGTTTCAATAGGGTATTACAGGTAACGTGACATCGTTTCCAACTTTGCAGCAACAAAGGCGTGGATGCAATCTGAGAGAAGATTATAAGACAAAATCTTGGCGATGAGGGGGAAGAGGGAGGGTATGAGGCACTCAGATGCACCCGATACCACAAACAAGCATGTAACAAGATCTCCTGTACTACCAACACATCACCGCATAATATACTTATTATTTTTTACGACTCTCAAACGTTTTTTGTTTTTTAAATTACTTATAGAATGTGTCATCATATCATGTTCTACTCGTAAATTTAAACGCGCATAACTCAAACGAGTGTTGTGATCAATATGTTTAGTAGACTTTAAGTAATAATACGAGTATAAATTGTTCAGATTTTTAAAACTATATGTTTTGCATTACAAGGTTTAGAAAAATAAAAGTTTTGCATTATCTAACTGTTATTTGATTTAATCGAGTTTAATTTAAAGTCATATTTTGAAAAATCCGAAAATACCCATCAACTTGAAAAGGAGAGTGTTCAATGCCTGTGTCCTGCCAGTGTTCACTTATGGTATTGAGACAGTCACAATATCACAAAAAAAATGCCAACAAGCTAAGAGTCACTCAGAGAGCAATGGAGAGAGCCATGTTGGGTATCAGTTTACGGGACAGACTCAGAAATGAGGACATAAGAGTCAGGACAAAGGTTTCCGATGTTATCAAGATGGCCGCAACCCTCAAGTGGCGATGGGCGGGACATGTCGCTCGCGATCCAGATGAAAAGTGGACAAGGCGACTGCTGTGCTGGTGGCCAAGGAGGGCAAAGCGTGGAGTTGGGCGCCCACAGTTGGGTTGGCGCGACGATGCCCGGAGAAGTGCGGGAAGTGCCTGGATGCGGATCGCTCAGGATAAAAGAGAATGGAAAATGCGAGAGGAGGCCTGCGTCCAGGAGTGGACGGTCAATACAGGCTGAAGAAGAAGAAGATTTGATTTCATATGACATCATCAAAATATCAATGCAATTTCCCCATCCATTATATTGATTAGACTCGCGATTAAAAATACGTAGAAAATACTTTCGAAAAAATAATTTTAATAAAAATATATCGAAAAATTACAACCCTCGAATTGAAACATGAACTAAAATTGGGGTAACGAAATTATACTAGTTTGTTTAATTTCCAAAGTAGGATACACGAAGCAGGTGGTCTGTACAATGAAATAATTTGCATGTTGAATTGATGTCGCTGTTGTGCAGTTTTGTAGCCAATGTGATTAATTGTGTAACGATCATGTGTATAACATATTGTCAGGAACCAAATTGAATATTTATGGTTATCAAAATTACGAGTAGTACAGCTTTCCAATATTTGAAAGGTTCTTAATCACAATTATGACAAACAAAGCATCACGCCGTTTCCCCGCAGGTAGGCAGAAAGAATGGACCGCCACACTACTCTATCCTGCAAACCTCACTAGCTTCCTCCACATTCATACAACGAGTCATACACGCACGTCGATTCCTCCAACTTCTAACATGACCAACCTTTAAAATTTGATTAATTTGGTCATACCATGTTTTTCTCGGTCTGCCTCGACTCCGAACTCCATTTACATCATTAACGTAGACTTTCTTAAGCATTCTTTCTTCATCCATGCGTTCCATATGTCCGAACTTTCGCAGCGATCCTTTCAAAATTTTATTCAAAATACCTTCTTCCGCTCAACATTCCTTTCTTATGTCAGCATTTGAGATTCTGTCGTATATCGTTCTACCACACATACGTCTTAGGGACCTCATCTCTACCGCATTTATTATGCTTTCATCCTTCTTCTGCCAGTTCCATGCTTCGCTTCCATACAGTAGGAATGGGACCAGAACATTATTGTGAACGGCCGTTTTCGCTTTCATTGATAAATTCTTGTTACCAATAACTATTCTTAAAGCTCCATTCACTTTGTTACCCGCACCAACCCTTCTTTCGATGTCACTATCCGTTCGGCCTTCTGCTGTGAACATGCTACCTAAATACACAAATTACCTCACCTGTTCCAAGTTCTCTTCGTTCACACTTATATTACAAACTGTCATTTGCTCTTCCTTTTAAATAAAAACATCACCTTTGACTTTCCGACATTCATCATTAAATAATTTGATTTGCATACCTCATTCATTCTCGACACCAAGACTTTTATTTCGTCCGCACTATCCGCAACGAGAACGGCATCGTCCTCGTAGAGCAGACAATTTACAGACAAATCACTCATTTGCACCAGCATTTATTTCTTTCAGTTCTTTCATACACTTGAATGAATCCTTTAAAACAAATATTAAATTTATTTCCACTTGAATCAAACTAACTAACTAGTTTGATTCAAGTGGAAGGATTTGATTCAAGGCAGAATGAATGGAACGTCACACTTCAACCGATGCGGCATTCCATCCTTCACTTTTCGCCCCGCGGAAGACGCGGTGTGATGGGTTGCGAACGTTATCGCCACCAATAGGCATATCCCGCGCGCACTACAATCGTCCAACATCCACTAAATAAATCTAAAACAAATAATATAAAATACAATGATATAAAATAAAATAACAAAATAAAAATAATTTAATACAAAATGTTATTTTTAGATGGTACATATTGTCTATTTCATTTATGTTCCACGTATCCACCGTTTTTCAAAATTAGCAGTAATTGGGCACTTAACAAACTAACACCAGCAAGAATTTAAAAATAATATTGAAGAAATTATTCAAATTGTCATTGAAACAAATGAAAAATTATTTTTACACCTGTCAAAATTCTTTATATAAACGAAAAAACTTGTATAATTGAAACATCAAAACAGTACAAAAGTATTACGTGTCACAATTTACTATTATAAAGTGCGGCAACAATCAAATTGACCAAAACAATTCACTTATACACGAAATATCTCCAAATTTACGGGAGAACCACATGAACCAAACCAAATTTTCAAAATCAGAACCAGTATTCATTATTTGAATCAATTAACGAGAAAAAGTTTTTCTCCTGCAGACGCGAATGGTATAATTATCAAAAATTGCCCTTAGTAGATTCCTCTGGACGCAGCCTCAGAAATCGACAAAGAAAATCTGGGTATTTTTTTAAACGGTAGTAAATTTTGATGAGAAAGTGCCTACGTACGTGCTGCAGACATTGATAACCATCTCCCGCTCGGGGCGGGTTTATTGTTTTATGCGAAACGTCCGTATTCCGTATTATAACAATAATTTTATTAGCCATGATGTGCGGAGACTCAAGCGACTTCTTGAATTTAATTTCTTATTTTTATTGCATTTGTTTTTACGTGGTGGTATCTTTTTACTGTCTTCTTACACGATGGGTTAAGGAAGAGTTACGCAGGAGTGCTCTTGAAATATTCATGTTGTCATCGAAATCAGTAATTTGATAAGAATGCAAGCGACAAAGCAAGGAATCTTAATGCATCATGTTGAAGGCGTCGTGGGACTCTTCGAAATGGTACCAAATTAAACGATTAACAAGATAATAAATCTGAACGCTTCGTTTTTGGTATACAACTCTTGAATACTGACATGGAAATAAAAAATTAATTAAATTAAATTGCCTGGCGTTCTAGCTCCCACATTTGTTGGAATGTTGCATTCTCCAGTTACCGTAAGTCCCACATGGACAGGCCAAGGGATCGCAAGGGCGAAGCTAAGGAAAGGGCGCTGCTGCGTCCTATAACAGCTTCGGTTTAGCGTTGGGTTCGATAAATGTAAAAAACTAACTAACTAATCATCACCCCGTCTCTCCGAAGGGAAAGGCAGAAAGAATAGACTGCCACACTTTTTTTTCCTGGCATACTCTCCTTCCTCAACATTCATAAATCGTGTCATGCAGGGGGGCGAACAGAGAAGGATGGAGAGCCTAATTGGTACATGGAATAGAAGGAAGGGGGGGGGGGTATAGAAGGAAAGATGAATGATAAGTGTTTAATAAATGTACAAGACGCATAAAAAAACATATTTATAATAACCCTACTCTTAATCTCGGTTATCAATCCTTTTTAAGTCATATATAATTCTGATTTTGAAAATTTGGTTTGGTTCATGTGGTACTCCCTTGAATTTGGAGAAATTACGTGTATAAGTGAATTGTTTGGTCAATTTGATTGTTGCCGCACTTTATAATAGTTAATTGTGAGACGTAATACGTTTGTACTGTTTTGATGTCAAAATTATACAAGTTTTTTCGTTTATACAAAGAATTTTGACAGGTGTAAAAATAAAATTTTCATTTGTTCCAATGACAATTTGAATAATTTCTTCAATATTCTTTTAAAGTTCTTGCTGGTGTTGGTTGGTTTTAAGTGCCTAATTACTGTCAAATAAAAAAAGTGGATACGTGGAACATTAATTAAATCATATCAGCTAATTAAAAAAAACGGTGGATACGTGTAACATAAATTAAATAAACACAAAAGTCCGGATCGTCCATGTCAACATGTGCAACATCGGAAAAACATTATGTGTTATTACATTATGTGCTAAATTTAAAAAATGGTGGATTCGTGGAACATAAATTAAATAGACAAATGTGCACCATCTAAAAATAACATTTTGTATTAAATTATTTTTATTTTGCTATTTTATTTTATATCATTATATTTTATATTATTTGTTTTAGATTTATTTTGTGGATGTTGGAAGATCGAAGTGTTCGCGGGAGATGCCTATTGGTGGCGACGAGGTTTGCAACCCATCACACCGCGTCTCCCGCGGGGCGAAAACAGAAGGATAGAGTGCCGCATCGGTTAAAGTGTGACAGTCCATTCTTTCTGCCTACCCTTTCGGAAATAACGAAGATAGTTAAAAACTAAGATAAATCAGATAATAAAACTAATCAGAGAAAATGAGATTCAAATTAGTGAAAACTAGGTTATTATGTATTAGTTCTAAGTGATGCTACGCATGCACATCATTAAATTGTATAAGGCAAATTCAGATGAGAGATGACTTCTTTGAGATGTGGATACCTGCGTGTTTACTCTTTAAGGAATACGAGTACTGCAATAATTTCATATAATAAAATACGTTTTTTTAATATTACTACGCCGCCCCATTAGAGAAAAAAAATGCACTATAAAAATTGAAGAAAATTATGTCAGATATAGCTTTAAAGCCAAGGTTCTCAAAGTGGGCGATAACGCCCCTTGTGGGCATTTGAGACTTTCAGGGGGCAGTAGAAGACCCAGAAAAAATAGAAAGCGTGGGCAAATAAAAAAATATAGTCTAAAAAGAAAAGAAAAACACGCTAATAAAGCAAATTAAACTTAAATGTTAGTTTATTTTGTTATTTGATGTATTGTAATCATTTTCCATTTTTTGGAATAACTTTAATGGGAGGGGGCGTTTAACATTTATTTTGTAAAGGAGGCGGTGGCCCAGAAAAGATTGGAAAGCCATGCTTCAGAGAAATCACAAGAGATAAAAATGACTTGTAGTGATGGATTTTGGAAATGTTTGGAAAGCGCTGCATTAGACAAATCTTTCGAAAAGCAATTTTGTCGGCCATATAATTGTCAAACCGAGTAGGTTATGTTATTGCAAACCTATTACAATAATAGTGGCCGTAATGAATGGGAGTTTGGCGAGTCTTATGTTTGTAATATCCAGATATCGGGGGGAGATAGCCAAATGGGATGCTAATGGCCGCGGGAGGTCATCCGGAGTCTCCTCCTGAGCCCGAATTGTGAACCCTTGTGTGACAGATAAATCCGAGAGAATTCCTGATAATACACTTAATATAGGAGCGTTTAATTAAACTAAAGTTCCTTACGTGAAGTTTATCTCCACGGATGAGGAGATTACCGGGTTAAATTGTGTATCACGTGCTGCGCCTTCTACCGCCGCGTCGCACGGGGCTTCGTTTCACATTCGCTACTAACTTAAGATTTGCATCGATTAAATAATCACAACACACAGACATTTTCATGAACAATCATTTCAAATCTCCTTTCCTGTAATGTTGTATCAGGCGTGAGAGGAATAGTCACAAGAGCTTTACCCAAGTATACCAGGCGATCCAAGTGTTAGTACTTCAGTTTATCTATTAACGTAATTTTGAATAAGTAAACAGTATTCTTTTATTCTATATTCGCCATAACTTTGTGTTACGGATTCATTGAACAATGTTTATTTCTTTGTTAACACAAACGTTGATAGTTTTTTGCGTATACAAAATATATATTAGAACATTTTTTTTCTTCCTAGATTCTGACCGATAAATTTCAAACTATTCTATTAAAACTGCTTATTCAATCGTCTATTATTTAAAAATTCTATACGCTAAGCATCTTAAAAATAATTATACGCCTCAATCCCCGTTTTTTTTGCGATAAAATATGAACGGTGCATTTGATATTCACGATCCGTTAAAAAATATATATAAAACAAAAAATATACACAAGCAAGTCGGGTTTTATTTTGGGTATGAAAGATATATAAGAAAATATATTAGCAATTTATTAAAAGGATATATACGAGTGCATGCAAATGTATAAATTTTGTACATTATTACAAATATTTAATATTACAATTTCACTCGGTTTTATTATTTTATCAATCACTCGGTGCAAATGAGTGAAAAGCCGACCGTTAATAACTGAGATTGAAAATAATTTTATGACACTTAAAGACGCAAACAAATTGTTTTTTATAAATTGTTCCATTCATTTGATCAAACATCTACGTTAAAAAACTAGGATTCGAATACAGTTTTTTTACGTGAAATTTTAAAGACACAATATGTTTAAAGTTAATATAAACTAACTAACTAACCATCACGCCGTCTCCCCGCAGGGATAGGCAGAAATAATGGACTTTTATCATCCTTCTCTATTCGCCCCCGCAGGTGACGCGGTATGATCGAATATTATATAATGATTAAGAGATTCTAAAGACAATGCACTATTCAACATTGGTTTTTGTTTTCAACATAATAAGACAATTTTTAACAATTGCATTTCGATCCAATCGTTCCCCGTGAAGCTTAGATATCACGTAAACAATAAAATTTGTAATTTCGAATTCCACAGAATTTGTTACGCATATATATAAGTATGCAGACGGATCACAGTGCGCCGTCTCAATGTCAGTTTACCGCGTCCGTGGATAGGACGCCCTTAAAATTTTAAATACGCAAGCACCCTCAGCATTTTGAGGAAATGAGTTATGTAAGTGGCGTGTAGATTAAAGCACTAATGCGTGCTAATTAATTACAGACAAAAACGCCACCTCGCGCCAAGCTCGTATCCTCACAGCGCCAACGGTGGCGAAATGCGGCGCTAACCGCCAGAGTTTTTTTTTGGATCATTCTAATAATATGTCATAAAATATTTTATTGGAAACATATTAAAAAAAAAGAGTTAATCTTATGATTTTACTGAAAGCTCACGATGGAAGTTCATTTAAAATAATAATAAAATAAAACGATGTTTTTAAATATAATACAAAACTACAACCACTTTTGTCTTGATTTCTCGATCAGTCGGTGTCAAACTGGGTGTAAGACCAGTCTATTGATGCCAGCCAGCCCGGCGAAGCCAGTCGCTATCGAAATAAAGACAAAAGTGTAAGCAGTTATTTAAAGATATCGTTTTATTGATTATTTATTAATTTTAAAAAAGGTTCCTGAGTCTTGGACAATTTAAGGATTTAATATATTTTTCAATTCATTGAAGATTCTACGTCCAAAAATAACATGCTACATCGTGTACTTACCTATTTGGCAAATGAACACCTGTCCATTTTTGACGTTTTGCGAAAGCCAAAGTTTCCAAAATTTACAAATATTGCATAAAAACTATTAAAAAAATAAAAGCACTATAAAATGTTACATTAGATAATCTCTTAGCAAGACTAAATATGTCATTACCATAAAATATAATAAAACTTCTAGAAAACAGACGTTTTCTTTCGTATTAATATTAAATAGAGTTTAATATCATTGTTCACGAAACAATAAATATACTTATCTTTAGAGTTTACAAATGGACATATACCCTTGCCTACATTTATAAATCGCCCGGTGGTCCAGCGACATCAATTAAACTCTTGTTTCTCTCCTATTTAATTCAATTGCTGAAATGTTTGTGTTCGGCGACAGCTAAATACCCGTACAATACGTACCCTTGGAGCTGTTTTATTGCCCGGTACATACAAACTAGCATTAAAGTTTTTAATAGATACAAAATATGGAGCATAAACTACAATTAATCCACTATTAATTATTGTAGTACAAACAGATTTACATATTCCCGCGAGTGTTGCGAGTGAGGTTAAATTATGAAATATTCTTTCAAAGTCATGCATTCATCAATGATGTGCTTTGTGTTTATAAAATATAGTGCTTTTAATACTTTTTTTTCAATGTACAATAACATGACGGAAGTCTTCACATTACTTACATGGAATACGAGTATATATTCCCTAAATCTAAATGATTAGTAGATATTTATTAACGAATAGGTATTTGCACCACAAGTTTCGTCGTTTAATTTTATACAGATGTACATTAAATTGTTTTAAACAATTATTTGAGGTTGTTCTTTTCGTAAATTACGGATTTTTTTGCGGTTTTGGTGATTGATGATGGAACGTCGATAAAAAAAATATCACAAGAACCCAATACATCTAGGATCTATTAAATAGTCAACAAAGATATATTAATTTTCAAGTATAAACAAAATACTAACTAACTAACTAACTAACCATCACGCCGTCTCCCCGAAGGGGTAGGCAGAAATAATGGACTGCCACACTTTTCTTTCCTGACATATTTTTCTCGCTTCCTCAACATTCATACATCGTGTCATGCACGCGCGTCAATTTCTCTGACTCCTCACGTGGCCGACATTCAATATTTGATTTATTTGATCTTGCCACGTTTTCCTCGGTCTTCGTATATTTCTAGTTCCATTTACATCGTTAACATATATTTTTTTTACCATTCTTTCTTCATTCATTCTTTCCATGTATCCAAACCATCTGAATCTTCATTTCATTATTTTGTTCTTAACACTTTCATTCGCACTTCTTATATTTTCATTCGACACTCTATCATACACAGATTTTTCTCACATTCGCTGACGGAATAAATACAAAAGTGAATATAGTAATAAAAAAGATTTTTTTTTCATTATCGTTTAAAATAAATTTCCATCAAGAGATTTCAGTGAAATCATTGGTATATCTTCAAAAAGTTTATTGTATTAATAAACGAGTAATACATTAGAGCTTAAGCCTGCTAAGAAGTATAGTTTTGATTATTAAAGAAGTTTCTCGCGGCCAACTACAACCTTTGACGGAATATAGTTGCATACATGCACCCTTCGCAGTCTAAGGAAAGTGGGCTTGAATCACCTGCCTCACCTTAGTTTAACACCCAGGTTGGCTACGTACTTCACTTGAAAAAAAAAATACGAAACTCACAGCACTCAAGAACGTTTTACGAGAAATTTCGCTTTAGTGGAGGTACTTAAAATAAACGCCATTATACATATAATTGTTAAGAGAAAAATTAACAACCCTTGAAAAATAATTCTAATACATTTGTACAAAACAATTCATTTAAGGATTTTAAATGTATTCATATTGAAGTCGGAGTGAGTACCTGTATAAAACTTAGAAGCGCATGATTAATAAATTAGTTTACAACTTTCTTTAATAATTTACAAACCAAAATTCGCAAAAAAATATACTTTTATTCGTAAAATTGTTTCTTTATTTAAGTATTTCTGAAAAACCAAAAAAACATTTTTTATGCAAAATGGTAAAGGAGATTTTAAACTTAAAAACGAAAAAAACAGTAATTAAGCAGCTCTTTATTCTTGTATTAAAATTGAGTTTAATTTTCGCAATAAAAAACGCAGAACAATCACTTCATTACAAAATTACATTTTTATCTAATTAATCTTAACCTTCATCCAATGTTCCCTAGATTTCATCACTCATTCATTAAATTTTTCAAGGTCAGGCATTATATGGCTACGTAACGTTGTCACGTGTTTTTACGTATAAGTAAATGAAATTAAAATACCATTGTCGTTAGAATCCAACGAATAGTTTTAGAATTGTATTATATTCTAAGAAAGCTCTGTGCTTTCGTTTCCCCGGGGCTATACCAGGTATTTATCCCGAAAATTTTCTCAGATCTTTTGCTTCAAGCTGGTTTTTGATACTTCACATGTCTCTAAAATCAATTGGAATTTCTATTTTAAATGTACAATTTTGAGAATTTTCATTTATTGTTTTCATGGCATCTTAAACTGCCTGATATTGTAGTGTGTGGGCCGTGATGGAGGGAATCAAACATGCCAAAATAGATACGCAGATACCGTCTAATATAACATGGCTTATGACAAGGGGATCCAATTTCTTCGAAATTGCTTATTTTGGCTTTTGAATATGTTTCAAAAGTCTGCTATGGGAATCCAAAGCTATTATAGTGATATATGGCATAAACCTTAACTTCTTGCGTTTCACAGATGAAATTATTGTTATACGTAACGACCAAACACAACTCTTGAAAATGCTAAGGAGTTGAACGAAGCATCCCAATAGGTTGGCTTAATGATGAACTTCACTAAAACTAAGTTGATGGCGTCATGACAAGTACAAATCTTCATGAACAATGCGAACATGAAAGTTGTAAGTGAATACATTTGTTTTGGATTCAAAATACGGCTTGGACGAGATTAACAGACAGCCTACTTGAAAGAGTCAGATAAAAGTGGGCAGCATTTAAAACCTTGGCCACATTTTGACGAATCTGAAAATACCCATCAACTTAAAATGAGAGTAATAATTAAATAAAACGCTGTATTTAACTACTTCCACTTTTGTCTTTATTTCGACAGCGACCGATTTCTGCAGGCTCGCTGGCATCGACAGACTGGTCTGACCAGACTGGTGATGATTATCTTAAAAATGATAGTATACATTGCCTGTGTTCACTAATGTTATTGAGATTGTCACACTAGCTAAGAGTCACACATAGAGTAATAGATAGAGCCATGTTGGCTATTGAGCTGGCGTACAGAGTCAGAAATGAGGATATGCGAGTCAAGACAAAGGACTCCGATATCATTGAGCTGGCCGCTGCCCTTATGAGAGATAGGGTGGAAATATCGCTCGCTAACCAGATGATAAATGGACAGAGGGATTGCTGTGCTGGCGCTCCAGGACGGAATTGCGTGGATTTGAGTTCCCAGAGTTGCGTTGGTGCGACGATATCCGGAAGAGTGTGGTGTCTGGTTGCAGATCACTTAACCCTCCCTTCCCTGTGATGGGTATATTCTACACGTTGCTTCTAATAACCATCAATATTTCTATACATTTAATAAATACAAGGTTCAGATTTTAGGTATTCCTCCATAATATATTTACGCATTGATTCAAAAAATAATATTAATAATAATCAGAATTCATCGGGTGCATCGGAGGTATTTTGTGAACATCGGAAACAAAATTCGTAGCGCTGAGTACGCGACACTATATTCGCATCTCACTCTTGCATATGTTCTAGCTCAATGTTCTCACTCTCAGCCGTCCCGCCGACGCCGGCAGTCGCTTTTGGGCTTCCAACCAGAGCGGGTCTATGCCCGTTCCGTGAGCGTTGCCAGATGTTTTTTTTTATGTTTTTAGCAATTAAATCTCAATTATTATAATTTTTGACATCAAATAAAATTATATAAGGGAATTAGCTATGAATGTTCCTATTTTTCCGATTTAAAATCGCTATTTTTTTAACGCGTACTGACTACCCAACACCGGAACGCACGTTTTTATTTTAGCACCGTAAGGGAAAGGTTAAGATCGAACAGAACAAAAATACGAGAGGAGCCCTTACGCTCAGGAATGGACGGCATCATTATTCTGATAAAGGTAAAGATATTGTTTATATTATATTATAATAATCATCACAATGCCTGATATGAAACGTTGAAATATATTACAATATTAGAGGAAATAAAAACAAAATAAAATGAGGAAAAAAAAACATTTCTAAAAACACTTGTATAAGCGTTTAATGGAAAGCAAAGAGACTGATGAATAATATTGTTTAGATTTAAGATGCGGAACAGTAGAGAATAATCCGAAAAGAACATTGTGATCTTAAGTTCTTAGGAACGTTGTTAAGGAATTCGGGTCAAGTTGGAGATTACATCACTTTGATTTCAGATAACAAAACGTTTCCCCTAGCGTAATAAGGTTACATGTGTAAAATTAAGTACAAAGAAGATATATGAATTATTTTACTATATAATATATATAATATAAACATATCGAACATTCCTAATTTTTAAAAAGAAATACATGTTCAAACAAATATTTTTTTTTTTTTTTTTTTTAATTTCTTTTGACAAAACCATATTTTGTTCATTATATTGTGTTATGTAAATGAATGATTAAATGTTAAATGTAGTCTGTTCTACTATATAGCTGCGAAACCTGGACTCTGAAAGTGAATGTAATGAACCGGTTTTTTTATAATGGCCGAGCCATAGAGGGCTCCCTCCGCTTACCCGAAGCTGTTATAGGCGCAGCGGCGCCTTTCGTCAGCTTCACTCGTGCACTCCCTGGGCCCGTCCCCCGTCCATGCGGGACTTACGTTAAAAAAAAAAAAAATATATATATATATATATTTGAAACCAAGGGGGACCCAGACCACATTTAAGCTACGCTACCCTCCCTCGATGTCCCGCCGTACACACATAGCAATACAACAGCAAAAGCAAATACACAATTGATACATAAATGAACCGGTTGGAAGCGTTCGAGATGTGGATAAACCGCAAAATGCTCCGTATACCGTGGACCGATAGGGTCAGTAATGCAGACGTACTGCAGAGAGCCAGAGCCAATAGAGAGCTGTTGTCGAGTGTGAAAATCAGAAAGGTGTCTTATTTGGGTCGTGTGCTAAGGGGAGAAAAATACCACATCCTTCGACTGATATTAATGGGTAAAGTTAAGGGACGTCGGGGAGTTGGTAGAAGGCAGCTGTCCTAGCTGCGGAACATCAAAGAGTGGACAGGAATAACAAGAGTTCAGAACCTGTTCCAAGTGGCGCAGGTAGAGATGCCTTTGCTGCAGTGATCGCCAACGTTGGGGGAACGTGGCACGGCACGTGACACGGCACCGAAAGAAGATGTAAATAAGTTATTTATGCTACTGCAATATTTTTTTATAAAAAAGTATGCAAAATACATTCGAATGTTTTTTCGTTTATATTTTATCGCATCGTGGATTTTGATATCCGAAATATATTTTTAATACAAATTATATTACTGTTGAACTTTTTAATAATTTCCAAATCGGAGCCCTTTGATACAGTAACTGCGCTGTAACCACTTCGCCAGCGAGGCCGCCTGTGTTCTAAACAAATTACGCATTTACAACTTATAATTTCATTATTACACTCGTTATTATTCAAAGGTAATCAGATAAATTATAAAGTTTTAGAGTTCAAACATGTTGTTTGGAATTTATAAATTTATCAAAAGCGCCGGAGAGAAATATAATTTGTTTCAATACAGTTTACGCTTTAGATATTTTATTTCTGAGTAAAGTAATTAAATGATGTAGCGATTGAGTCTTGACTCATGATCTAATCGGACGGAATCCTTCTATCGGGTCGGGTCGCGGTTGGACACTAAAAAAAGGATTGCATATTGCGGTCACATCCATGAGGGATGGACGCGACCTTTCAACGAGTACTCGAGAAAAAATGAATAAATACCGAGGGGCGGGAATCATATTGAGATTCCATTGGGGGCCGCTCGGTGAACATGCCATAAACTTTTCAATCACATCGGATGGGTCAAGAGAGTCCCTGGGCACGGCGGGCGGTTAGCGCAGCGATATGAACTAGGCCAGCTGCTTTCTAAATAAAGATCCTTCAATTGATTTAAGAGTGAGTTTATAGAGAAATGCAGTAAAGATTGCTTATCATTTTACACAGGTTAAACAAAGCGTAACTTTAATTTAAGAATATTATATTATTTTATGTTTACAAGAGATGAGCAAGTGGTGAGGGATATTGAAAGAAGGGTTGGGGAAGGCAACAAAGTGAATGGTGCACTTAAAGTTATCATCGCAAACAAAAACCTATCCAAAAAAGCTAGAACGGCAGTGCACAATGGTGTTCTTCTACCGACCCTTATGTATGGAAGCGAAGCATGGAACTGGCAAAAAAGAATGAAAGTAGAATAAATGCAGTAGAAATGAGATCTCTTAGACGAATGTGTAGATACTGTGTGTATATAGAGTGTCGAATGAAAAAATATAAGAAGTGAATGCGGTGCGAATGATGGTGTCATGAACAAAATAATGAATGGATCATTAAGATGGTTTGGACACATGGAAAGAATGAATGAAGAAAGAATGGTAAAAAAATTATATGTTAATGATGTAAATGTAACCAGAAAAAGAGGAAGACCGAGGAAAACGTGGCACGATCAAATAAATCAAATATTGAATGTCGGCCATGTGAGGAGTCAGAGAAATCGACGCGCATGCATGACACGATGTATAATTTTGAGGAAGCGAGAGAAATATGTAAGGAAAGAAAAGTGTGGCAGTCCATTCTTTCTGCCTACTCCTTCGGGGAGACGGCGTGATGGTTAGTTAGTTAGTTTAATTTAAGAACATAAGATGTCTCACTAATATAATATAAACTCTCACGCTAACCACAGTGAAAAAGATTAGTCTAATGATATTAATGTGATTTCTTGATATTAAAAATTAAATAAAACGTTTTTATCCTGATAACAACTTTCACTTCTGTCTTTATTTTGATAGACACCGGTTTCGCCAGGCTTGCTGGCATCGACAGACTGGTCTACATATCTGTAGATGCCAGCGAGCCTGGTGAAAATGGTCGCTGTCAAAATAAAAGCAAAAGTAAAAGTAAAAGTAGTTATTAAAAAAAAACATTTATTTATTTATTATTCAAAAGATCATTCGTTTAGTAAACAAATATAAGTATTATATAATTTTATCAAATTATAATATTACAGAAACATAACATGAAATATCTAGAAATGTTGGATTTAAAAAATATATTTAATAAATTGTAGTTAACAAGCAAATAAACTTAGCTTCAAGTTCAATAATAGATTTGTTTCCATTGTCCTATAATCCTAATTAAATAACATTTACTCTTTACCTCTATCCCTTGAAGAAAAGATTTTGTCTTATTTTATTGTTTAAAAAAATACTAAGGATGGGTGTCTGCGGGCCGAAACATGTTTGCGAAAAGTAAAAAAATGTTTGTGGAAATACAAAATTAGCACATAGAATGAACTTCGTATGCAGATTTTGTATTATAGGTATTTTCATGAAGTACATTGCTACGATTGATATATTATTTAAATAATATAATAGTTTATTTGAAGGCTGTCTATGCAGGTCGCGGTGGATGTTAGACACGTTGTTAGTTCATTTCAGAGAGGCTATTATTTCCGCTGTGCGGTGGAGCACCATGGGTGGAAGGTCGGGGAACTGCGTACTTGAAAAGGAAACATCGATATAACATCGTCCGAAAGTTTGCATATTCCCCAAGGCGGCGTGGGACGTTGTGTCGCTGTCTCGCAGTACATTATTTTGTTTTGGGACTAGCCGAAAGGGAATGACCGCCATTTGGCCCAGTTCTGTCCCGAATTTGTATAAAGTTAACGTCTGTGAGTAGGCACGCCACAGCGGAGGCCTATGCCCGGGTGTTTATTAGGAATCACGTCCCGCCACAAAAAACACGTCTTACGTCCTTGTCTTGTTTCGGTCGCTTTTTTTACTTTCAAGTCAACATCTTACACGTGCACCTACACGATGTACTGGGTATTCGTATATGTAACTTATCAAAATGCGGTGATTTAGCAAATTGTAAGGTTTTTCCCTTTTTCTTGTAAACCATATTTATGCTGTTTTCATCCGTTTTTTTGTAAGAATATCAAACAATGTTTTTATCAAACATCTTTTTCTTCTTGTCGGCGCTATATCTCGGTGTAGGCTTCCTCCACAACAGTCGTTTTCTAGCTCCTGTCCCTCCAGATCTAAATTCTCCCAGTCCTCTTATTTGCGTCCGTCCATCTTCTTCTAGGCCAGCCTCTTGATCTCTTTTTGTACGGTTCCCATCTAGGCATAACGTTCGGTACTTTATCCTCGGGCATTCTTAAAGACTAATAGAATCTAAATACTGTTTTCTGATTAATCATTACTTCAAGATTTCTTTCGATTCCGTAATTCCCATCCTCAAACGTGGGTCCAAAAAAATCTCCCTCTTTTTAAATATTATGTACATTAACTAAATAACTAGCTAACTAACCATCACGCCGTTTCCTCGGACGGGTAGGCAGAGAGAATGGATCGCCACAATGCTCTGTCCTGGCATACCTCTCGGGCGTCCTCTACATTCATACATCGTACCATGCACGAATGTCGATTATTCCGACTTCGAATGTGACCGCTTTTTAGTAATTGATTAATATGGTCATATCATATTTTCCTCGGTCGTCCTCGGCTTCTTTTTCCACTCACGCTGCTTGTGTACAATTTTTTAACCATTCTACTCTCATCCATTCGTTCCATTTGTCCAAACTATCTCAGTGATATTTTTTTTATTTTATCCATAATGCAGTCATCTGCCTTACATTTTTTTATTTTATCATCGTTCGGTATTCTATCATACAACGTTTTCCCGCACATTCTTCTTAGTGATCTCATTTCTACGGCGTTTATCCTGCTTTCACCCTTCTTTTGCCAGCTCCAAGATTCATTTCCATACGTGAAGGTTTGGCACTAGGACTCCATTGTGTACTGCCATATTTGCTTCTGTGGATATATTTCTATTTGCAGTAATGACTTTTAAAAATTCTATAGAGAAATATATAGAAATCACGATGGGAAGGAATGGGTTTTTAGATAATAGAAATCTTGAGTAGCAATCATTAAAATTCTGCTTTAGGGGACTATTTAAAAAATATCTTTTGAATATAAAGAGTGTTATAAAATCTGACGTGAAAATGTGATATCATTTTCTTGGGTCCCTTTGATCTTTTCATGAATTTATCGAGCGACTTTTACTTTAAACTGAAAACGTTCTGGCGTCGTAGAATTGATGTTTTCATTTCAATGCTACCCGTATGGAATTACAAAATTTTCAATTTACCTTCAAGTGTGAACAGGACGGTAAAAGACAGCGAATCAAGTCACGATTCTTTTGATGTACTTTAATATGAAAATGACTGAATTTTTCAAATGCTCCGTCAGAAAAAAAACATATATGTTACATTAATAATGTATTTCGATACATATTCATTCATACATAGGAATTGGCAAAGGGAATATGAAATACGATTTTTTTCTCAGTAATCGTTACAATATTATTTCATATTTTTTGTATATAATTCAGAGAATTGAAATGAACTCAATTTAAACATTGTTATTAAGATTAATTTTAAAACTGATTCAAGTAGCTCACATAAAAAAAAATATCTTTAAAAATAGTTTCCCGGACGTCCTATGGAAGTAAATATCTCACAGCCAGCACAAAATAAATTATCTTAAACATTTCTTCTATATTCGCCATATCTTTGTGTTGTAGATGTTTAATGTTTATTTTTTATACTTAGTATAAAACACTCGCATTATTACAATAAAGGAAATTAAATACTAAACATGTTACGGACACACAAGACTTCTTCTTTAATTTATTTATTCATCAGTGATATTATATTAATATAAATATTAAAAACATAATTTTTTTTTTCATAGATATTTTAACTAACAATTTTTTTATTGAATTTTATTATATATGTCATCACATTTGATAATGCCTTAGCGAGACATAACATGTAATCCCTAGAAAACATAATACCACTTCTAGAAATCACATGAATTACATTTATCATCATTAATTAAAAAATCTTATGCGTTCGGTCAAAAAAGTTAACTTTGAAAATATGAAGTAAACTTATTAATGTTTTCAAGTTTAGATCAAATAGTCCATTGTTTTGGCCGAAACACTATGATATTTTAACATTTTATAACATTAAAAAACTTTGTTTTATTAATATTATAATACTTTACGACAGCTGCTTCATCATCATCATCATCAGGTGTTACAAAAATATATATATCAAATGTCAAATTTTCGTAATTTTTCGAATCTTTGTGCATTTTCAATGATGATGTCAACATTGGTTGATGAAACAGCTGTCGTAAAGTAAAATACATACAATTTGTGATACAAAACAAAGTTTTTGAATTAACGGTTATAAGTTTAAATCAATTTGTATAGATATTATATCAGCCAGAAATAAAAAAATAAAAACGTTTCATGATGAGGATGAAAGTCATCGCGTAATTCTCTTCTTCCCCTTCTATAATTAATTTATTAATCGGACATTTTGTTTAAAAACTGACAAGTCCAATGACCTTAAAATAAGAAATTTGGACCAAATAGTGTAGCCATTGTAACGGGATGCTTAACACAATATGTATATTGCTGGAAAAAAAAATTCTATGATCGTAAAAAACTTTTTTAATTTGCTCATGTTGAAATTATTATGTTTTTTCCAGTGATTATCATTAACGTTACCTTTCCTTTAGCATACGTATCATGTAATATATCCACAGAAGCAAAAATGAAGTTCTAGTGCCAACCCTCATATATGGAAGTGAAGCTAAGAGCTGGCAAAAGAAGGATGAAAGCAGGATAAACGCTGTAGAAATTAGATCACTAAGAAGAATGTGCGGGAAAACGTTGTATGACAGAATACCGAACGATGAAATAAGAAAGAAATGTAAGGCAGATGACTGCATAATGAATAAAATTAAAAAAGAATCCCTGAGATAGTTTGGACATATGGAACGAATGGATGAGAGTATAATGGTTGAAAAGTTGTACACAAGCAGCGTGAGTGGGAAGAGAAGCCGAGGACGACCGAGGAAAATATGGCATGACCAAATTAATCAATTACTAAAAGGCGGCCACATTCGAAGTCGGAATAATCGACGCGCGTGCATGGTACAATGAATGAATGTAGAGGAAGCCCGAGAGGTATGCCAGGACAGCCCATTGTGGCGATCCATCCTCTCTGCCTACCCCTCTGGGGAAAAGGCATGATGGTTAGTTAGTTAGTTAGTTTATCACGCAAAGTTCTGAAATGTATCAAGAGTAACGTCTGATTCAACCCTTAGTATTAAAATATAAAAAGACATAAAGTAAGGCATCCATGATGAACAGAGTTTTCCTGAAATTCCTAAAGGTGCTGGGAAACCTTATTTATTTTGTATAGCCCTTTATAAATCCAACCGCATGCATAAATATGAATTTTGCTAAATTTATGCATCTTTGTTTTCATTTGTTCTTATTTGAAAATGTGGGACCTTTTTTGGTCCAGATAGGGAGATAGAATATCCAGCTTGTCTTTCTTAAGGCAGGTAGTTGTTAATCAGTCAGCGGCGGGCGGCAACAGCCCTTAATTAATGGAGAGAGCGCGTCCTATTATTGGAGATAAAACTCACTCAGAGTATATGGTAAATGGGTTACAAAGATAATATTTATTAAAATTTATATAATATATCAACAAAAACGCTTGAAAATATAACTAACTAACTAACCAACACGCCGTCTCCCCGAAGGGTTAGGCAGAAATAATGGACTGCCACACTTTTCTTTCCTGACATATTTCTCTCGCTTCCTCAACATTCATACATCGTGTCATGCACGCGCGTCGATTTCTCTGACTCCTCACATGGCCGACATTCAATATTTGATTTATTTGATCGTGCCACGTTTTCCTCGGTCTTTCTCTATTTCTGGTTCCATTTACATCATAAATATATCATTTTTTATCATTCTTTCTTCATTCATTCTTTCCATGTATCCAAACCATCTTAATGATCATTTTATTATTTTGTTCATGACACCATCATACACAGAGTATCATACATTCGTCTAAGAAATCTCATTTCTACTGCATTTATTCTACTTTCATCCTTCTTTTCCCAGTTCCATGCTTCGCTTCCATACATAAGGGTCGGTAGAAAAACACCATTGTGCACTGCCATTCTAGCTTTTTTGGATAGGTTTTTGTTTGCGATGACAACTTTAAGTTGAACATATATGTTCACTTATTAAAAAAAAAATCAAACACAAACGTTAAAGGGTTGTACAAATAATATGTACTGTTTTAATTTCATTTGAAAATAATATTTAATAAACAATATATTTGAATTCTGTTTTTATCATTTATAATTTTACCTCATGTATATATCAGTATATTAAACACCATTAGACCATAAATATAATGATGGGGGACTGTTTCAACTAAAAAAAAGTATCCAAGAAATGGAGGTGGGTGCCTGACACAATGTATGAATGTTAAGGAATCGAGAGAAGTGTGTCAGGACATGTACAATGTGGCGATAAAGGGGTAGGCAAAAAGATGGACCATCACACTGATGTTTCCTGACATATTTCTCTCGCTTCTTCAAAATTCATACATCGTGTTATACACGCACGTCGATTTCTCCGACTCCTCGCGTGGCCAATATTTAATATTTGATTGATTTCATATTGCTACGTTTTTCTCGGCCTCCCTGCATTTCAAGATTCATTTTCGTCGTTTACGTATATTTTTTGTGCCGTTATTTCTTAATAAATTATTTCTATGTGTCAAAACCATTTCATTGTTTTGCTCATAACACTTCCATTCGCACTGCATTCACTTTTTAATATACAAATTTATCTCACATTCTTCTAAGAAATTTCATTGCTGCTGTATTTATTTATAACACTTGATGGCTTCATTATTTTAATTATAATTAATTTGATTTATTTGATGGTGTCACGTTTTTCTCGGTCTTTCATAATGTCTAGTTTCATTTACATCGTTTACATTTTTTTTTTACCGTTATTTCTTCATTCATTCTTTCCCTGTGTCGTAAAGTTCCTTTCACTGCTTTGTTCATAAAATTTCATTCACACTGCATTCAATTCTTATATTTTCATTCGACACATAATCACACACAGATTTTCCACAAAATCCTTAAAGAGATTTCATATTAGGGTCGAAGCACCAGTATTTGACCGCCCCCCAGTAAATGACCGTTGGTTAATAAAACAAAATATAATAAGAACTGCTCTATGTGTCCAGTCAAAAAACTTTAATCCCAAGAAACAATGACAAAAGAGGTAGGCTGAGACAACTGTTGGTAAGAAACAAAACTATCAGTTTTGAACTGTGCCTTGTCAAACGGTAAAAGTGCGTCTTCCCGTTGTTGTTTTGAGATTGTTAGTAGTTTTTTATTAGGAAAAGTGTGGTAAGTGTTTTTTTAATCTTATTTCTTATGCAATTCTTTGAATATTTACATATTTTTATATGTTAGGGTGTTTCATAATGTGACAATGTAACAAAATGTATTGTATCAATATAACCTGAAGTGGTCATTTACTGGTGATTGTGCTATTTTTTTAGAGAAATATTAATTTTAATAGTAATACTCATATTTCAATAAAAAAGTTAGAGAATTTAGAGAAGTCAATGTGTTTTATATTGTTTTATTTTGTTTTGTACACTGAAATAATGAAATTTATGCCTTCAATGTGGATTTCAGTACAAGCTGAATCTTAAACGGTCATTCATTGGTGCTTTGACTCTAATGTAATATATTTCGGTATATGTATCTCTGGATAAAATAGAGTGACATCGCAACGGAGGTATGCAGTGAACGTGGCATGTATTAACGTTACTCCGACAAAATTTAATAATCTTCGTCCTCTGTCAGCTCTGAACGCAGTGGCCGTATTCACGGGCGCGTTGTAAATGTAAAAATGTCAACAGTGATAAAGGAAAACTAGTCTTGTTTTATTTTAATTTGCAGTGTTTCGATATACGTATTCAGTCTGAATATTCTAAATTGGAAAATCTTTACAATGTTAAGCTTACCAAAAAATATTTTTATAAAGTTTACATTTACGACCTTCGTGGCCGAGTGGTGATTGCTTTGACTGCCTCCCCGAAGGTCCCGGGTTCGATTTTCGGCGATGGCAGTGTGATTGTCACACTGTCTTAGGTCTGCTGCAGAATTCACGTGACAATAAAATGGCGATAGATTACTTATATACAGCTATACTCTTTACATCGATAAGGCTTGCGCTGTAAAGAGCGATTCAACAAGAAAGTATGAATGATAACATTATAAATTATATACTATATAACTTACAGAAGAGAAAACTTTTATGGCAAGAAATCTTCGATTCATACAATAAAATGTAATTTTATAGTGCACCAATATTCAATAATATTTTCTCGAACGATAATATAATATTTATTTTGTATATATAATAATTAACTACACATAACATATGAAATCATATAATGCTCCATATTAAATAATTTATACGAATAAAAACGTGTGTTGACATCAACAGCTGTCAAAATAAAAACAAAAAGTGGAAGTAGTTTAAAAAAAACGTTTATTCATCTAATTATTATAATAACAACAACAACAACAACAACAAACCATCACGCCGTTTCCTGTAGGGGTAGGTAGAGAGAAAGGACCACCATACTTCTATATCCTGGCACACCTCTCTAGCTTCCTCCACATTCATATAGCGAGTCATACACGCCTGTCGATAAGTCTGTTAAGCGCTGTTGGTAAACTCTACGGTCTAATTACGAAGAAAGAGTTAAAACGACGACGACTGAAAGAGTGTGGGATGTACAAGGCGCAGTTATGACTGAAAGAGGATCAAATTTTTGCGCTTCGAACGCTTGCGGAGAAGTTTTTTTTAAGGCGTAAGCTTTTCTGTGCGTTCGTCTTTTTGCAAAAAGCCTATGATCGAGTGAACAGAGATAAACTGTGGTCAATCTTGTCCGAATACGGAGTGAGCACAAAACTGATAAGGGCGGTCGCTTCTCTCTACGAAGGAAGCCCTGCCAGTGTTAGGGTTAATGAGGACAGCACGCCTTGAATTGATATCACTAGGGTGTAAGCAGGGCTGCGTGATGTCTCCATGGTTGTTCAATCTGTATATGGACAAGTTGAAAGAACTGGAAGGAACAAATTCTGGGGCTAAGATGAGTGATTTGTCTGTAAAATGTCTGCTTTACACGGACGATGTCTTTCTCGTTGCGGATAGTGCGGACGAATTACAAGTCTTGGTGTCGAGAATGTGAGAGGTTTGCAAGTTAAATGATTAAATGATGAATGTCGGAAAGTCAAAAGTGATGGTTTTTGAAAGGGAAGAGCAAATGATAGTTTGTAACATAAGTGTGAACGAAGAGAATTTGGAGCAGATGAGTGAATTTGTGTATTTAGGTAGCATGTTCACAGCGGATTGCCGAACGGATAGTGACGTCGAAAGAAGGGTTGGTACGGGTAACAAAGTGAATGGATCTTTAAAAATAGTAATTGGAAACAAGGATTTATCATTGAAAGCGAAAACGGCCGTTCACAATGGAGTTCTGGTCCCAAACCTAATGTATGGAAGCGAAACATGGAACTGGCAAAAGAAGGATGAGAGCAGAATAAATGCGGTAGTGATGAGGTCCCTAAGACGTATGTGTGGTAGAACGATATACTACATAATCTCAAATGCAAGAAAGGAATGTAGAGCGGAATAAGGTATTATGAACTAAATTATGAAAGGATCTAATTATTATTATTATTTAAAATGAATTTCAGTAAAATTACTATAATATCATTTAATAAATGTTCATATATTGTAGATATGTAGATAACCCAAACGCAAAAGTTCACGAGTACTACATAAATTGTTTGAATAATAAAAAATAAAGTCAATAATCGAAACACGTTCAGTTCGATTGATATTAGCGAGTGACCTGGATCGTAGGTTTTTCTGTAGGCTTATTATATGAAGGATCAAAATATACTCTTGTAACATTCAGGTCATGAAGCAGAAAACACCACAAATTAGTGTTTCGACTAACAAATACACCAATACCTATTTGACTCGCTTCCCAAACACGTACGTCGTTGAGGCATTTATCGTATAAAGGTCCTCTAGAAATTTTTACGCAAATAAAAAAAATACGCTCCGTGGTTTTGGGGAGCGTTTCGAAAATAGAACCTGGAATGGAAGCCTCATCTAAATTTCCCTGTTTTCTTCTAGGGCAAACAAATTAGTGAACAATTTATCGTCGTGCCTTAGAGTGGGCAGACAGAAAAATTCGGAGAAATAGTGAGAACATCCCGTAAATACTTATTACAATTATACTTCACAAAGTGAAAATCTATATATTTCAGAATGTTTCTCTACTTGTATACATTATTTTTCTACTTTCATTATTTGACACTACCTAAGTATAGATATATATATATTATCCTCCTACGAGAAACGATAAATTGAATGGTCAACAATATGCTTTTTTAAGTAGTTTTACCGGACTTTCGTGTGTATTTTGTTCGTTAAAATATCAAGTAATCTTTATGGTTATCATGTTCATAAATTATCGTGCTCTCTTTCTCGTTACATAGTAATACTGTAAAGAAACACAGAGACGGCATGACACTGTCTAAATTTTACTTTGAGCAAATATTTTTCATAATTCGTATCTAGTATGGCTAATGTACTTTTGATATTAATCGATATATGATTAAGTGTATAGAATTCCATAATGATGTTATTAAAATAAACAAAAGTTGTTTAAAAATAGAAGAACTAAAATTCTATAAATTATATGAAATATTCACGACACGTGTTTCGTCTTATGAGGACATCTTCGAGTACCAGATTATTTAAAAACATTCAATACATTTTTATTAAATACAATGTTTTTCAAAAGTTTGTCAAATATTAATTACACTTTCGTATGGGGCACTTAATTTATGGTTTGTCATTATTATTTATAAAATTAACACCATTTTACACCATTTCATATTTTTGTTAAAACCAACTGGTTTCGCTCCAGTAGGAATTTCTCAGTGTTAGAAAATTAACTGGGTTTTTAACAGTTTATATCGTAACCTTGATAAAGCTCTGACGGGCGCTAAACCGGTGGTTTTAACAAAGTGTTGTGAAAAGGTAGAAACAATTTCGAGAAAGAAGTTGACCGAAGAATTCAGTTGGGTTGGGCGGCCTTTGAAAAATTTCGTCATGTTCTCACCTTTAAATTACCATAATGCCTCAAGACTAGAGTCTTCAACCAGTGCGTCTTGCCAGTCATGACGAACGGAACCGAGACGTGGACACTGACAAAATGTCTAGTCTACAGATTCAAGGTCGCCCAGCGCGCCTTGGAAAGAGCCATTCATGGAATAACCTTGAGGGACAGATTTAGAAACGAATCCATTCATCAACAAACCAAGGTGACTGAGGTGGCTCTGAAGATGGGCGGGCTGAAGTGGCGATAGGCTAGCCATATCTGTCGGAGAACCGACGGCCGATGGGGGAGACGGGTTCTGGAGTGGAGACCGCGTACAGGATTCCGCAGAGTTGGACGTCCCCCTGCCCGATGGAGCGACGATCTGAAGAGGATTGCTGGACATAGATAGATGGGAGCGGCAATGGACGGGGGGCGGTGGCGTGCTTTGGGAGAGGCCTACATTCAGCAGTGGATGACAGACGGCTGATGGTGATGTGTAAACTAATACAAGTGTATTAATATTTTTTTCAAATATTAATTCACAATACAAATTGTTGGCGAATTAAAAAAATGAGATTTTTTTTATGAATTAATACAATACAAAAATACAAAAGAAAACACAATTGTATTTATTTTACGCATCTCGAAATTATTATTACTTTATTTTTTATTTCTTTATTTAATTACTTTTAATGTATATCGTAATGTTTTATCTTACTCGACACCATGTTTTTATTTTGTATTTAACACCAAATTTTAAAAAGGAAAATTTACTTTCGTAATTCTAAAAAAATAAGTATACCGTAATAAACGATTCACTGTGATTATGAAATAAAAATGAAGGTTTTCTTTGGAATTTTTTTAATAAATAAATAACAGCACGAATGGATTTCATTAGTATGATTGTGACTGTATCACCATAAAATAAGGAACTTTCTGAAATGTTGTTAAAAATATCACAGGGTGGCCCAAAATACTATTTGTCTCGCTATCAGTGGTTTTAATTGAAAGGGTTTTTACTTTATTCAATTCGAAATAATAATAAATCAAAAAATTACACTAACCTATAGTTTGGTACTGCAAATATCAGCGAAAAAGATGAAAACTCTTGTGGGTACTGAAAAAAAAAAGAAAACATATTTAGTAATTTACAATATATTCAGCGTATTGTATACATTATTATAACTTACATTATTATAACTAACCTTCACGCCGTCTCCCCGAAGGGGTAGGTAGAAAGAATGAACTACTACACTTTTCTTTCCTGACATATTTCTCTTGCTTCATCAACATTCATACATCGTGTCATGCAAGCGCGTCGATTTCTCTGTCTCCTCACATGGCCGACATTCAATATTTGATTTATTTGTTGTTCCGCGTTTTCCTCGGTTTTTCTCTATTTCTGGTTCCATTTATATTGTTAACATATATTTTTTTTACCATTCTTTCTTCATTCATTCTTTCCATATATCCAAACCATATTAATGATCCTTTCATTATTTTGTTCATTACACCATCATTCGCACCGCATTCATTTCTTGTATGTTCATTCGAAACTTTATCATACACAGAGTATCCACACATTCGTCTAAGAGATCTTATTTTTACTGCATTTATTCTACTTTCGTCCTTCTTTGCCAGTTTCATGCTTCGCTTCCATAAATAAGTTTGGTGTTCTACTACCGAGCCTTATATTATTATTATTATACAAAAACAATTATACATAACGAATTATCATCCTTGTAAGTTTTATGTTATAAAATATACTTTTATTAATATTAGGTCCTTACATATGAAATTGGCGTTTTGCCGTACTGGCAACTTTGATCTCAAATATCTTCCCTTTGGTTAGGAATTCCAAATTCAAATTTATACAGCTATTTACTCAAGTATTTGTGTTTCGAAAATTATAATTCATTTGTTTTTTCCTCAATGGTTTTTTTTCTTTGCGTCACTCTGTTTACAAAATGGAAAACTTGAAATATCGCGTTATTTACGAGTACGAGTTTCACCGTGGCACCAGTGCTGCAGAAACGGCTCGAAGGATTAATGATGTGTATGGCGACGGTGCCGCAAAAGAAAACACAGTGCGTTTTTGGTTCCAACGTTTTCGTTCTGGAAATTTCGACCTGCAGAACAAGCCCCGTGGACGGCCGGAGACCAAAGTTGATAATGAAGAATTGAAGGCTATTGTGGAAGCGGATCTATCGCAAACCACGTCCGAGTTAGCTGCAGGCTGCGGTGTTAGTGATAAAACTGTTTTAATCCACTTGAAGCAAATTGGGAAGGTGAAAAAGCTTGAAAGGGGGGTACCTCACGTATTGAGTGAAGCAAATCAACAAACGCGCGTTGACTGCTGCGTTGCATTACTCAACCGGCACAATAATGAAGGGATTTTGAATCGAATCATTACCTGTGATGAAAAGTGGATCCTATATGATAATCGGAAGCGCTCATCGCAATGGCTGAACCCTGCCGAACCAGCCAAACCATGCCCCAAGCGAAAATTGACTCCAAAAAAGTTACTTGTGAGCGTTTGGTAGACTAGTGCTGGTGTCGTTCACTACAGCTTTCTTAAATCTGGCCAGACGATTACGGCAGATGTCTATTGTCAGCAACTGCAAACCATGATGGAAAAGCTAGCTGCTAAACAACCGAGGCTGGTTAATCGCTCTAGGCCACTGCTGCTTCATGATAACGCTAGACCACACACTGCACAACAGACGGCTACCAAATTAGAAGAGCTTCAATTGGAATGTCTAAGACATCCACCGTACTCTCCGGACCTCGCCCCAACAGATTACTATTTTTTTCGAAATTTGGATAACTTCTTGCAAGGGAAAAAATTCAACTCCGATGGGGCAGTCCAAACCGACTTCAAAGATTATATTGATTCCCGTCCGAATGGTTTTTTTAGTAAAGGGATCGATGAACTACCTATGAGATGGCAAAAGTGCACAGATAGCAATGGTACATACTTTGATTAAATAAATATATTATATTTAAAAAAAATCAACTTTATGTTCCTCCCATACAAAACGCCAATTTCATATGTAAGGACCTAATATATATTAAGAAACTAAAATGAATCTTCCTAGTTAACCATCTAGAGGAAGATCTAGGAACACATGGATGATTCAGCGCAATAGTGACTTGCAGAGAAATGGCTTGAGTGAGGACGATACTCAAAACCGTGTGAGGAACAGCCTGAGATAGAGAAGAGCCGACATCAACAGTCAATACAGACGAGAGTTGGGATAGCGCAAGGAAGAAGAAGATATACAAAGAAACTAAAATGAAAAAAAAACATATATGACTAATTAAACGAATTCATCATACAATATCCAATATGAAAAGAAAACAGCTTATTTTATGAAGATGGAATCTGGTCATGTCCAGGCTTGAACCCATGACTCTTGTGCCAGAAACCAAGCGTTCTGCCCCCTAGACGACCGTCCAAATATAATAAATTATTGATTCAAATTCTTGATCGTATGCCGATCTATAAGTCCCATTGAATCTGGTTTATCGTAATATATTAATTCTATTCATACATTGCTTATAGAGTTTTTGATAAACTTAAGGCGTTATCACCGTGGGATTCCATAATGACGATTTTTCATAAATTAAAACACTGTTTTTTCCACTTTTATGTTTATTTTTCTTGACGTGATCCTAAGGCTTTACACCTTCATCATCTTTCTTCTTTATATAGTTCTCCCAATGTTGAAGGTGGATGTCTTCGAAATATGACGAGAAAAATAAACTCAAAAGTGAAATAAAAAAAACTGTAGTTTAATTCATTAATATATCGAAAAAAAATTTATTAAAGATATACGACATAAAACATTTATTTTGTATTTTTAGATCAACTTAAGGCGTTAACTAGGTGGAATTTCATAATGATATTTTTTTTAAATAATTTTTGAGTTTATTTTTCTCGACATGTTTCGAAGGCTTATAGGGAGAACGATATAATGAAGAAAGATGATGATGGTGTATAGCCTTAAAAACATGTCGAAAAATAAATTCAAAAGTGAAAAAAATAACTGTAGTTTCATTCATAAAAATATCGTAAAAAAAATATTAAAGATATACGACATAATATTTTTTTTTACTAAAACGAATCGAGTACAAATGAAAGAACAATCAAAACGGCGCAAGTCTAAAATACGCAATTCTTTATTCGTGTTGTTCTCATCTCACCCTTTGGGGACTTGAGCTCTTTTGCTTCCCAACTTTAGCCAGAGTGGCGGAATACGGTGAATCATTTTGTTATTTGTAAATAACTCGGGAATACTTTCACTCTTTTATTTGTGTTCCTCCCCCCGGCCGCGCACGCAACCCGGATCTCCGGCGACTTCCCTTCCGTGCGGAATTTCCCTCAAGGAGGGGAAATTCGTCAAACTCGACGTGTACCGCCGCTCGGTAATGGCCGAATCCGCTGTCTTAACTGCCCCCTAGTACTCTTGTGCTGGCTTTAAATTATAGCACCGAGGCGTGGGCAGACGTACTCGTATTCGCATACGAGAATTAGTTTTACATACTAATTTATTTTTATTTTATTTTATCTTTTTAATGTACAATATACTTGTTCTATATTTGCCATCACTTTGTATTGTGGATTTACATTTGAATATATTATTAGCAACCAAGTTAACTTTACTTCTAGTCCCAAATTTTGTTTGTTTCCCTTGTCTCATAGTTCTAGGTAAACAACAATTTACTCTGCCGCTAAAATTAACTTTCCCCCCTCCACTTTTTCACTCACGTCATTTAGTATACAGGTATAAGTATTCACTCTCTTTCATTTGACTGTTAAAATTCATACGCTGAAAAAGGGAAGTCTGTGTCCCGAATCATGTTATGTGAAAGGTGCAAAAAAGTGTTGAAATTTTCAATGTTTTCAAAAATTTATTCAAATACAATATAGTTAGTTAAAATCCACTAATGCCTTCCACTTGTGCCTTCCACTGGTTTCGGCAGTTCGGCAGATGGCAGCGAGCTGCTGGATATACCGGTCGAACATACAAACATTAGTGGATTTTAACATAAAATACATTTAAAAATAATTTTACAATAAAAAAAAATGTGTTATTCTTTGGTGTAACAAAATAAAAATAAATTAAACACTGTTAAAGTTTCAACAAGTTAATGAAACTCCTAGAAGACAGACTTTTTCATTCATACTAATTATTTAATCATCAACGAGTTTTACATCATTGTTCAATAAATAATATTTAACTTGGATTTTCACATCATTATTCAAGAAAAAATAAGTGTAAGCATCCCAGATAAATGAATTAGGTAACTTGTTCCCATTTCTCGCCGTTCTCACTTATGTCACAATTGGTCCTTCACACTGCTTGACGATGATGAAATTGCAGCTTTGTTATGTTTAATTTAATTATTTTTTAAAAATGATCTTCCACCAATTTTAATAAAATCATTTAATTCCTTTAAAAAAATTTATTGTGCGTGTGAATTTATTTATATCCAAAGAGGTACTGTTTTCAGGTAGTATAAAACATCTTAGTCCAAAAGAGGTTTATATTTTTTAATATATTCTCGTGACGTGAAATAAACAAACGTATCCTTTTTGAATTAACAGCAGACTTGACTCTCCAAAACTTTTGCGAGCTGTCCAATACAAATGTAGTTCTTGGGGTAAATATTTCTGTACGACGGTGGATAACAACTCTCCCGTAACGAAAATAAATCCATCGCCGAATTAGACTTGGCCATTTGAGGACTTATTTGGTTAGCCCTGAGCGATCCCCGGGCCGGGCTAATTCGTTTATCTGCTTTTAGTGGAAGGGAGGTCGCTCGTCAAAAAATCGCCTTTATCCGGAGTCTCCTGGACGGTACCTCATTAGCGTTTGATGAATACTCTCCACGAATTTAAGTATTGAGTTTTGGGCTCTGTCCCCCTTTCTACGCGTGCGCTTTGATTTAAATTAAATATACGAGTACACATTTAAAAAATATGTATACATATTAAAAAAACACGTTCTCTTTGGTCTGGTAGAATTCATAAGAGAAGTGGCATTCCAAGAATCCGCAAAACCATTAACCGGCGATGGCAGTGTGATTGTCAGATTGTTTTTGGTCTGGGGTAGAATTCACGTCACAATGAAATCTATCACATGTCATGAAAATCATATGTCATGAAAATCAACGTCACAGCTACCTATCACATGTCATGAAAATCAATATATTAGTTGAAAAAAAATTATATACAGTAATTGGGTTTAAACGACCTGTTGTTTAAAAAAAAAAACACTTTCCTGCAAACCAATCCCTAGAAATGAAACATAAAAAATAATCTGTTACAGTATTGAATTAAAAAATAAGATTTATGTTCATAAGAAGTGAATTATACACAGAAGATAAGTAAAAACTGTATAATTTTTTATTTGTTTCAAGTTTTTACAATGAACCAGGAAAATTTAATATTTCGATAATTGTGAGGTTTATGTTTCCGAGCACTAGTTAACATTTTAAATATTATTTATTAAATAATCAAGCAAAATAAGATCCACGTATATTTATTAAATTTCAAAGGTTATTCAAGAACGTGGTTCACTCAAAGATATGTATAATTTTCTATCGTATTGTGTATGATTCAATTTAAAATATAAATGAAAAAGTTTTTTAATCAAAGTATGCAAATTAGAATTTATACGCTTTGATTGAGGCAATAATGGATTTCAAATAGTAACCATACATTAAAAAAACATAAACCAAATACAGCTTTTAAAGCGATGCTTATTATAAATTTATGCAAACTTTCACTTATAAATTAAAATTGTTAATATTCAACATACTTATTAACTGAACATTACGGCATTTCCATTAAATGATAGGCATAATAGATGAACCTCTATACTCGTCTACATACTATGACATGTTTCTTTATAAATCTCAAATTCCATACAGCATGTCATGTATGCACGTCGATAGTTATGATTTTATACAAAGCTGACATTTACATAGGTTGCCTTTTATGTTTTTACAATCGAACAGTAGATGGCGTTAGTGAGTTATGGCATCACTGTATTTGTAAACATTGACGTTTATTATTGCGAAGCCAGTGGCAACATAGTAATTGACCGATTAGGTTGTTGATAGTGAACGCTTAAAAGAAGCAAATTTGTGCGAAAATGGAGATCACTCGTGAAGGTTTTCGTTGGATGATTTTAAAAAAGACCTTACTCGACAACAATGCAAAGAATCGCTTCGTGCAACTTTCGATAATGAAGCACCATCAGAGAAGACTGTTTGGTTTGCAGAATTTTGTCGTGGTCGTGCGTCCGTCAGTGATGAATGACGAGAAGGTCGGCTAAAATCGGTTGGCATTCCGAGAAACATCGATGCTGTGCGCATAATGATTAAAGAAGATCGGCATGTGACTTACAGACAGATAGACGCCACTCTTGGCATATTGCAGACTGCAATACAATCGATTTTGCATTAGCATTTAGGTGTGAGAAAGATTTGTTCCAGATGGATTCCGCATAATTTGACCGAAACGAAAAAATGGCTCGTGTTGATTGATGTCACGAAATTTTGAAAAAATTCGACCAAAGAAGGTTCAAAATCCGTATACAACATTGTTACAGGACACGAAACTTGGACATATTCGTATGAACCTGAAAACAAACAACAGTATACTGTTAGGGTGTTTGACAATGAACCCAATCCCACTAAAGTTATTCGTTCACGGAGCACTTCCAAGAAAATGATCGCTTGTTTCTTCAGTTGTACTGGACACTTTGCAACCCTTCATTTAGAGGATCGAAGAACTGTTATTGCCGAATGGTATACAACAATTTGTTTGCCAACGGTCTTCGATGAACTAAGGAAAAACAACAAAAAACGTCGCATCATTCTTCATCACGACAATGCCAGCTCCCATAAAGCACTTCAAACAACTGAATATTTGAAGGAAAAAATTTAAGAGAAGGAGTATTCACCTGATTTATCGCCAAATGACATTTTCTTCTTCCCTACTATCAAACAAAAGATGCGGGGACAGCGATTTTCATCACCTCAAGAAGCTGTTGAAGACTTTCAAAACCATGTTTCTACAATATCAGCTTCAGAGTGGTAAAAATGTTTCCAGAATTGGTTTGAACGTATGCAAAAATGTATAGACCTAAAAAGCAAATATTTCAAAGAGCAATAAAACACTTTGTTTCAAACTTGTTTGTTTCTTTTTCACTTTTTGTAAAAACTTAAAAGGCAACCCTCGTATTAATAAATAAATAGGATAAACGCCGTAGAATTGAGATCACTTAGAATAATGTACGGGAATACGTTGTATGATAGAATACCGAACGATGAGATAAGAAAGAAATGTAAGGCAGATGACTGCATCATGGATAAAATTTAAAAAAAGGATCCCTGAGATGGTTTGGAATGGATGAGAGTAGAATGGTTAAAATTTGTACACAAGCAGCGTGAGTGGAAAAAGAAGCCGAGGACAAGCGAGGAAAACATGGCATGACCAAATTAATCAATAACTAAAAAGCGGCTCCATTCGAAGTCGGAATAATCGACGTGCGTGCATAGAATTATCATGGGACCCAGCCCCGGTGTTGCAGTGGAAACTTGGAGGCATAGGACCAACCAAGAGATCCGTACGATAACCCAGCAGCCCCTTATAACGAGCACTGTGAGAGCCGGTCACCTAGCATGGATAGGGCACGTATGCCGAGCCGAAGAGACCAGAGCAATCGAGACCCTGTACGTGTCTAGACCGACTGGAGTAAGACCTCTAGGAAGGCCTAGACAGCGCCTAATGGACAATGTTCTGGCTGACCTGGCTAGGTTGGGCTAATCGAACTGCTCGGAGCAAAAGGCGCAGGATCGAGGAGCTTGGCGAAAAATCATCAAGGAGGCTAAAGCTCTTCAAGAGTTGTATGGCCATAGGAAGTAAGTAGTATCCTTCTTTCCAGTATTGTGGATTTTACTGTCATAATATCTTAGCATATACCTAGTATTTATTGTGATTCCTTCTCATTTTTGTCAGTTTCATATTTTACATCAATACATTAGGGTCGATACAAGTTAACTATTGTGAATAAATCATCGTACCTTTTATGGTTACCCGCAAAACCAATGATATTTTGATTCAACAAATTCGAATTATTAGCTTGTTACTTGTTCAGAAAATTAATTAAAATTCACAACGTGCTTATAATCCCCATGGAACCGAAAACGAAACATAAAAAAATTTACCAATATTTAATTGAAATTCAATGTAGCCTAATGAATGTTTTTTGCGAGATATAAATTATATTTTATTAACATTGAACTCATTCCAATTACTTGTTCGAGGATCGTTCTGATAGCAAAGCATTCTCGAATTATGCTGGATAGTTCATGGCATTTGACTTTTAAAAATAAATTAATATTTGTATCCTCAACAAATTTTAAAACAGTTTTTATACGACATTTCAAAATCGTTTATAAATATGGTTTCAACACATAAAATTAATGAATGAATAAATAATGGTAAAGAAAGAATACATTAGCTAAAAATAGAGAAACGCCGATGAAAACGTGATATGACCAAATCAATAAAATATTTTAAATCATTTAATGAGAAATCATAATTTATTTACTTTATTTGAATAAAAATCCGAAACATTACAGACATATAATTCCAGATCGTTTACAATTATATTATAAGAATTTATAAAAGAAGCATAAAAAACACATTAAGATTAAGAATTAGAAAGAATCATAACATTGATATTGCATCCCTGAGGTAACTCACACTCTCACGAAATATGATGACCCGTTTAAGCAATAAGATTACCATACCCACAGGCATAACCGTTGGCAGGTTGGTTCTGCAGCGCGGCATATAAAACAATCTGTGCTGTCTTTGACGAAGGTAATTATCAGACCTAGATCACTCAGGACATCCGAGTTTTGTATGTGGCCGCCAATCAGCTGAAAGAAGTGAACTCCCATGTGGATATTCCTTCTTCTCTCCAATGATTGGTAGCTTAGCATACCTAGCAAGAATTCAGCCGAAAAGAGCCACGGGTAAAATACCCTTCCTGAAATAAAGAAAGCGCAGAATTTTTTTCTGCACTCCGCTCCACCATCATAGAATATCGGATCCCAAGCGGTGACCAAATAATGGAACTATATTCTAGCCGACTTGTTACCAAGGAATTATACAATACCCGAAGTACCTGAGTGTTCGAAAATATCTTGGCATTCCTACAAACAAATACAAGCATTTTTATGGAACTATTACGAGTACATAGAGCAACTATGTGAAGTTTGAACGATAATTGAGCATCGAACAGAATACGAGGAAAGTAGGAAACGAGAGAAGTATGTCAGGAATGAATAGGGTGGCGGTCCACTCTTTATGCCTACTTCTTTGGAGAGACGGCGTGATGGTCAGTTTATTATAAAATCATCCTGAAAAATTAACTGTAATGATTTTTATAAAATCTTGTTGAATGTTAAATACATTATTTATATAATTTTAGACAAGTTCGTACTTTGTGTATCAACATGCAAATCTTCAATACAATCATCTCACTTATATGGCTCTCTCTATGGATGATTTTGATTAATAAACTAAAACTTGAAGAAAACAGACGCTTTCATTAATATGAAGAATTGAGCTACTTTTAGTAGTAGAAACTCGACCATTATAGTCAGGGTCAAGAAAGTGATTCATGGAAAATGTGTTAATTTATCTTGACCACCTGGGCAAAGAAGTGGAATCGATGGACAAGTTACTAGTTCATAAAAACATAATATATATATATATATATATATATATATATATATATATATATATATATATATATATATATATATATATATATATATATATATATATATATATATATATATATATATATATATATATATATATATATATATATATATATATATATATATATATATATATATATATATATATATATATATATATATGGTGGAAGCTTAAACAATGCAGCAGTTAGTTATCGGACCATCAGAAGCAAAAATATAGTAAGTAATTGATAAAAAATAAATATGCTATCTAAAACTTTGTGGTAAATATCCCAAACTTCTAGAAACACTGGAGATTGTAATTTTGGAATAAACAACATGTTTACGGATTTCTAGCATACTGGTGATATTATATTTTTGGGAATTTAAACGAAGTTTTATAATCGAAGTTTTATTGAATCGCTCTTTACATCATTACAGCGCGAACCAAATCGATGTTAAAGGATATAACTATCATATTGATTTTCATGACATGTGATAGATAGCTAATCTATTGCCATTTTATTGTCAAGTGAAATCTACGCCAGACCAAAGACAGCATGACAAACACAATGCCATCGCCGAGAATCGAACCCGGGACCTTCGGTGTGGCAGTCGTAACACTTGCCCCTAGGCAACAAAAGGTAATAATAAAATATACTCGTATATGTTTCGGTGATTACCATTAAATGTAGAAAGAATAATATATGTCTATATAGTGTCTGTTGTTTTTTCTCTCCAACACTCAATTAATCACGTAAATAATTATAATAATTGAAGACTACAGGGGAAAAACAAGGAATGTCAGTTAAAATTCAAAATAAATGTAATAATGCCATCTAGCTGCATTTGTACGTATCTATCCACAGTAAAATTTTCATATTCAAAAATCATGTAAGTCATCGACTATGGCCAGATAATCGATTACTAATTGCTAAGAAATATATAGACTTTGATTAGCTTTATTCTCAATTTATTCAAATAAACCTTCTACTGACATTCCTTGTTTTTCCCCTGTAGTCTTCAATTGACATTTACATATTTCAAATTATCAAACATAAACTGCGATAATTATTGGCTAGAAAAAAGTAATCAAATTACGAATTGGGATAATTTATTCCGCGTAGAGAACGAGCAGTATAATTTTTGCCTTCTGTCTATATTTGCTTGTACCAAAGAAGTGTCATTTCTTTTCCCAGAATCGTGTAATTATTAAATACTCACATAAACGCCTCTAATTAACAAGATTACAGAATAATTTGTTTAAATGCTCACTCGACTAACTTCGTGAAACATACCCCGATGTTAATTTAAATAACCTGAATTATTTCTTTGTTTAAATGTAACTAGATTAAAATGTAATTTGCGGGAAAATCGTGAGCGAACACTTATTTTGGGAGCGTATTTCAAAAGTGATTTTGGTTGAAAGTTTTTTTGGATGTATGTTACTTTAACACTTTATATCTCAACATTACACCCATTTATCTTAAACCTTTTCTTATTTAAAGGATAGAATTTTGATATATCACTTTGTTTTCTTATATTTAATTTGTTTTATTTTAAGTGCACAATGGTGTTCTTCTACCGACCCTTATGTATGGAAGCGAAGCATGGAACTGGAGAAAGAAGGATGAAAGTAGAATAAATGCAGTAGAAATGAGATCTCTTAGACGAATGTGTGGATACTCTGTGTATGATAGAGTATCGAATGAAAATATAAGAAGTGAATGCGGTGCGAATGATGTTGTGATGAACAAAATAATGAAAGGATCATTAAGATGGTTTGGACATATGGAAATAATAAATGAATAAAGAATGGTAAAAAAATTATATGTTAATGATGTAAATGGAACCAGAAATAGAGGAAGACCGAGGAAAACGTGGCACGATCAAATAAATCAAATATTGAATGTCGGCCATGTGAGGAGTCAGAGAAATCGACGCGCGTGCATGACACGATGTATGAATGTTGAGGAATCGAGAGAAATATGTCAGGAAAGAAAAGTGTGGCTGTCCATTCTTTCTGCCTACCCCTTCGGGGAGACGGCGTGATGGTTGGTTAGTTAGTTAGTTTTATTTAAATTATAACCTGATAATTTTACTGAAGTCTATTGATGGAAGTTCATTTTAAATAATAATTAAATAAAAATACGTTTAATTAAAAACCACTTCCATTTCTTTATAAAAACAGTTTATCGATTCATTCATTCATAGTTAATTAGAAGGAGTTATTACAAAGTATTGTTTTTAAACTATTTACCCAAATAATAACTTTAAATTATTATTTAAAATATAAAATTTAATCATAATATGTATGTGTCATGTATATGTATGTACGTGATCGAGTTAGGAATACAGCAATCCGAGAAATCTGCGAGGTCGAAGATGTGGTCAGATGGGGACGTCAAAGACGGCGATACTGGCATGAACACGTAGAAAGGATGAGCTCAAATAGAATACCACACATAGCTCTCCATGGAACGCCAAACGGACAACGCCGACCAGGAAGACCCCCGAAACGGTGGAGAGAAAGCTGGAGTTCAGCATCTCAAGAGGACCCGCCTGAAATAACAGACTCCTGAGTCTACAAAAAGGGAAGAAGAATATGTATTTGTTGTATCACAAAAGCATAAACAATTTTATATAATAATATTTTAAATATCTATATAATATCACCGAGGAAGGACCGGGTTTTCGGAAACATTTTTGATATACAAGGTTCTGATTTTAAAAAATGGTTTGATTCATGTGGTGCTCCTGTCAATTTGGAGATATTTCTTGTATAAGTGAATTGTTTTGGTCAATTTGATTGTTGGCGCACTTTGTGATAGTTATTTGTGACACAAAATACGTTTTCACTCTTCTGATGTTAAAATAATACAAGTTTTTTCGTTTATAAAAATAATTTTGACAGGTGTCAAAATAAATTTTTCACTTGTTCCAATGACAATTTGAATAAATTCTTCAATCAAATTTTCAAGTTTTTGCTGGTGTTGGATTGTTTTAAGTGCCTAATTAAAATGAAAACAGTGGAATAAAAAATTAAATAAACACAAATGTCCGGATCGTCCAGCTGACGACAAGTGCACCATCTAAAATAACTTTATGTGTTAAATTATTTTTATGTGTTATTTAATTTTATATCATTGTATTTTGTATAATTTGTTTTTGATTTATTATGTAGACGTAGAATGATTGAATGTGTGTGCGGGAGATGCCTATTGGTGGCGATGAGGTTCGCAACCCATCACACCGCGTCTCTCGCGTTGGCGAAAAGAGAAGAATGGAGTGCAGCATCGAATAAAGTGTTGCAGTTCATTCTTTCTGTCTACCCTTTCGGGGAAACGGCGTGATGGTTAGTTAGTTAGTTAGTTTTTTTGATATTTAATTAGAAATTTTTTTAAAAGTTTGTGTGTTTACAAAGTATATAAAAAAGAAAAAAAATGTTTTGTTTTATTTCATTACTGATATTTTAATAATTTAGTGAAACTTACATTTAAAAAAAGGCAAATTATGGTTATTTATTGGACGAGTGTATGAGAGAGCTGGAAGGATTGTTTGTAGGTGCCAAAAAAAGGGGAGTGTTAGTAAGTTTGCTTTTTGTGATTTTATCCAGCAAATAATGGAACTGACAAATGAAGGATGAAATTAAAATGATATATCTTAGACGAATATATGGAAAAATTAGTGTCGAATGGAAGTGTTATGAACAAAATAATGAAAGGAACATCAAAATGGTTTAGACACCTGGAAAGTATGTATATATAAATAATGGTAAAATAAGTATTTGATCATAATGCAAATGGAACTAGAAATAGGATAATACTGAAAAAGAACGTTATATGATCAAATAAATCAAGTATTGTATGTCGACCAGGTGAGGAGTCGGCGAAGTAGGTGACATACGTGCATGACACAATGTATGAATGTCGAGGAAGCAATAGAAGTATGTCAGGAAAGAAAAGTGTGGCAGTCCATTCTTTCTGCCTACCCCTTCGGAGAGGGCGATTGATGGTTAGTTAGTTTGTTCATAATAAAAATAATAAATATAAACAAAAGTCAAGATTCAGACACTGTTGTTATAACGTTATCTATACAGACATTAAAATAATTCAACGCCAAATTAGCACCCTTCGAGATAGGACACGTCGTTACATCTATTTCTGGCTTCATCTTACACGCTTCCTCGTCCCTAGCCGCCGTTGGTAATCCCGGCCCTAAAATATACAGCTGATAAGGAAGACAAATAGAGACCACTACAGATTTTTTTATCAGTTGTTACTTTACAGTCAGTGGTGTAACGAATAGGGCGCTGGAGACGGATTATGGACCAAACGCCTGGGGGGCCGCGGAGAGAAAAGATAAATGGCAGTAATATCACATATGTCGCAAGTTTAAGCGCCGCACTAAGAGAAAAACTTATGGCCCTATGAATATGATTTACGCTAAGAAAATGTGATAAGGATTGATGTATGAATTGGTTACAGACGGATTATCGAAGTATTGATCACATTATCTTTTCTCTCCGGCCCACAGCATCCGTTGTTTTTCTTCTTTGAATATATCTTAACGTGACATTATTTTTCTTTCATAAAACGAACTAAAACGAATGTTTTAATTCATTTATCCGTGTAGAAGTTGAATATATTATATAAAATATTTTTTTTAATGATATTAAAATTCATATTTAAAATTTTCTATCAAAGTGATTATTATAAACTATTGAATAATTTATAAAAAATGTACATTTTCTAGACGGTTAATTCTATTAATTCAATATTTTATCGTCTTATTATGGCATTCCCATAAAATACATATATTTTGATGAAGAACGGGCGTTTTCATATTTAGTATAATGTATTAATACGGAATTTTACATGCATATTCAAAAAAACAATATGATGTACATTTATATAAATATAACAGGAAGAAATAACTTTCTTTTGATATTTTTATAATACTGGAAAGCATGGCATGACCAAATTAATCAAATACTGAAAGGAGGCAACATTCGAAGTCGGAAGAATCGACGATCATGCATGATACGAGGAATCTAGAGAGGTATGTCATGGACAGAACGGTGTGGCGGTCCATTTTCTCTGCCCACCTCTACAAGGAAACGGCACGATGGTAAGTTAATTTGTTTTTGCCTTTTTTGATAAGTTTGGAGAAAAATATGTAAATTATTATAAGAGTAGGTTCTCAGTTCTTCGGTCCTCGTAGTAAAGGGGTTGGGCGTTAGGCCAACAACCTAACATCGTAAAACAACCAACGTTACAAACACTTCAAGAATTTCGTTTCTTGGAGTAGGCTGAGGCCCACCAAGGGTTGTAGCGTCGGAGAAAAAAAAATAGGTAGAGGTAAGTTATATAAAACGATATACAACTGACGATTGAACCTCTAACACGATTACCGATATTTAAAATATATAAATAAAATTATGTAACCACAAAAGACTCCACAGCAATCTTGCTCCACGGTGTCCCCTTTGTGACCACGACCAGCTTTTGCTACCTCAGTAGTATGATAGCAGGCTCCGGAGGTACGGAGGAAGATGTAGCCAGCCGACTCAACAAGGCAAGGGGAGCTTTCGCTATACTTCGCCCTGTATGGCATTCCAGTATCATTTTGAGAAAGTTCAAGCTCCAAATATTCAGCAGTAGCATTAAAAGCGTACTGCTGTACGGATGTGAGACTTGGAAATATACCGCGGACGTAATTGGAAAACTCCAGGTGTTTATAAATATTATAAGTAGGTTCCGTCGCTCAATATTCAAGATCTGTTGGCCCCAAATAGTGTCAAATGCCGTTCTCTGAACCGTGGTCAGGCGAAAAGTCAATTAGAGAACAAGTCGCTAGACGCAAATGGCAGTGGATCGGTCACACTCTGAGATGAAACCCAGCCTGCATCGCCCAGGGCGCAAAAGACTGGTCCCCTTTGGGAGAAAAGAGGAAGCGAGGCAGACCTAGAGCCACCTGGAGAAGAGCCCTGCAGGACGAGATTAAAGTAGTAGGCGTCACTTGGGATGATGTTAGGCATCAGGCATGCGATAGAGTCGGGTGGAGAAGGTTCCTTGAGGCCCTATGCACCACGGAGGTGTGACAGGCCAAAAAGTAGAAAGAAGAATCCTATACCATTTATCTGTTTATCCAATATTTGGATAGTTACAAAAGCATTTCCCTTTTTAAATTGTACACTAAACCAGTTATGATCCTAAGTTTTACAACTTTTTAAAACAAAAGTTTTAATATCGTACAAACACACTCATAGCAAAGAGGGGATGACATTCTTAAAAACATACTCTAAACTAATATTAATAAACTTTGGTTAAGCGCGATAGACAAGCAATTTTATACGCTTATTAACATTATCAGAAAATTCTTTCTTATTACCATTAATTTAATTTGATTCAATTTTCAAATGCGTCGTGAAAAGAAATGAAAGTGCTTGAAACCAAATTAATCTACGCTTTGCCATACAATTACATTTATTATTTAACGCTTCATTTTATGTTGTAGTAATTTGAGACAGAACGAAAAATCTACTAATATTTGTAAAAGAGTATTTGAATTTCATAAATATGCTTGTTGTGCGCTACATTCTACATTCCTATCTACCTATTCAAGTACACAAGGCATCGCTGGTGGCGCTAGTTTACACAAAATCTATTTATTTTGATATTTGGCTAACGTTTGACCTGTATCGATTCCTACTTCTATTATACACATTTTGAGTTAAAAAAAATATTTTCATGTAATTAAAAAAAAAATAGCTACATTGTCAGGTGAGTATTTATATCAAAGTTAATCTTTTTGTTTTATTATTTATTAAAATTTGTATTATTATTATTATTTTGTATAGAACGGGTCGTTTGAATCCAATTACTGTAAACAATTTTTTTTAGCTATTTTATTGATTCCCAAGACATATAATAGGTAGCTCATCAATCGCCATTTTATTGTCACGTGACAGAGCTATTAAAGTGTGACAATTACACTGCCATTGCCGGGAATCGAACCCGGAGCCTTCGGTATATTGGTCAAAGCTTTAGGCAGTCTGCCACGTATGTCGTCTTAAGAAGGTTATTTGTTATAATGAAATATATTATGAAATATTATCAAATTCAGCTATCTAGCAAATCTACAAATACATTTTTATCGACACATAGTAGGTATATAAATAAACAGAATATATTTAAAAAAAAATCCCATATTCCATTTTTCAGTAATAGTCCATTGCTTTGGCCGAAACACTATGATACCTTAATATTTTAAACTGTTAATTTTATTTTGTTATTTTATTTTATATCATTGTATTTTATAGTATTTGTTTGAGATTTATTTTGTGGATGTTGGAAGATCGAAGTGTGGGCGGGAGATGCCTATTGGTGGCGATGAGGTTCGCAACCCATCACACCGCGTCTCCCGCGAGGCGAAAAGAGAAGGATGGAGTGGCGCATCGGATAAAGTGTGACAGTCCATTCTTTCTGCCTACCCTTTCGGGGAGACGGCGTGATGGTTAGTTAGTTAGTTAGTTAGTTAAATTAAATAAATTTGTTTTATGTACTACAATTTTTTTTTATTTTACGCGACAGCTGTTTCGTCAGCTTATGTTGACATCATCAGGTGTTACAATTGTAACGGTTGTAAGGTTGACGAAACAACTGTCGCGTAAAATAAAATAAAATTGTCATACATAAAACAAAGTTTTTTAATTTAACAGTTTATAATATTTTTCAGTTTAATTCATGTTTTAACATTCAACTATAATTCATGTTTTAGTTTAAATGAAATAAATCACGAAAAAGTGTTAAACAACACACGTTTCAAATTCGAGATTAAGCAATATTCCACTGAAACAATTCTTTTCGGGCGAGATATTTATTTATCGGATACTTGATAGGATGAAACGTATTATTCCATTGTAAGAAAGCTGGAAGAAATATCACAAAAACGTAGTGCCGCCGTGTGTGACTCGATTCAATACAATACAATACATGACAATGTTAGCTTTAGGTGTCAATCGCGAGACGACGTGAGTCAACTGCTTATTCAGAGAGTTCCGCGCGATAAAGTGACTATTGTAAGAGCACTAGGTGCTGGACGATTTTTTCGTTTTCTTTTGAGATTGAACGGCACAACATTACTACTAGAAATGTGTGAAATAAAGTTTATACGAGTATACGGAACTTCTTAAATCAAATTTCAAATAGCTATTTTGCAGAATTTGTTTTTTTTGTATACAAATACTTTAGACACTGGATTTTTATCATTTGCGGGTTAATAATTTTTTAAGGATTAATTTTATCTGTATGTAAATTATTTGGAACAGAATATGGTAGTCGAGGCGTTTACAGGACTTATGACCTGTCATTGGTTGTCATTGGTTGTCATTATCTTAATAGATGGCGCTAGTGTACAACAATGCGAAGCTATTAAAAATAGTAGCATACATACAAATTCCAAAAAATTTCAAACGTGGTGTCGTAAGAAGGGTGGAATGGGGATTGTTGTTTTTATAAAGTGATCGCTTAACCCAATTAATTACAGGTCATAAGTCCTGTAAACGCCTCGACCACCATATTCTGTTCCTATAAAAAACAATTTACATATTCGTCTCTATTGAGATACAATTAATCCTTAAAAAAAGTTATTTTGCATTATATTATATGTCCGTTTAACAGACAGGATGTGAAACACCACTATAAGAGTAAGAACATGAGTGGTTTGGACATCATCAGAAGAATGGCAGCGCTAAAATGACTCTGGACTGGGTATGGCTTGCAGCTCTGATGATAGATGCACAAAACACTTTCTATACTGGCGTCCTGTTACTGCGACCCGAAACCCAGGATGTCATCAACCTCGATGAAGGGACGACATTAAAGAGATCGCGTGTATGACATGGATGCATGTTGCCCAGGATCGACAGACATGGAAGCAGATGGAGGAGGCCTACGTCCAGGAGTGGACGGATCTTGTATATAATCATGATGAATATTTGTCAGCTGAAAACAAAAAGAATCGTTCATTTTCTTATGCACCTAATAACCGCACATAAGCACTTCAAAACTCTTCGATACACAAGGCGATTCTAATGAGGTGACATCAAAAGTAATTCATTTTAATAAAATTTTGGTGGATTTACAAATAATCAAATAATCTAACAAAAAACAAAGATATCATTTCAAACTAAGATAAGTATTAAAAAAAATGTGATGAAGAGATCAATGTCAAAAAAACGGATTTCTATTATTATTTTAATTTCTGGTAGGCCCTTTTATGTCGCGAGTTCATGAAAAGATGTTCATGGTTGTATATGTTTAATTTGCAATTACTTTTTCATACATATTTTTTCTTCTACTTCTTTTTTGCTATCACCCTATGGGGTCTGTTCTATAGTGGGTTGCTAGTCCTATGATGTAAATTCCCAGTAGTCTCGTGAGGCTGATTGTATATTGCAATATAGAGGAGTCTGGTGGTGTTCCTTCTTTTGACATGATCGTACCTGTCTCTTCTTCGCTGTCTACTCCATCTTATAATATCCTCAGCCTCACATATCTCTCTTATTCTAGTGTTCCTTGCGATATATCTCAGTGTCTTGCCTGATATCATCCTCGGTGTCTTGTTTGGTTCTGACTGTCTGGTATTGCCTCAATGCCATATGTTTTTACTGGTCTTAAGCAAGTTTTATAAATTATCATCTTACCCTTAACGGCCATGCCCTTTTTTAATAATTTTAAATAAAAAATATGACTCATATTCTTGTTGACTTGATCACTTCAAATATCCATGCAGGTACGTGCGTACACTTGGTGTGATGTTTTCTTCAATAAATCATATGCGAGCAGAATAATCTCTCCAAGGTTGTGTGGCCTTGGACTAAAACAATAATTCAACGCATTTTCTTAAGATGTTATAAATCTATAGAAAATTACTTCGAATAGAAAAATCTCTGATTTATCTTTCACATCTTTCCACCTGTTTTTCTATTCCTTTTCAGATAATATATGAGTGCTCTATAAAGGGGTGATATTATTTTTACTCGTTCTAATACTTCGCTTCAACTACTAATAGTACTAGCTAAAAAATGAGTGTTTTATTGCAAAGATGAAATCTTTAACAATTTATATGAAACATCAAATATTATAAATAATATGTAACGACATGTGTGGTATTTGTCGAGTGGGTTATGAAGAGTTTTAATTGTTTATAAACAAAGTGATGAGACTCAATATTTAAAAATTATTACGAACGATAATGTCTTAAAGAAGACCACGTTAAGAGGAGGGAAGCAGTGAGGTTTCCTTAGATCGATTCACGAGGCTCTAAAAGGTCCTCGGCTGCCAGGATGACCAAAAAAGAGATAGAGAGAAAATTGGATGTCTACTCGTACTTCAAAGATCAAGAGTGATTGAAATTCTTTTTGAACAGATCGTTAGATCTATGGTAAGAAAAGAAAAACAGGTGTTTGTTTTATTTTATTTCGAGCATTAGGGAATGACATGTTTCGCGTTACTATAACATTTTCAAATGCAGCGAGAATCAAACGCATTCACACAAGTTTATATACTCGAACTAATGGAGCAGAATGAGGTGTTTAAATTAATGGATGTATTAATTACATTACATTTAAACCAAGTATTGTCTTTATCTTTATTAATCACATTTTGATTCGCGTAATTTCAAATCATCATCTTGGAACTCCAATAAATGCGTTAAGTTAGCATAAATACTATATTTTCTTAAGGAATAAATCATTCCGCAATTAATTGATTATAATTCGGAGACATTTATAGTTCTACAGAGTTGACGATTAAATTTTAATTAAACTTGAGATACCAAGAGACTCCGCCTATAAATTATATCTACTGTGTATAGATGTAATAATTCCCGACTATAAAGGCAATTAAATTCATGCGATCGAGTGAACGGACTGCGCAGAGAGAAATTTACTCCGATGATTATTTAAAAAAAACAATAAAACAGAATCGAACACGTCCATTTGTGTGCTTCCGTGCAATACAAATATAAAAATATCAGAAATTATAATCACTCGTGTCAATGTGTGAATGCACAACGCGCCACAACTTGTCATAATATCTATGACCATTATAAAAAACGACTCTTTCCTTTTCACGCGAATATTCTTTCTTTTTCAAGACATGATGCAAGCGGGGAGATTAAAAGGATAGTAGTTTCTGAAAACCGTCGCTACTTCAGCTTTACACACAGGCTTGAATCACACTTGCTCTACAGAAGAATTTAAAGTACTATTTACAAAACTTCAGTACAGACCGTTCTTACATGTGCCACAGAAAGATGAACCCCGACAAAGCGAGATGAAAGAGTTTAAAAATGTTGAGAGGAATAAAAAGAGAGCATTTAAAATGAATGTAAATGGTAGACTTTGTAATGCTGAGCTGAATAAAATGAATCAAGATTCATTCCATGAAACTCGGAAGGAGGCAGTGGTTGTATCACATGGCGTATGATCAAGGACCGCTGAGAAATGTGATCACTACTAATTTGAAAAGACTTCACTACAAAAATTGCACTAGTTGGATGGTCGGGGTATGGTAAATGACATCGATGTCATTGACATGGCAGCCCTTGCAGACAAAACCCACCTCTAGTTCTTAACCCTTACCACTCCTTTGTCGAATCCCAGCCGACATCGCTCGCGACAACTCAGTTGTCGGCTGGCAGCCGACAAGATAAGACTTGCGCACACGGTGTATTTTCGAGCGCGATTCTTGACACGTGTCGTGGTTTCTTGTGATTATTCGTTAAAAGAACATTTAATTTCACGTTTTAATAAGATTCTGACTGTTTTCCGTTTTTATTTTACTATAAAATAATCCTTGCAAATTTACGTAACCTAAAATGGCGGGAACTTCGCGTGATACGTCATGCAAATGAGCGATTAGAGTACAAGCCCCACTTCATTGCGAAACTGGACAAAGGTTCTGAAGACTGTACTGTGTGCAGTAACGGAAAGATTCCAGGGGAAGACGGGAAACAGTGTGGTTTTGTGAGACCTGTTCCAGAAAACCTGGTCTCCATCCTGGAGATTGTTTTAAAAAGTACCATATTATGGAAAACTATAAGTAGTCCATAATGTTTATTGTAAATTGATTTTTATTTGAAGAATAAATCATTACAAATGAATTTTTAACGATTATTTTGTAACTACCTATGAATAAAAATATTTTGACATTATTTCAATTAGTGTTGGCTGACAAAAAATATCAAAAAATAATGGAGTGGTAAGGATTAAGGTCATAAAGATCATAAAGATGATTATTTATTTTAAATGAAAGATAGACAAACTTTTAAATATCCATTTAAACTGTATCCGTTCTTGTATGAATTTTAATAAATAAAATGTGAATTTGTGGAAGAATAATTACTTATAAAATACGAAGTTCCTGAAGCGAGGCCTAAAATAGACACCTGGTGTTCTAAGCCGGTTTAAAAAAGGTATTTCGCCACTTTATTATATGATCCATAAAAATATGTGCATGAATATAATTGCATTAAGTGTATTTATCATTAGAAGAAACTTTATTCATTCGTTCACAATGGAGTTCTGGTCCCAACTCTTATGTATGGAAGCGAAGCATGGAACTGGCAGAAGAAATATGTGAGCAGAATAAATGTGGTAGAGATGAGGTCCCTAAGACGTATGTATGGTAGAACGATGTACGACAGAATCTCAAATGCTGATATTACAATTGAAAGGAATGTAGAGCGAAATAAAGTATTATGAACAAAATTATGAAAGGATCGCTGCGTTGGTTCGGACATATGGAGCGTATGGGTGAAGAAAAAATGGTTAAAAAAGTATACGTTAACGATTAAAATGGAGTACGGAGTCGAGGTAGACCGAGGACAACTTGGCATGACCAAATTAATCAAATTTTAAAGGTTGGTCATGTTAGAAGCCGGAAGAATCGACGTGCGTGTATGAATGTGGAAGAATCTAGAGAGGTATGTCAGGATAGAGTAGTGTGGCGGTCCATTCTCTCTGCCTACCCCTGCGGGGAAACGGCGTGATAGTTTGTTGTTGGAAACTTTATTTATTAATACGAATGTAAATGTTCGTTTTCTAGTAGTTTTATTATAATTTTTGGGAAACGACTTTTTAGGGCATTTTTAAAATTAATATTCTTTATTATTTTTTTGTCTTTGGTGTTATCAAACATTCGTATACATTTTTGTTATTTTTAATGTATATCTTTATAAACATGCACATTCACAATGAGCATTATAATACTGTACCCATATTAGTGCATATTTTGCAGAAGTATTTTGAAGAATTTGCTTCGTGGTTATTATTTGGAAATATTTTATTCCGGTAAAGCACTTTAAGCAATCGAGAAGTTTCTAAATGGAGGCCACTTGTGTTGTGTTTCTTGAAATCGATCCGTGATCTCATAACTCTAAGTGCAAACTCTTAATCTAAAGAACGCTTTTGAAAATAGAATTCAACTTTAATTAAACTTGGTAAATTCCATCTGTTTCTGTATTAAAGAGAAAATAAGATTCAATTTATGTTATTTATCGCCATTGGTTTCGTTATCTTTTTTAAAATAAAAACGTGAAATATCTATAATACATTAAAATTGATGTTATCAAAATGAAATCTATATTTGTAAAATATATCATTTTACAGGAATAATTTAAATTTCGATAAAAAATAATTGTCGCTTGGAGTTAGAACGAGTCTACAAGGAATTTAAATTGTAGCTTTTCAAGCTAGAATTCACAGTATTATAAATGCAGCAGCAAGTATGAATATCATATGTATATGCACCCACTTTTAAAGGCTGTGGCATACACAATGAAAAGTTACCCTGGTTTGCAGTTATTATAAATAAACGATTTTCATGCCCAAGAACTTCCTTCACACCACTTATTTTTATAGATATTAGTGTAACAAAACTTTTTTCAACCGTCTGCACCATTTTGTGTTCACAATAGAACAGAAATAAATAATCTCCCTAACTAAACATCACGCCGTATCTCCGAAGGGGTAGGCAAAATAATGGACCGCCACACTGTTCTTTCCGATAAATCTTTCCCTTTCATTAATTACCCACAAAATGCTTGTTCTCAAACAAGCGGTTTTTCAAAATTTTAGTTACTTGTACATACATTTTATGTTTGAACAATTTATGGTTTTTACCCTTGAACATGTTATTATTTTTGGACAATGACTTCAAAAGATCAACAAAGAATCTACTGGTTTGAGATTAGAATACTGTCAATGATCCTAGGACCCAGCTCTGGTGTTACAGCGGGAACCTGGAGGCATAGGACAAACCAAGAGATCCATACGATAACCCAGCAGCCTCTTATAACGAGCAATGTGACAGCCGGTCACCTAGCATGGATTGGGCACGTATGCCGAGTTAAAAAGACCAGAGCAAACAAGGCCCTGTACGCGTCTAGACCGACTAGAGTAAGATCTCTAAGAAAGCCTAGACAGCACCTAATGGACAATGTTCTGGCTGATCTGGGTAGGTTGGGCGAATCGGACTGCTGGGAGCAAAAGGCGCGGGATCGAAGAGCTAGGCGAAAAATCATCAAGAGGTTAAAAATCTTCAAGAGTTGTATGGCGATAGGAAGAAAGTAAGTAAGTAAGTAAAGTTTAACAAAAAAAAAACTTTTTTATAAGGATAAATTGTATCTCAATAGAGACGAATATGTAAATTGTTTTTTATAGGAACAGAATATGGTGGTCGAGGCGCTTACAGGACTTATGACCTGTCATTGGTAGGGTTAAGCAATCGCCTTATGTTAACAACATTCCCCATTCCCCCCTTCTTACGACCACCACGTCTGACAAATTTTTGGAAGATGTATATATGCTACAATGTTGAGGAACACTTCACATTTTTTTAAGTTTAATCTACACTAGTGCCATCCATTAAGAACAATTTATATATTCGTCTCTATTGAGATACAATTAATCCTTAAAAAAAAAAATTACCCGCAATGGGTAAAATCCAGTATTTGTATACATTCAAAATGTTAAAAAAAAACTTTTATTAAAAACGTGAATTCTAAAGCATGTGATTAAAACGAATATTCCCGGAAATAGATGAACATGTCGGCAAGCACGCAGCAACAAAGGCGTACGTGTCGCACAAACGTCTTTCGATATTATTTATATTAAAAGGCATTCCAATATTGCTCACTTCCTAGCAGACTTCGAAAAAGGTCGAAGCACATTTTTATTGAATAGAGATTTGTACATACGCGTTCGCATCTCTTCCTTTGCTAGGAGCTGTGTCGGCCGCTTCCTGGGGCGACACATGGTGACCGGGAAATCACGCGCATAAGAGTTAGCCGCTGACCAAATTGCGCGGGTGCCAACGCCATATTAAGAATGGCCGTCAGGTTCACAACCAAATTGGCAATAGGAAGCAGATAATAAATCAGGGAGTTATATCATTAGTATTATGCCTAAAATTACGTGTAAAAAAACTTTCTTTAAACGTGATTATCATAACATTATAACAAATAAATCAACTTATTGAACGCTAAGGTATTAACACTGTGGAATTCCATAGTAATATACTTAGGAAGTTGAAAATAACTTTATAACTGCAAAACTTAGTTTTGTATCACAATTGTATTTATTTTACTTTACCACACAACACCTGATGATGTCAATATTGGTTGATGAAAGAGCTGTCGTAAAGTAAAATAAATACAATTGTGATATAAAACAAAGTTTTTGCATTAACAGTTATAAAATGCTAAAATATCATAGTGTTTCGGCCAAAATAATGGAAAATAACTTTGTTTAATCCACAAAATATTAAAAAAATATATTAAAAGCACGATATGTTTAGGAGGATACGTATAAGAATTTTCAGGGCTTCAGGTATAAGAATATAATAAAAACTAAACAAAGAAATACTAATATGAAAACGCATTTCAAATTCGAAACAATAATGCAAATTTAAAAATTAACTTGGGCTATTTGTTGTAAGTATTTATATTTTTTTATTTGTAATAATTATTAGTACTATAATATATATAAAAAAAATATTGTACAATAATTATTAGTACTTATAACAAATAGCCCAAGTTAATTTTTAAATTTAAATTCTTGTATCGAATTTTAAATGCGTTTTTACATTAGTCTTCTTTTGTTTAGTTTTTATTATATTTTTACACCTGAAGATGAAGGTACCTATCCTCCGAAGCATGTCGTGTTGTTTAATATTATGTGATATAATAAATAATGGTGTAGATTCACACAGTTGGTAGCAATATGTATTTTTAGGATTTTTGGTAAATGAGAATTTCAATATAAGGGATTTTGGATGAAGTGTACAAAAAATTAAGCATATATTACCCATCATACATATATAACTACCCTGTAGATATAGACTGCAACGATCTCTGAAACGTCTGTCAAAAAGGAATAATACACGGATATACCCGAAATTAAAAAAAATATATTCTTCATTGCTCAAGAATTAATTAGAAATATACATATAAATACGAAAATTATACAATCAATTGATTTCACCTAACACATAATACTTAAAAGCATTAATACAAATTTCATATAATTTCTATTATTAAGATGTTTGCATTATAATTATTGTAAAAAAATATTCTTTTTTCGTTTTCAATGATACTCATTTAAAAATTATTAAAAAAAAAAAAAAATTAAACTAACATTTTATATGTTAACCATGGAAATTGTAATTATACTTAACGCCAACTAGTTTTGATTTTAATTTAACTTTATCAGGACGATATAAAAACTATATATAAATACACATTTACCTGAATATATAAATGGTAATGAAGCGAGACGGGCCGAGAGAAGGAATATAACAAACGATAACTTTGTTTTGGATTAACAATTAAGGGTTTATTTTGGATTTAGTATTCTTTAACACGTAAAAGTAGTCAAGAAATACATTGATTATTTTCATTTTATTTCACACTTTGTTTTTTTTTTTCTTTTGCGTTAAATTATTTTTAACAATGTATTAAACCACATCCGTGACCTTTAGTAAGTAATTCCATGACCTTAGGCAAGTAAAAAGTAATTGCACATTCACATCAATGACCATAAGTAAGTAATAAGTAATTTCGTTACATTAGCTCGGGTATATAAATAGCAACGCGTTTGATTCTGGCTCCAATTGATTATGATTTAGCAAGGCAAATTACGTGATTCCATAAAATTTTCTAGAAAATCGACGTTTTAATTAGTATTGATTATTTAATGATACTAATTAAAACGCTGCGTTGGTTCGGACATATGGAGCGCATGGATGGAGAAAGAATGGTTAAGAAAGTATACGTTAACGATGTAAATGGAGTACGGAGTCGAAGCAGACCGTAGAAATGATGGCAGGACCAAATTAATCAAATTTTAAAGGTTGGTAATGTTAGAAGTCGGAAGAATAGACGTGCGTGTATGACTTGGTGTATGAATATGGAGAAAGTTAGAGAGGTGTGCCAGGATAGAGAAGTGTGGCGGTTCATTCTCTCTGCCTACCCCTGCGGAGAATTGGCGTGTAGTTTGTTTTGGTTTTGATTATTTAATAAGGAGTTTTAGTTAATTGTTCGATAAACGAACAACAGTTTTCTCAAAAATATGTTTTCTTTTTCGTACTTTTGAATCGTGAAATACTGTTTCAAAAAATACATTTAATATGCTATTTTCCCGAACCAGGACGGGCAGTTGTAGTTTTGAATTCATATGCTGATTAAATGCAAATTTGATAAACATATTCCATTCACAAAGTAACGCTACATAATTAAGTTCAAAGCATTGCAATATTTACAATGTAAATAGATTAGCATTATACTCTTTTAACTATAATATTTGGTAATAGATTACCGATTTAATAGTTCCGTGTATTATTTTGGAAAACTTAATTTATTCGGCACAGTAGAGTAATGTTTACCGATATGTTTTTATACTTGTTTTTTCAAGACTTTTGAAAAATAAGAAATCATGACAGTCTGCAACATTAGCGTGAATGGTGAAAATTTGGAGCAAGTAGTTGGGCGAGTTGAGAGGGATATTAAAAGAAGGGTTGGGGCAGGCAACAAAGTGAATGGTGCACTTAAAGTTGTCAACGCAAACAAAAACCTATCCAAAAAAGCTAGAATGGCAGTGCACAATGGTGTTCTTTTACCGACCCTTATGTATGAAAGCGAAGCATGGAACTGGCAAAAGAAGGATGAAAGTAGAATAAATGCAGTAGAAATGAGATCTCTTAGACGAATGTGTGGATATTATGTGTATGATAGAGTGTCGAATGAAAATATAAGAAGTGTGTTATGAACAAAATAATGAAAGGATCATTAAGATGGTTTGGACATATGGAAAAAAAAATGAAGAAAGAATGGTAAAAAAATTATATGTTAACGGTGTAAATGTAACCAGAAATAGAGGAAGATCTAGGAAAACGTGGCAAGATCAAATAAATCAAATATTGAATGTCGACCATGTGAGGAGTCAGAGAAATCGACGCGCGTGCATGACACGATGTATGAATGTTGAGGAAGCGAGAGAAATATGTCAGGAAAGAAAAGTGTGGCAGTCCATTATTTCTGCCAACCCCTTCGGGGAGACGGCGTGATGGTTAGTTAGTTAGATTTTTTTTTCGAGACTTCTAAAACTATTATCATTAGCAAAAATCCATAAATTCAACTCGAAGAACATTCTTTGGTGGACGAATTTTGCTTGTAAGCTTAATACATATACTCGTACGTATCTATGAAATAATTTTGTCCAAGAAAGTAACAGAAAATCAATGTATTGGATTAAAAATGCCGCATAGTGGCAGGAAGTGTTGAGTTTATACTGTACAGTGTGACCGCAAACCATCTAACAAAAATGAAGAAAATTTTATAAATATCTGAAAATGTATTTTTTAAATTAGTATGGATTATTGGTCCATTAAATTAATACTATAGATTTGAAATAAATTATTTTTGCGTCACAAAAAAAGTCATATATTTTTACAAGATAACTAGTTTTTTTATATATAAATACTGTATCGTCAGAAAAGATAATAAACATTAATTAAATTGTTAAAGACAGGAATATGATAGCGAACTGTCAACGGCAACTTAAGAACAAATGAATAAAAAGCTAGATATAATAATTATACAGATATTTATTCTTAATTTACAATGATTCTTTTATGAAGAATTTTCATATAACAACATTAATATATGAACAAAGTTAAGGGTTAAAAGAGAAATGTCAATCAGTGAAATTAAAATATTAGGTCCTTACATATGAAATTGGCGTTTTGCCGTACTGGCAACTTTGATCTCAAATATCTTCTCTTTGGTTAGGAATTCCAAATTCAAATTTATACAGCTACTTACTCAAGTATTTGTATTTCGAAAATTACAATTCATTTGATTTTTCCTCAATTGTTTTTTTTCTTTGCGTCACTCAGTTTACAAAATGGAAAACTTGAAATATCGCGTTATTTAGAGTACGAGTTCCACCGTGGCACCAGTGCTGCAGAAACGGCTCGAAGGATTAATGATGTGTATGGCGACGGTGCCGCAAAAGAAAACACAGTGCGTTTTTGGTTCCAACGTTTTCGTTCTGGAAATTTCGACCTGCAGAACAAGCCCCGTGGACGGCCGGAGACCAAAGTTGATAATGAAGAATTGAAGGCTATTGTGGAAGCGGATCCATCGCAAACCACGTCCGAGTTAGCTGCAGGCTGCGGTGTTAGTGATAAAACTGTTTTAATTCACTTGAAGCAAATTGGGAAGGTGAAAAAGCTTGAAAGGTGGGTACCTCACGAATTGAGTGAAGCAAATCAACAAACGCGCGTTGGCTGCTGCGTTGCATGACTCAACCGGCACATAATGAAGGGATTTTGAATCGAATCATTACCTGTGATGAAAAGTGGATCCTGTATGATAATCGGAAGCGCTCATCGCAATGGCTGAACCCTGCCGAACCAGCCAAACCATGCCCCAAGCGAAAATTGACTCCAAAAAAGTTACTTGTGAGCGTTTGGTGGACTAGTGCTGGTGTCGTTCACTACAGCTTTCTTAAATCTGGCCAGACGATTACGGCAGATGTCTATTGTCAGCAACTGCAAACCATGATGGAAAAGCTCGCTGCTAAACAACCGAGGCTGGTTAATCGCTCTAGGCCACTGCTGCTTCATGATAACGCTAGACCACACACTGCACAACAGACGGCTACCAAATTAGAAGAGCTTCAATTGGAATGTCTAAGACATCCACCGTACTCTCCGGACCTTGCCCCAACAGAATACTATTTTTTTCGAAATTTGGATAACTTCTTGCAAGGGAAAAAATTCAACTCCGATGGGGCAGTTCAAACCGTTTCAAAGATTTTATTGATTCCCGTCCGAATGTTTTTTTTAGTAAAGGGATTGATGAACTACCTATGAGATGGCAAAGGTGCATAGATAGCAATGGTACATACTTTGATTAAATAAATATATTATATTTAAAAAAAATCAACTTTATGTTCCTCCCATACATAACGCCAATTTCATATGTAAGGACCTAATATAAACAAAACTATAATTTATTTTCAGGAATACATGGTAGTTCATATTTGGCTAAGAATAAACCTCTAACTGTTAAAATTTAAATGCTATTATGGTATCAGTTAAGGTCTCTGAATATTTGGGCCACGTGATAGGGGTAGAAAAATATCACCTCCTTCGACTGATATTAATAGGTAAAGTGGAGGGACGTCGGGGAGTTGGTAGAAGGCAGCTATCCTGGCTGCAGAACACCAAAGAGTGGACAGGAATAATGTATCGTGTATGTGCTGGAGGGTGTGGGTATTTTTGTCCTTGATAGATATCTCCGACAGCGACAGCACAGATTGTTTTACCAACCGGCCACCAGAACCAATCTGCCTCTGGTGACACCGGTGGGAAGAGCAATAAGTCTGCTGAACGCGGTCTCCTCGGAGATCCACGTCTTTTATATTAGTGAAGGTAGGTTCAGGGGACAAATACTCTTGACTTTAGAAAGTATCTTGTCTTCCTAATGTCGAACCATCTTTAATGCGTTCCTGATACTTTGTTGCATTTTTATAATATTTTACCTGAACTCAATAGATGCCTTAAACATGTTCCTGTTTGTAATATCTTTTGAGTTAATAAACTGATTTGATTTGATTTGAGTTCAGAACCTGTTCCAAGTGGCGCAGGATAGAGATGCCTTTGCTGTAGCGATCGCCAACGTTGGGGGGACCTGACACGGCACCGAAAGAAGAAGAAGAAGAAGGGTATCAGATTTTTTTTTCGCGTCAGCTGTTTTGCTAATCAATGTTGGCATCATCATCTTCACCTGATAACAACAATATCATCAACTTCAAAAATAATGTTGAAGTATCATAGTGTTTCGGCCAAAACAAAGGACTATTTAATAAAGTTCTAGTTACTTGTAAACGTTACGTTTGCTTTTCAAAATATTGTAAATGTGTCATATGTATATTCATATGTATAAATGTAATAGTTATTAAATCCAAATTTTACTTAGTCGATACACAATTTCCACGGGTTCCATAATACAAGTACCGTCAGGTATGCGGTTGAACCTTTCACTATTGTTCATTGAAATCAACGTCAACCTAATGGTCTTTTATCCGTCAGCACCCTTTCTGCGACATACTCTAATATTATATTTCGTATACGTAAGTAGCTCCTTACAAGTACCAATCACCCTGTATATTACGGGAATGGAAGATTTCAATCCAATTTCGAGTTACCTTCCCGACCCTTGTTCGTGTGGAACGAACTTCGTCTCGAAATCCTCTAAGCTTAGCCCGTGGTCCAAAAATAATTTTAATACCAATAAGATGTTCTCAGTGCAGATCTGCCCCCAGTGCTACGTGACACAAGATTTATTATAATGTAAAAATGGGCTTACATACATATCTAATCTTAAATAATTTTACTGATGTACTATATATTTTATTTAAATAAGGATAAAGGGATTTTATGTAAGTAAAATTTAAAAACGATTTGTCCATATATCCACAAAATTCAGAAATAAAATACGTGACAAAATATTATATATTTATTTATTTAGTTTTTTTGTTATATATTAACACATGAAGATGGAGGTTTCCTCCGAAACACGTCGTGATATTTAATATTTTGTGTATAATATCCAACGTTATTTTAAATTTCCAAAGTGCTTTTCAATTTCCAAAAAATTGATTTTATTCACTGTGCATGCGTTTGATTCACAAACCAAAACACATAAACATAAAAACAGAAATGATTCTTCGGTTAGTTATTTTGTTGACTAGTAATGTTACAATATAATAAGCCCTCATTTATGCAATTTTAAGGGCGTTATTATGAGAACATGTTTTTTACTGTATTTATCATCATTATATCTATATTGAGTTCCAAATCACAGATGGACCATTTGAGTTATGTAAACATGAATATTAAATGGATATTTAAATGCAGTGACTGATACCATTTCAATAATTTCAAAACATTATGCCTTAATTTACGAGTATATCAAACACATGTATAAATGATTGATTTCTACTACCCAAAATATGTGTCATATTATATACGGAAATCTCACTAATAAGGATCGTTATTCTCCAAGAAATGAACGAATTAGAGGGACCTAGAAGTAATCACCATTTTTTTGCTGACGATGTTTTTTTTTAATTTTGATCACCAAAATATTATATTTTATATAATTTCAAAAACACATTTTCTATGTAACTTCATACCATGACAAAATAGACACGCAGAGCGCTACCGGCATTGATCGACCGCCGTCTCCGTCAATTCATGAGAAACCTATATTCTCTATACAATTTTCGTTTGCAATGAAGATGATTTCCTTTGAAATGTGTATTGATAATACCTCAATACTTCACCATCGCCTTCAGGCAGTGGCGGTACTCCCATTGAAGCCCAGAAGCCCGGCTTGCGTAAGAAATTTTGAATCAAGACCCCCAAATCTAAGTAATCGTGCCCCTGCATAAACCAACAACCCACCAAATCACCTTCCAACAGTGTTCCCATCAGACATAAGAGGAAAAGCCACAAGATCTGAACCTCTGTAAGCCAGAAGAGGTTTTGATTCAATTTTTTTTTAAGCAAACCGGGTTTCTTGACTTCTATGGGAGTACCGCCACTGCTTTCAGAGTATAATCATCAAATTTTTAGGTCGTCCTTTTCGTGCAACATCCTTGATATTCCTATTCACATTTTTAAACTTTTTAAACCACCACACTTTTATAGTATCAGAAAATCCCCAAAAATAATATCGGGATTTTTTTTTCGCTGCTTCGTTTGCCGTCATCTCTTAACCGTCGCGTTGCCATGTGGTCAATTGAGTTTCCACTGCCAATTTAAAGTTGATTTTCTTAAAACCTATGGACCCTAATATTATAAAAAAAATTGTAATCCTCCATTGAAGTGTTCTCAATATTTCGTAATAAAAAAAAAGCTAAAAATTACTTCCTTCATCCCAAAAAAAAATATTTTCTAAGACTGCCCTCACCTTCATTCGTGTTAAGGTAGAATTTGTTTTGCTAATATTTACAACTTTATCAAAAGTGACAAATACTTACTCGCTGTTTTGAACGTATTATAAATTATATGTTTGGCCTTTTCTCATAGGTACGTAATAATACCGACTGTGGACGGAAACGCAGCACGCAACTTAATAATATCAGAACTGTGAAAATATTAACACTTTACCAAAAGGGACAAATATTAATACGTACTCGTTGTCTTGAACGTACTATACATTTTGCCTAGGTGCCTTTATCATACGTAAAATCTCGTAAAGTCTCGCCCCGCCGGCCGCGGCGCGTAGACAAGTTTATACTTGGTTTCCAGTTGCTCGTATGCTGTGACGCGTTCCAGAAAAAAATTAATAATGATATGTTTTTCAAATAATCCATGTATGTTATAGATATCGATCTATTCCTAATGAAATTTCCTACAAGATGACATAAATTAAATTTTGATTCATCGAGTAATATGCTTGATATTTAGATAAAGTTAGCGGTAAACTGAATTTACCACATGGGAGCGAGCGTTTTGTTTTGAACACGGTACGTTAAGGGTTAATCGAACAAAAATAACATAAAATTACGTAAGTGTGCTTCTTCCATTGATGGCCTTGACATTTTGCCCCCTTGGTAGAAAAATGATTTTTTAACATAAAAATAAAATTTACAACCACAGCTTTAACGTAATAACAAAACTGTCTTTGCAGGATCGTGTTTCGCCACAAACTAATTGTGGATGAGCTCAAAGAAGATATTTTGATTGCTTTTGGTCCCCCGAAATACAAACATATATCCTTACACAGGCAAGGAATGAACGTTCGTCTCAAGTGGAAGTTTTGCAATGATACTCAAGTTCTTTGAAATCCGCTTTTAGAATAAGCAATATTCAATCATCCCACTTGAGACTCAAGATGAAAATGCAGCGACTTTCCAGCCTGTATTATTATAATCAAAAGCTGAGCATAAATTAACTGTAAGTTTACAATATAATATATCAGTTTACAGTATACAGTATAATATATAAATGTTTTACCTACCGGCCGCCAGAACCAATCTGCCCCTGGTGACGCTGGTGGGAAGATCAATTAGTCTGCTGAACGCGGTCTCCTCGGAGATCGACTTTGGAAAGTATTTTGTCTTCCTAATGTCGAACCATCACTAATGCGTTCCTGGTATTATGTTGTATGTTTATAATATTTTACCTGTACTCAATTGATGCCTTAAACATTTATGCTGTTTGTAATGTCTTTTGAGTAAATAAACTGATTTGATTTGATTTGATTTGATCAGTTAAACGATCATTTTTAATTATTAGTACTGAATTATAAGAAGAAATCAACTCATGGGAATACAATAAAATGTTTTATGTTTGAAAAAACAAATAAAAATATTCTGTATGTATATACTCGAATACACCAATAGCAAAGCATTGTCAGATTCACTAGTAACACTATAAACAGAACAAACTAGCACTTTAATTTCTGAATGAGTTGTATTTGGAAGTTGGTTTATCGAGTGTCGCCGCTAATTGATAGAAATGTTCAATCTCCCATTTTAGGGACACATTTTCAGCGCGGTGTCAACACAAATTCGATTACGCGATAATAGTAATTTGTTCACTGCGGCTCGCCCGGCTCTCGGCTAATCTCCCGGTGGGTTGCCCCGCTTCTTTCGTTGTCTTAGGGGCGGTGGAATTACGTTGTTTGTTGTCGGATTGGCGAGAATTTCCTTGTGAGATGTAAACTAATTTGTGGCATGGAGCAGCCCGAGCGAGAGCCTGACCCGGAAAACGATTTGATTTAATTAATTGTATAACTCTGAAACAGCTGTCATATTCATGCCTGTCTTTCACAAAGGGGTACCCCGCTTTTGCGGTTTTCGATGCGTTTATATGAAATGATTAAATTGATGATTTTTTTAATGAATTATAACCATGTTTTTTGAGTTTATAAGCTTTAACATATTCATCATCGGGAGAACAATAACACATTATTCTCTCTATGATGAAGGTACAAAACCATCGAAACATGTCGAGAAATAATATACTCAAAAGTGAAAAAAAAACAGTGTTTTGAATACTTAAAAAAATAGTCATTATGGAATTCCACAGTGTTAAAGGCCGGAGTTTATAATAAAAATAGTATTTAATTGTTGTCATACATACATTAAAATACATAACAATTTATTATATACCTATAATATTGTACTTATCCACAAAAAATTGACACGTTCAATTATGTTTCGACGTAAAATTACAAAATTTTCATAAAAAAAAAGATTTTAACCAACTGAATAATCTTCTCGTCGTCTCTCCGAAGGGGTAGGCAGAAATAATAGACCACTACATTATTTTTTCTTGTCATATTCACACAACGTGTCATGCGATTTCTCCTCGATTTCTCCTACTCCTCACGTGACCAACATGTAATACTTGATGGATTTGATCGTGCCCCGTATTAGATTTATTCCGACTACTCCTTCGGAGAAACGGCATGGTGGTTTGTTTCAATTTCAATGTTAATTTTTTTTAAAATTATAAACATCACAATATAACGCTTATGACTATAGAATATATAATTTAAAAAAAACTATTTTAAACACAATATACAGTTGTGAACATATAAACACAAAAAAGATAATTAAAATAAGAATAATTAAGTAAAGAGAAACAATCAGAAGAACAAGAGAATCAAATATCAAGTTTATACATTATTGTTTTCTGAGGGTAGCCTCACTATCGTGGAAGATGTCCACATCCGAAGAGATTTAGAAGGATTATTGCCCTGCCCACGGACATTACCTTAGGTAAATTGGTTCTACACAGTGGCAGGTGAAACAATCTATGTTGCCTTTGTCGAAGATAATTGTCAGGGACAAACAAAGTCAAATAATTCAAAATATCAGAGTCATATATTCGTCCACGAATCAGTTGAAATAAATAAACACCCAAATGGATAGTTGGTATAATTTCCAATGATTGGTAGTCCAGCATACCCAGAAAGAAATCAGTTGGGTGGGGTAATAACCGTTTTCTTTGAGGTACAAAAAACGTAAGAACTCTTTCTGTACCCTTTCAATCAACAGGCAATATTTAGTTTCATGCGGTGCGGTGTTAATTTTGATTCAGAAAGAGTGAAAGATTATTGCACGTCACTGTAGCATGTTTCTCTGAGAATAATAAGATTTCACAAGATCCGAAACTTCGTCATCTCTGATCCGTGGGTCTCACACGAGAGCCTGTGGCCGTAGAAGATGATTAAATTGATTAGAAATTGCATTATCCGCATTAGCTATTCTGTCCATATATGTTTACGTGATGCGGAATTATCCGCACTACGTACTTGTGTCTTTATCATTACTGCGACACTATTTTAAAATTTCTTACATCATCACAATACAATGAAAACATATATCTACGATTTCATACCGCATCCACAAAAGATAATTATTCTTCTTCGCTAGTTTAAATCCTAGAGATTGATTTGTAGCAAAGTGTAACATTTTTAGTGGTTAAGTTTGATAATTATTTAATTGTGTTTTTACTAGAGAATTAATTAAAAATGAATAATATTAATATGACCCTTATGTATTTCCACTTCCGTGAAACATAAAACTGGCAAAATAGGGATGAAAGTAACTAACTAACTAACTAACTAACCATCACGCCGTCTCCCCGAAGGGGTAGGTAGAAAGAATGGACTGCCACACCTTTCTTTCCTGACATATTTCTCTCGATTCCTCAACATTCATACATCGTGTCATGCACGCGCGTCGATTTCTCTGACTCCTCACATGGCCGACATTCAATATTTGATTTATTTGATCGTGCCACGTTTTCCTTGGTCTTCCTCTATTTCTGATACCATTTACATCATTAACATATAATTTTTTTACCATTCTTTCTTCATTCATTCTTTCCATATGTCCAAACCATCTTAATGATCCTTTCATTATTTTGTTCAAGACACCATCATTCGCACCGCATTCACTTCTTATATTTTCATTCGACACTCTATCATACACAGAATATCCACATTCGTCTAAGAGATCTCATTTCTACTGCATTTATTCTACTTTCATCCTTCCTTTGCCAGTTCCATGCTTCGCTTCCATACATAAGGGTCGGTAGAAGAACACCATTGTGCACTGCCATTCTAGCTTTTTTGGATAGGTTTGTTTTTGGGATGAAAGTATTGTAGAATAAATGGAGTAGAAATAGATATCTTAAACGAATCTATAGTAAATCTGTATACGAGTACAATAGATATGTATAATCTGTATTCAAATGAAATGAAATAAGAGGTGTAAGAAAGCGTTATGAAAAAAAATATTTGGATATATCGTTCGATCGTGACGTAAACGAATTGAAAAAGACCGAAAAAATGTGCCACGGTCAAAACAATCAAATATTAAATGCCGGCCAAATTTGGAGTCTGAGAAATCTATGTGCATGCGTGACATAATGTTTGAATGTTGAGGATGCAAGACAAGCATGTCACGAAGAAACCGCGTGGTGGTCTATTCTTTCTACCTACCCTTTAGGTGAGTCAGCTTGATGGTTAGTTAGTTAATAATAATAATAATAATAATTTGCTAACTTTTAAAGCGCATTTTTGTGATGTAATCACCTCAAGGGCGCATTAAGACGTGTTTTTAATCTTAAAAATCTAAATGTGACCGCTTAAAAAACGATCGGTTTAAAAGTATAGTAGAACAAAGTATTAATGTTTAAATTGGGTATGAAATATGAAAAAGATGGGTTTTCAATTTAGATCTGAAATCTGTCGGATCATTTATGCATCTAAGGTGTGAAGGGAGATTGTTCCAAGCTGATGGACCGGCTACCGCGAACGCTCGATCCCCGAAATTTGTACTGGGGCAACGTTTCGGCTCAACTAATCTTCCTATTGCTGAGGAGTTCGCCGAGCGAAGTGTGGATTTCCATGAATTTAGGCTGTCCGTTATACAGAGTTCAGATATATAACTTGGTGCCATTCCATGTAGCGCTTTGAAGACTGTCCAGCAGAGTTTATACTGGATTCTTTCTGGACTTTTAAGCCAGCCAGTTAGTTAGATACTAATGAGTATTCTATCATGATAAAGAAAATGAAAAAAACGAAGTAGTAAGTATGCAATTAATTATATATGGTACCATACAAAGAATTAATTAATTGCATCCACAGAGAGTGAACTCAAAGAACTTATTGGAAGAATTGAAAGAAAGAGTGAGCTGGTAGGCCTGAGAATTGACAGATCAATGACAAAGATAATGATGATAAGCAGAGCTCACCAATTCACAAACATGGACCTTCTCTCAGATTTGGAAGTTGGGAATGAATTTGTCTATCTTGGATCGCTGACAACTAACCAGGGGGGGTGCGAGAGGGAGATTGCCATGACATAACTAACCAAGATATAGCAAGACTAACATATATCCAACAAGACCAATATGAGACTGGTTCAAACCATTATTTTCTCCATATTCCTTTATGATTGCGAGTCTTGGACTATGCGAACATCAGAGAGGTCCAACATTGACGCTTTCGAGATGTGGTGCTGGCAACGAATGCTACGTATACCCTGGACGACAAGAATAACAAACCAGTCAAATATTGAACAGCTGGGTATCAAGGCAAAAATATCGCGGATGTGCTCTCAGAGAGTGCTGAAATATTTTGGACACATAGCCCAGACAGATAAAGAATACCTTGAAAGGTTAATGATCGTGGGCAAAGTGGAGGGAAGCGACCACAAGGACGACCACCGAGCCGCTGGTCCAATCGAATCACGGATCTTACTGGTCTTCATTAGCTGCAGCCTGGAGACTGGCGGGTGACAGGAGCGCATGGCGTGCCATGGTCAATAAAAGAGCATTGCGTATTGTTTATTACAGATACACAATGGATAACCAACCACTTAAGCGTGTTTCAACGATAAGGGTTCTAGGTATTGTTTATGAAAGTAGGCTGACTTTCCATACTCACATTGAGAGAATATGTGGAGTTGCACTGAAAATGTCAAACTGTTTTATCTCCCAGTATGCATAACCAACCTGCCTACGGTGATGCCGGTGGGAAGAGAAATCAAACTGCTGAACATGATTGCTTCGGAGATCGATGTCTTTCATATTCGTGAAAGTACGTTCAGAAGACAAATACTCTTGACTTTGGAGAGTATCTTGTATTCCTAATGTCAAACCATTTCTCATGCATTCCTGGTATTATATATTTTTTATGTTTTACCTGTTCTCAATAGATGCCTTAAACTATAATTGTTGTTTGTAATATATTTTGAGAATATAAACTGATTTGATTTGATTTGATTTGATTAGTTTACAGGATGGACACGACGCTCAATCATGAGGATTACGACTGAGAAGATACCATACAAAATATATATTATTTAATTAAAAACGTAACTTTTTTACACTGGTATATTTTTTTTACTCCACGCGTCATTTGATATTTTAAATATACTCTCCGGATTTCGCGGAGTGCCCAAATACTGTGACTTTTACTAACTTCTTAATGTCGACAAGAGATATCAATTTCACACATCAAGCGTTAAGAATTGCGTACTTGAAACGGATTATTAGATATCAATATCAGTATTGATTTTTTTCCGTTGGTTTTTATTACTCACATTGTGTTAGTCATGAAATGTGTCTGAATGATGAACCTTAGAAGTTGCAAACTTTCAATAAAAACCAACCAACTGTAAAAAAACCTACTTTTTATTCAAGGATTAATTTTATCTCAATAGAGACGAAGATGCAAACTGAAAACCAAATATGGTGATCGAGGGGTTTACAGGACTTATGACCTGTCATTGGTTGGGTTAAGCGCACGCTTTATGTAATACAACATTCCCCATTTCATCTTATTATGACCACTATGTCTGACAAATTTTTGGAAGTTGTATATATGTTAATATCTAACACCACAATTCACATGTTAGTTTCTATTTACAGACTAGCGTCAACTATGGAGATTAGATTTATTTGAACATACATTTTTCATCTGATTAATCATGTTAACTAACTAACTAGCTAACCACCACGCCGTCTCCCCGGAGGGTTAGATAGAAATGGAGCGAACCATGGAACTGGCAAAATAAGGATGAAAGTAGAATAAATACAGTAGAAATGAGATATTTAAGACGAATGTGTAGAAAATATGTGTATGATAGAGTGTCGAATGGAAATTTAAGAAGTGAATACTAGAGTAAACACTTCTACTAGTAAATACAAGTATGTGTTAAATGATGTAAATGGAACATGTAATAGAGGAAGACCGAGGAAAACGTGGCACGATCAAATAAATCTAATATTACTGTTAAAATTTAAAAGACTGTTATAATATCACAATTTCTTTTTATTCACTGAGAGTTTCGCGACAGCTGTTTCGCCAACCGATGTTGGCATCATCAGGTGTTACAATAAATTTGTTTATTGTAACACCTGATGATGCCAACATCGGTTGTCAGAACAGCTGTCGCGAAACTCTCAGTGAATAAAAAGAAATTGTGATATTATAACAGTGTTTAAAATTTTAACAGTAATAATGTTGAAGTATCATAGTGTTTCGGCCAAAAAATGGACGATGTAAATCTCATATTGAATGTCGGTCACCTAAGTAGTCGAATAAATCGACGAGCATGCATGACACGGTGTATGATTATTGAAGAATGAAGAGAAGTAAGGCAGGTAAGGAAAGTGTGCAAGTCCGTACTTTCTGCCCACTCATTTCAGGGAGGCGTCGTGATAGTTAGTTAGTAAAATGTTTAATTTCAATGAGTTATCATTTTTTTTTTAAATAACAGTTTTACGCCTATTTCTGCTAGATGATTCGTGATTAATTTTTTGGCAGTTGGTGATTTTTGCATGAGCGGGCAAGGTGTGTGTATAGGTGAGTCTTAAAAAACCAAACTCGAGTTTCGGCTAACGATGCTTAAGCCTCTTAAGTAGGTAATAAGTGTTATTTTTTCCACTAAAGCAGCTTTTATGATAAAGTACGCCATAAATGAAAATTTATAGTCAAAGAAAAACAAAATTACCACGTTTTAATGGCGCAGATAACTTATTCGAAAAACGAATGTCTCGAGAATATAGCTTATCAGTTTAAATTAAATTAACATTTGGATAATTAATTCGGCTAATACGGTCTGAAGAGTGCTTTAAAATTTTCAATATTTGAAAATCTTAAATATTATATAATTAATACGAATGAAAAAACATATGTTTTTCTAGAAGTTTTATGATATTGTTTTATTTTATTATGACATGTTTCGCCCTTCTAAGGCATTATCAAATGTGGCTATACTTGGGCGTGTTACTCTTTATATACTCTATTGAGAGGAGCATAGTATGGCAAATTAACAATGATGTGGCTTTATACAATGGAAAAGATAAGATTCATATAATTGTATTTAGTATTCCTTAACGAGGTAAAAATTTCATAATGAGTTCCAGGATACACTTTCTATTTTCTGGACTCCCCCCAATACTTATCTTTTCCATTGTATAAAGCCACATCATTGTTAATTTGCCATACTATGCTCCTCTCAATAGAGTATATAAAGAGTAACACGCCCAAGTATAGCCACATTTGATAATGCCTTAGAAGGGCGAAACATGTCATAATATATAATAATAAAACAATATAATAAAACTTCTAGAAAAACATAAGTTTTTTTCATTCATATTAATTATTTAAAATAGAGTTTTACATCATTGTTCAAAAAACAATAAATGAAATATTATAAATCTAGTCGCCGAAATCACAAAACAAAACAGTTCTTTTATAATGCATAAATTCTTATTGGCCCGTGCCCTACCGGGAATCAATTTCGATAAAGAATAACGAGCCAAGCGTCCCTTAGAAATAAGAAAATCAAGATTACGTTTTGTTTTATTTGCGTGTTTTGATTGAAAGTTAAAGCACAATAGTCTTTATGATTATTATGAAGTAACTCGATTGTTTTGTATTCAATACACCCATCTCCAGAAGAGCCTACAGAACCCATTTTGTTAATACATAAATGGGGTATTTCTCCTTTCGTCTATCGAAAGCAGATTTAAAAAAAAAATTAATTCAAGAATTTTTATCCCAGAAAGTAATTTTAGAACTTATTTAAGAAGAGTTTTAGAACATAAGTTTGGTAACTGTTTATTTCATGGACTCAAATAGGCATTATAACATATTTAAAAACAAATTAAACTATTTCAAATAAGTATAAACCAAATTATTAAGTAAGTAGCGCCAACTGGTTTCACTTTGTAGTGAGTTTCACTAAGGCACCCAGCTTTGAGAAAGCTCGCTACAGAGTAAAATCGGTTAGCGGTGCGAACTCAATAAAGTGGTTTATACTGATTTAAAAACGTTGTATTTATTTTTAACATATCAAACACCAAGTAATGGCTTCCTATCAAATTATAAATAATGAATTCAACCCGTTACAAGATATCTATGTATGAATATTGAGGATCTGAAAGAAGTATGAAGTATGTGAAGGAAGAACAGTGTGGTGATCGATTCTTTTTACCTTCACTTTCGAGGAGACGGCGTGATGGTTAGTTAGTTTGTTGAGTAAATCAATTTAAATATTCAATGAGATCGGAGACATAATATCCTGTTATATTTATTTTAGACTTTTAAATACGGAGTATAAGTAAATTATTATATATTTCGTAATTAACTTATTACGCAGGTATTTTCATCACATGTTCATCAATTTCTAACGCGTAATAGGAAAAATCCTGAGAGTAATACAGATGTTTTCATCCCTGGAAACTGCATTGCTGAATAACGTTCTTCTATCTTCGTCAGCTTGTCTTCATATATGGCTGGAAGTAAGTCTAACCCCATACTATCTCTCTCGGTCTCTCATCAGTGTTCTCCAGGCCCTTCCCACCTTGTTGGGAAAGGAATGTTCTTCACAGTAACTTAAAAGTGCATAAGCGTATTGCCGTACTACTAGTAACTGTTAATTAGTTTTTTGCGAATTACTAACAAACATCCTCGAGGATAATAAGAAAATCGAACGGGTATTTAATGTACCTTATTTCGTGTTAAGATAACGACAGTATTAACATTAATTTATAATAGCACTACTGTTTAGTAGTTTTAGCATTCTCAAACTGAGTCAGTTTGAGAATGACTTCGCAAGGCGAAACAAATTTGTCACTATGTAAATAATTTATATACATTAAATCCAAGTAAAACCACTTAACAATCGTCTTTACTATTATAAATTATTATCTTTACTAGCGTTGATTGAACTAAAAAAATGTGAAGTGTTTCTCAACATAGTAGCATATACACATCTTTTAAAAAAGCATAACAATTGGAGAAGTATTTTCCTGGCGTTGTCTAGCAAATGTAGCCTTTCACATTGCATTAATAAAGATTTTCTGCTTAATGCTTACACCTATTCTTAATAGATGGCGCTAGTGTAGATTGAACTAATAACATGTGCAGTGTGGTGCAACTTCCAATAATTTGTCAGACGTGGTGTTCGTAAGAAGGGGGGAATGGGGAATGTTGTTAACATAAAGCAATCACTTAACCCAACCAATGACAGGTCATAAGACCTGTAAGCGCCTCGACCACCATATTCTGTTTCCAGAAAATAATCTTCATCTTCGTCTCTATTGAGATACAATTAATCCTTATAAATTATTAACGGAGTTTTACAAAACTAATAGTATTAACATTGTTGGGCTGTAGTAGTATTCGCATCGTAGATTCTTTAATAATATCTTCATAGAGTACCCCATCACACAGCGTAGCAGTTGTATGAATATTACTATAAATGGATGTGCGTATTACCTCACGATGCTGTATGTTCGGTGCGCGCTCATCTGCGCCCCCCGGCCCGCCCCCTTCGGACCGGTAATTATGCCCCGATCTGCAAGAGTGCCATCATTCTTTATCACGGCGTCGATCCTTCTTAATACACTTTCGCCAAAAATGAAAGAAACTTTAAAAATCCGCCATTCGCTCGCTCATTAATTTAATGGCAACATTTAAAAACTTTGACGTAATTACAGAACGTATTTCGGGAAACTCTCGCAACAAAAAGCAATTTATAAGCCAAATTAGATACTTACATTGAATACAGAATGCAGGAAAAAATGGCTATTGTTACTATTTAAATATGACATTTAATATTGTGATATATGTATAATGTGATCAACAGTAACGTTATTTTTCAATTCACGATGATTCGAAATATTCTAAAAATCAAATTTTCATTATGAAAAATGTTTAACGAATTTTTGTTTTTATTGAAAACACACTTTTTTCAGATTTTTTCGTTTATTTTTATTGACATGCTTTGAAGGTTTCATGTTCTCAACATCACGAGAAGATAAAATATAAAGTGGAAAAAATTACGTTTTAATTAATAAAAAAAATATGTCATTTTGGAATTCCACGGTGTTAACGTCTTAAGTTTATCAATAATAGATCTTTGAGGTGACATTATTTTTTGAAACTCTGTATTTTTTCACACATCCGTCTCAGGGATCTCATATCTACCGCATTTATTCTTCCCCTATTCTTCTTCTACCAGTTCCATGCTTCGCTTCCATACATAAGGGTCGGAACTATTTTAGAACTCCACTGTGGATGGCTATATTTGCTTTCATTGATAAATTCTTGTTTATAATAACAGTTTGCAAAACTCCATTCAGTTTGTTACCCGGACCAACCCTTCTTTCTACGTCACTGTCCGTTCTGTCATCCGTTGTAAACATGTAACATGTACTAAACACAAATACACCTGCTCAAGGTTATCCTCATTCACACTTACATATGTTACAAACTGCTAATTTCTCTTCCCTTTTAAAAACCATCCACACCTTTGATTTTGCTTTTAAAACCTGTTAAATATCTGCAATTAAGTGTATAAACAAAAATATTATTTATTTCTATTTTCCTTTTTTATACGCTTTGTATATACAACACTTTTATTAAAAAATAAAATTATATGGACATGTTTCAGACAAATAATCCTTTTTCAGTAAAGATACATATTTATAAAAATATTTTAAAATTGTTGTTGTTTACACGATCTCACAGATGTTATAAATATTTATTTTTTAACGTTTTATAATTCCATGCTTCAACAATTTAATAATATTTGTATAAATATCCAACTGATATTGGAGGGAAAAATTTAGGGACGCCGAGGGCTCGGAAGGAGACAAATGTCCTGGCTGCGAAACGTGAGTGAGTGGACCGGCATCCGAAGTGTTGAGGAGCTGTTCCGAGCGGCGCAGGACAGGGACAGGTTCGCCGGGGTGATCGCCGACGTTGGGGGGACCCAACAGGGCACTTGAAGAAGGAGTATCTTTACTAAAGAAGGACTGTTTGTCCGAAACATGTCTATAAATTTTTATTTTTTAAATAAAAGTGTTGTGTATACAAAGTGTATAAAAAAAAAAAAACCATCATAACAACATAAAGTATGGCGTATTATTAGTAAAAACATATAATTGGTCACGTTTTTCTTATAGCATAAAGATTTATTAAACGCGCAACACACTGTATTTTAACACCGCTCAAGTACATATATATTTATTTTCCAGAAGAATTTAAAATATAATACACTTACCTGAGCGTCTATTTGAGGAGACACATAATATTTTTAAAGTTGTCCTTGTGTGGCGAGTTCCCCAGCCGCTCCATTCATATAACGGCCTTCCCTTCGTGTCCCAGGGTGATGATAAGGGCGGGCACTTCACAACCCATCACTCTTTAATATCAGATAATAATAATAATAACTCCACGATTTAAGACGTCGTTTCTTAAAAAAAAACTCACCCAAGGACGCGTCCGTAAAAGATTTCCCCAAAAAATAAAGTATTTGTGAAGGCAGCTCCGAATTTGCTCAAACCTCGGATCAATGGGCAGCTTCGCGCTGCTGGACCGCCAGCGCCAAATAAACACCCGTCGTAAATACCGCAAATATTCTCAAATAATTTGCAAGGTTGAATTTTGTTACATTTAAAAAATATATCCCTAGGAAATAAATAAATTTGCTGAAATCGCTTCATACATAATATATGCGTGATTCGGTTGTATGATTTAAAAAATGTATTTTCAAAATAGATACAAAAAATATTTCACGCATTCGCAAGCTTACAAATGTATCGCACAACATGTTTTGGTGAATATGAAATTTTTAATTTTATTTGTATTTATCAACCCATCACACATCATCTAGACGACCTTCGTGGCCTAGTTAGTTAACTAATTAACCATCACACCGTCTCTTCGAAGAGGTACGCAGAAATAATGGACTGTTATTTCCTGACATAATTCTTTAGTTTTCTCGTTATTTGACGACCTTCGTGGCCGAGTGGTAAGTGCATTGACTGCCACCCCAAAGGTTTCGGGTTCGATTCCCGGCGAAGGCAGTGTGATTGTCACACTGTCTTTGGTCTGGTGTAGAATTCACGTGACAATAAAATGGCGATAGATTAGTTACCTATCACGTGTCACGATAATCACTATGAAAGCTATAATACCCTTTACATCGATTTGGCTCATGCTGCCATGATGTATAGAACAATTCAACAAAATAATAATAATAATCTCTCGCGGGGACGAAAAGAGAAGGATGGAATACCGCTTCAGTTAAAGTTTAGCAGTCCATTCTTTCTGCCTACCCTTACGGGGAGACGGCGTGATGGTTAGTTAATTTAAAAAAATGTTGGGTTTTAAAGAAAAAACAATTTCAATTCAACGACAAAATATTGATGCATAATTTGTATAAAATCTTGTGTCAATTTATGGAATTGTGAAGCTTTTTTGTAAAATGCTGGCTTGGCTCGTATGCTTAGTTCGCTCTTACATAATAGGAGTACATTTAGTTGTAATCTGAAAGTACTCCACTGCCCCAGTGCCTTATTATCCCGCTAGAGGACTTTTCATTGCTTTTGGCACATAAAAGCCATGACACGGTAACAGTTGTTTCAATAAAACCCGATTTCGGCGAACATTCCCTGGTCGAAGAAAAGAAAAGAGAATCCAATAGAACCTCATTTTGTTAAAAGTTCAACATTTATTAAAACAAACAATATAATATGAGCAATGATTTGCATCAATGCATGCTATTCAATTATTATTTTTATTAATTTTTAAGAAAAATGACAGTTTAATGACAGTCTGCAACGTTAGCGTGAATGGTGAAAATTTGGAGCAAGTAGATGAGTTCGTGTATTTGGGTAGTATGTTTACAAGAGATGGGCGAGTGGAGAGGGATATTGAAAGAAGGGTTGGGGCAGGCAACAAAGTGAATGGTGCACTTAAAGTTGTCATAGCAAACAAAAACCTATCCAAAAAATCTAAAATGGCAGTGCACAATGGTGTTCTTGTACCGTCCCCTATTGTATGGAAGCGAAGCATTGAACTGGCAAAAGAAAGATGAAAGTAGAATAAATGCAGTAGAAATCGAACTTAGAGAAGAATGTGTGTATACTCTGTACATAGAGTATCGAATGAAAATATAAGAAGTGAATGGTTAGTTAGTTAGTTAGTTAGTTAATATTTAAAAGTAAAATGTTCATATGGAACCACGTTTTTAAGTGTCCGAATTGGGAAGCAATAAAGCCAACATTTGGTTAGTAAAAATATTTCAAAGTAACTTGTTAAAATTTTTACTATCATTCCTTGAACAATGATATAGAATTGATGATACTGGCAAAGCGAAATTTATTTCTCTCACGACATATAATAGTAAAATTCTTTAGAATTTAATTGACACAATCAAAATAAATGATTAAAAATCAAATAATTTTATTTGAATAAACGAAATCTAAAATACGAATTGAATTTTATTAAATTTTTACATTTTGTAACTTAAATTTAAAAAGGTTGTATTTTAAAACACTTCATTGCACTCTTCAGAGCATTGTTTTGGATCGTAGTAATCGTTCTTGAGTGTAATTTTTTAACAATGGAATTATACAAAATTGCTACTTTAATACTAAACAAAAAAATATAGAGGTGGGGAACTTGTTTCTTAATTATTTTTTTACAATGAAGATAGATGATCACAATCCAAAACATATTTGTGAATTAATATTACAGTAAAACTTTATGGAAATTCCCAGTTTAATATTCTAACACAAAGTGATGGCGATATTAAAAACAATCTTAATTTAATAAATCAAATGTGCCTCGAAATGTAAATGAAATCCAATTTGATTGCAGATTTAAAACAGCAATTCCAATTCCTATTTAAAATCTTAACATTTATATTATTAAAGAGAATTATCATTGAAGAAACGGAGAATCGCATAAATAACAAAGTGTAGATCTTTGATACCGATTCACATTTTCTTCTGTTAATTTAAATACCGGTGCACTGGAATAACAATGCGTTGGAATTTCAAAGAATGATATCCGAGGAAGTGACTTGCTATGCAAAACAAAAACAATACTGCTTTGGAAAACAATGCTTATTTATTAAACTAAATAAATACTTTGTAAAATAGGATCGCTTGCATAATGTATTTAAGCGCCATCTTTTAAAAAATGGCATCATATTAAAACAATATAGTAAAATTTCAATCGCTTTGTAAAACTTAATTTGAAATCGCTTAATATAGCTGCGAATGGTGTCACTGATTAACGAAACTTACCCAAATATGATATTAATTTTGCTTGCTATCCGGTCAGCGATATCTCGAACCGTCTATAAAAAAGGAGAAAAATACATTATTAATAATAATTTTCTTCTTCATATCCACGCCCCTCTATCACATTTAATTTATGGAAAGGTACCTTTTTCGTAAACACCAAGATTTTCTAACTGTTAATTCATAAACTTTATTTTAAATCACAAATTGTATTTATTATACTTTACGACAGCTGTTTCATCAACCAATGTTGACATCATCAGGTGTTACAAAAATATATATCAAATGTCACATTTTCGTAATTTTTCGAATCTTTGTGTATTTGTTCCTAAGTCAATTTGAATATTTTTTTTTGATATAATTTTGAAGTTCTTGTTAAAATTGAGTTAGGTACCTAAATATTTTAATTTAAAGAGCGGCTAGTTACTGTTTAAAGGAGAAAATAAAGGTAGAAAATATAATAATAATAAAAAATACCAAGATTTTCTGTTTTGCGCTGTTTTCTTAGCTCGTACATATTTGGATTTTTTTTTTCGGTCGGTTGCCACACGAGGCCAAGGCCTTCATCTTCAAGATGCGGGCGCCGCCGTTGACTTTAAGGGTTTTTCTGCCCCCATACTGTGAGCCAAAACTCAAACTTACAGTGCCACCCGTCTACTTCTCTTAATACTTTGGAGAAGCCTTAAGGCTGAAGTTTTATAAGGAGTATCCGCCAACTAAGAAATCGATTACTATACGGAAAAATATTATGCTACCATTCAGCCTTATAAATTTTATGTCCGTAATTATTCAAACGGAAATATTATAATAAATTAAAAATAAACCTTGTATTTTAACAACACTTATCAAATATATTTACACAAAACATGCTGAACTCTAAATAAGTATGTTACATGGTTATAAAATGGTTCCATATGGTTATTCCTCTTTCACCCATTGAATATTATTTTGGCAACGATCCCCCCGAATACACAAAATTTACGATGAAAGAAATTTTAAAGCACTTTATACACAAATAAATGTTATTGACCAGAATTTCTGGTTATATGCAATATAAAACCATAAAAGACGAGACCGACCTACCAATGAAACTAAGAATATATTAAGTGCTGATAAGAACAACTCTAATTCGCTCTTTTAATATTGCTGATGTTTTATTTATTAAGTTTAATTTTCACTCCTATAGATTTTTGGTTCCCAATTTATTTCGATAGGATACAAGCCAAAACCCGTATGTAGTAGTATGATTATAAGGTCAAATATTGATTATCAAAGCATACTTTATGTCCGAAAGCACAGATATCTCAAAATGCAACCTAATAAACTGCACTCCAAAGTTGCTAAGTTGTTTAAACTTAAAGTAAAAACTGTTTATTTTAACGTAAGTCTCATATAGCACGGGCGAAATATTTAGGGTGATATTTGAACTTCACTATATAATATAATCACTTTGTACCTATGCACAGTTATTGGTTTCATATTTAACACCAATTGAGATCAAAAACTCTCTTTTGACTATCTTGATACTTGATACCTTTGTAATGATCAGCTCTTATTTGTTTTCAAATGTCATACTAAATATTTGATTTTATATGTTATTTTAAACTTATTTATTTAACAATATTTAAACGCCGTAGAAATGAGATCACTAAGAAGAATGTGCTGGAAAACGTTGTATTATAGAATACCGAAAGACGAAATAAGAAAGAAATGTAAGGCAGATGACTGCATTATGGATAAAATTAAAAAAGGACTCCTGAGATGGTTTGGACATACGGAACGAATGGATGAGAGTAGAATGGCTAAAAAGTTGTACACAAGCAGCGTGAGTGGAAAAAGAAGCCCAGGACGACCGAGGAAAACATCAATTACTAAAAGGCGGTCACATTCTAAGTCGACATAATCGACGTGCGTGCATGGTACGATGTATGAATGTAGAGGAAGCCCGAGAGGTATGCCAGGACAGAGCATTGTGGCGATACATCCTCTCTGCCTACCCGTCCGGGGAAATTTCGTGATGGTTAGTTAGTTAGTTAGTTACGTTATTTTATATACATATTTTGAAACTTGTATAGAATTCTATATAATATTATTCAATTAAATACTTTGAAACGATTTTTTTTAAGTTCTTTTTTCAAAAAAATCTCATTAGAATTTGATACGTAAACCGCTGTCCATCAAACGTTTAAATGTATACATTAATTCCGTTTATGAGCGCTTCCTATGCTTCTATCGGCCATTCCATCACCCGGGCGGACATCGCCGCACGCCTGCCTACCTGTCCACACTGCAAATGTCCATCACCGAATGCCCAAAGCCATAGGAGCTGTTCGGTCACGAAGTATTTATGTGCAATGGTGGAATATTAATCAACAGAAAAAAACAAAAGATCATTTGGGCGCGAGTGCAATAAGAGTTATACAATAAAACATAAGAAACTCTTGCGCTCGTGTGTCTGACGGGACAATCAAATACTGTTTTATTATGTGACGTGATGACAACCTTCATTGTTTTTTTTAATAATCGATTGTAGGTTTGAAATGATATGTTTGTCTATCGACTAGGTAATAATCTACATAGCACATACATTCTCTTTCTCACTTCATAACTTGCAGCGGTCGTTCATGATCGCAAAAAATGTAAATATTTAAATACTATCTAAAACAATTTTATTATAATTATTATTATTATTTTGTTGAATCACTCTTTACATCATTACAGCATGAGCCAAATCGTTGTAAAGGGTATTATAGCTATCATAGTGATTCTCGTGACGTATTATAGGTAGCTAATCTATCGCCATTTTATTGTCACGTGAATTCTACACCTGACCAAATACAGTGTGACAATCACACTACCCTCGCCGGGAATCGAACCCGAAACCTTCGGGGTGGCATTCAATGCACTTACTACTCGGCCACGAAAGTCGTCTAGATCTTTACCAAATTTACCTCGTGATGAATAAAATAAAATCATTAAGATTCATCAAGCTTGCAGATGATAGTACTTTGACACTTTTTCTTCTTTTCCTAGCTTCTTCCTTCCAATTTTCTTGGGTCGGCTCTTCTTGTATGGCCTCTCCAGGACGGTATATCCTGGTTTGTATCTGGTGAGATCCAATATATTTTTAGACTCCTTTGAATTAATCCTATCCATGTCAACTTGGGCCTACCATGTCCTCTAAGTCGTTGGTCCGCTTCTATTACCCCCATCCATCCGGTATTTATTATGTTGGTGATGTCGTCATCTCCTGTCCCGTCATTGCAAAAAATTAATCTCTGGTACCTGAAATCAGTCATCTCCCTCAAGGGAGCATCCAGGTGATATACGGTGCCACGATCTTCGGAGCCATTAAAGCAGCAATACATTATTTCGGCTTTCTGGCGGCTACTCCTCAATCATTATTTGCAGATCCTCCTGCTCTTTTGTATTTTTTTTTAAATATAAAAAAGAAATCATATGGCGGAGAAGGGAGTGATTTCATAATTAAAATGCCCTTGTAGATGGAATGGATGAATCAAAATTACTCCATATGGCATTATAAAGATCACCTCTTTACTCAAAAAAAAAAATCAGAGAAATAAACCTGCTAATTACCAGGTTTGAGTAAATTTATAAATTACGCCATTGATTTATTTTATAAATTTAAATTAGATAGATAGATTAATTTTAAATAATATAGATTTATGGTTTAAAATCAAATTACTAAGGTTAGATACTTTTAACTTAAAACTCCTATTTGATAAAGGTAACAGTTATCTTTTTTAACAATCAACAAATAATCTATTTTTTACTATTGCAAATTATGATCCCTGATATGGTTTGGACGTATGGAACGAATGGATGAGAGTAGAATGGTTAAAAAGTGGTACACAAGCAGCGTGAGTGTAAAAAGAAGCCGACGACGACCGAGGAAAACATGGCATGACCAAATTAATCAATTAGGTACTAAAAAGCGGTCACATTCGAAGTCGGAATAATCGACGTACGTGCATGGTACGATGTATGAATGTAGAGGAAGATCGAGAGGTATGCCAGGACAGAGCATTGTGGAGATCCATCCTCTCTGCCTACCCTTCCGGAGAAATGGCGTGATGGTTAGTTAGTTAGCAAATTATGGAATTCAAAGCTTTATTTCTATTTGGGTATTAAAATATTATATAACATATCGCAAGATAGTGGTTTTGCAAAAAAAAAAATAACACCTCAATCTCATTCTGTAAACATTCGTGTTAGAAGAGTTAATCTGCATATTAAATAATGTATATTCTGGAAACACCTTTTTTCTATTTCTAATTATAAAACTTCACCACAGTTGAGACTTCGCCGCAATTTTAAGAGATGGTACAAATTAGGTATGTTTTTTGCAGCAATATTTTTCAAAACCGTGTCGTTAAATAAAAAAAAACAATTGTGCTTACACTTGTTTCATAAACGCCAAAAACTTTTTCTATAATGTTATAAAGTGCCATAATTTAAAAATAAATAAAAAAATTAAATAAATCTTGAAGAAACATGTCATTAAAATATGAAAGCCTTATGAGAATACTTTACAAAAGTTCATAAAAATCAGCAGATGTGGTATAATATTTTAAGCAATTTCATGAAAATGTTATTATATTTTTTTATATCTTTCGATTACTGTACGGCATTTACAGGGTGCTACACGAATACATGAAATACAAAATGTTAGTTTTGTAATAAAAGAACAAAATAAAATGGAAATACGATTATTGTCAAATAATCTTGATTGTATCGAAGAAAATACAGACTTATTATAAATTTAAGTGCTGTCTTTCCTTCGGGTATTTGAGCTCTCGTAAAACAAAAAACAATCCAAGAATAAAACATTTATACAGGAATTTATATCTTAATAAATAAAAATCGAAACCATTTGAATTTACGCTTTTTTATATAACGTGTTTTTCTTTCTTTTTTGGAAAGTGCTGATGATGTTTTTATAGAGGGGAGAAATAAAAGACTTTTTGAAATCATGGAAACATTTAATAACCAATCTTGAACCGGCAATAAAATATAACGGTTCGGGAAGGCAGTTATCTCTTCAGGGGGGGAGCGTTACTCGATCAGTATTCAAGGCGCAACTTCTGTTTCCTTGTCGGTTATTGAATCGAATAGACAATGGCACAAAATGGATGAAATTCTTTCACTGATGACAAACAAAATATTTATCGTTATTTAAGGTTCAGTCAACTTCATTATCCTAATTTACCCGTAAAAACAAAGTGAAGTTGAGATCTTAAAACAAAGTATTAATTATTGTAACGGTAGCTCTCGGAAGTGATTTAAATTTTAATGCGATATACAGGAATGAATCCTCGACTTGTATTAAAGAGTCTAATGCATTGTTTATACACAAAAATACATTATTATCAACAAAGTGAATGGTGCACTTAAAGTTGTCATCGCAAACAAAAACCTATCCAAAAAAGCTAGAATGGCAGTGCACAATGGTGTTCTTCTACCGACCCTTATGTATGGAAGCAAAGCGATGGAACTGGCAAAAGAAGGATAAAAGTAGAATAAATGCAGTAGAAATAAGATCTCTTAGACGAATGTGTGTATACTCTGTGTATGATAGAGTGTCGAATGAAAACATAAGAAATGAATGTGGTACGAATGATGGTGTTATGAACAAAACAAATGAAAGGATCATTAAGATGGTTTGGACATATGGAAAGAATGATTGAAGAAAGAATGGTAAAAAAATATATGTTAACGATGTAAATGGAACCGGAAAAGGAGGAAGACCGAGGAAAAGGTGGCACGATCAAATAAATCAAATATTGAATGTCGGCCATGTGAGGAGTCAGAGAAATCGACGCGCGTGAAAGACACGATGTATGAATGTTGAGGAATCGAGAGAAATATGTCAGAAAAGAAAGGTGTGGCAGTCCATTATTTCTGCCTACCCCTTCGGGGAGACGGCGTGATGGTTAGTTAGTTAGTTTTTTTAAATAATATGTGTACATTTACGCGAACATGCCTAAGATGCAAATAAATATGTAAATAAATGGTATTATATATTTTCTAATTAATCCTTCGACGACCTTCGTGGCAGAGTGGCATGACCTATGATTGTCACACCCAAGGTCCCCTGGATTCATTTCCCGGTTATGGCAGTGTGATTCTCACACGGCCTTTGGTCTTCTTCTTCCTCTCTTAATAGATCTGTGAATCTGTTTTTTTGCCGTCGAGGTCTCCTGGGACACAGAACTCTAACTGTCTCGCCATCTCTTCGCAGGTCTTCCGGGTTGGCGAGTTTCCATTGGCACGTTGTTTGCGGCTGCTTGGGGGAGTCTAACGTCGCTCATTTGTTCTACGCGGTCGCGCCAGAAGCGTCTTCTTTTCCAGCCTCATCTGACAATATCTTCGGTATCGCAGGTCTCACGTATTACTGTGTTTCTGATTCTATCCCTCAGTGTTTTGCTCAGAATAGCGCGAAGTGTCTTCATTTCTTCGGTTCGTAATAGTGTTTTGGTTCTATATGTGTCAGCCCTCGATTCTATACCATAAATCATTTGGGTCTGACACATGTCTTATATTTTCGCCCTTTGCTTTCTTTGGTCTTTGTTCTGGTGTTGAATTCGCGTGACAATAAAGTGGCGATAGATTAGTTACCAAACAAATTGTATACAGGTTTTAATAACCTGATGTATGTAAATGTGGAAAGCAATGGGAAAATACCACATTAAAAGGCCCAAGTGGCATCTCTAGAACTAGCAAAACTATTGCTCTTTACTGCAAACCAATCTTCTGGATTAAAACTGGCGAAGAAGCGAAAATATTTATTCAATAATAATGGTAAAAAATGCTATTTCAAAACGTTTTTTTTAATATAAGCATAAAATTCTTGCTTGTTCATTACCTTACAGAATAAATATCTCCTAGTTTAAGCCACCAATTAGTTATCCCCAGAAGCAGATCCAGAAACATTTCTTGTACAAATATCGCTTGTTTTCATAACTTATTAATAACTTAATATTAATCATTTAAAACGTTTAACTCGCGTTACTTTAGTGGAAAGTTGGGCAATGTTTTGTTTAAACAGCGAGTGGGTTCTCTGAAGTCACAAAAATAAAATATGTTTTACGTTTCCCGAGGATAATTTCCCATTTATCTGAGTCATAAAAATTCCACACACACACGTGAACATAATATAAAATACTTTCTTACTTAGCAGTTATGCAATACCAGGTAAGATAAATAGTACGAGTGTATGCTGTTTCCTATAATAATGTAATAATAAATTGGATAATTTATAGAGCGCCATTTTTATGAATTACTAATCTCAAAGGCGCTGTAGAAGATGCTCCGTTTTATCAAGTAGATAATAATAATAATAATAATAACAATAAAACTAACTAACTAACCATCACGCCGTCTCCCCGAAAGGGTAGGCAGAAAGAATGGACTGTCACACTTTAACCGATGCGGCACTCTATCCTTCGCTAATAATAAACAATAATAATAAACATATTTAGTATGAGGACTGCACCTGACGAAGTCGATCAGCCCTTCCTGTCAGGAAATGATAATTTGAAAAGGTGCGTTTTGAGTCTCGATCTAAACTCTGATTGATTCTCAATGCACTTAAGGTCTGATGGAAGACTGTTCCAGGCTGAAGGGCCAGCTACCACGAAGGCTCGGTCGCCAAAGTTTGTGCTTGGACAGCGTTTTGGCACAGTCAATCTACCGATCGCAGAAGACTTAGCTGTCGACTGTAGACTGTCTAGCATTCAGGTTCTCGTTGATGCAGAGTTCAGATATATATGGTGCCATTCCATGCAACGCTTTATAGACCGTCCAGCAGAGCTTGTCTTTTATCCTTTCTGGACATTTCAGCCAGTGGAGCTCCTTAAGATGCTGTGTTATGTGACAACTCTTTGGCACACCCCTTATCAGTCTTGCTGCTGCATTGAAAGCAGACTGGAGTTTATTTGTTTGCTGTTTGGGGATGTTGGCGTAGACACCATTGCAGTAATCTAGTCGGGACACGACGAAGGAATTGATTAATGTTTTAAAACTGTCAATGGGAATATTTATTTTTATGGATCTTAATTGCCTTAGATGAAAGAAGCAATTGCTGACTGTTTTATTGATTTGAGTTTTCAATGAAAGATCAGTCTTAAGATGGACGCCAAGAAGTTTTATTGCTTTTTTAGGAGAGATATCTGTGTCGGATGTAGATACTGGGGATCGATCAATAAAGTTTTGGCGCTTTGTAGAAGCAGTCCAAAGAAATTCTGTTTTTGATGGGTTTAGTTTGAGTTTATTCGAAGCCATCCAATTTGATACAGCGTCAATGCAGTTGACTGTCAAAGATTTGAGATGACTGTATCAGTGGGGTCACAGAAAGAGTATATTTGCTGGTCGTCAGCATAGCAATGCGATAACAAGCCGAAGGATTTTATAATATTGGCCACATCGTTCGTGAACATTACGAATAGAAGGGGTCCCAGCACGGATCCCTGGGAAACTCCAGTTTCGACTATAAGAAAAGGGGACACTTCACCTGGGACCTGAACCGCCTGTGAGCGATTCGAAATATACGTCGTCAGCCAGTTAATTGCTGTACCGTCGAATCCATATGTAATCTCCAGTCGCTTTATTAGCCACCACAACCTACCACAACTCCATCTCTTCTCTTTTCACTTCTCCTCAGAAACAGACTCGTGTTTTTTAAATAAAAATACTAATCCCATCATACTCTACAATGCCAACCCTAACTGAGCTTCCATACCCTGACGAAAATAACGTAGACCTTTAGAATAAACCCTTTATTCTCCGGACCACTCCGGGCCACACAAGTAAACCCCGCATAAAACAACCAACTTTGAATCTTTGTACAGTTTTTGTTCGAAATATTGGCATTTCCACTGACGTCTTTTGAGAGCCGATAAAGTATTTAAAAAATAATTTACAGGCATTTCAACGCATACTGGACTGACGATATTGCCCGAATAGCTGGAACGACCTGGACGCGAAAGGGACAAGACAGGGATGAGTGAAGGAAAATGGAAGAGGCCAATATACGGCAGCGGAGGGAAGAAGGCTGAAGAAGAAGAAGAAGTAATGCATACCACGCATTAGTCAGTATTTTCATAAAATATGTTAATATTTTGTTAAACAGCCGATAAATATTATTTATAAATAAAATTATTTTTACGTGTTTGTAGTATGTTTATAGTTTAGTGATGTTATTTTATTAGAAACAAAGTAAAGATATGCTCTCGGTAGGGTTAGGAATCTGGAATTTAGGATCTTTACTTAAATGAAATGATTTGCGATCCTAGGGGGTGCTGCTTCGCTAACCTTTTTCCATAGAACAAATGAAGTTTCTTTCAAATCTAATAGTAGCGAAGGCTATCGACATAAAAGTTGAAAGGATAACGGATATCAATCGAAATACAAGAAAATATTTCATCGTTTTTTTTTCTCATTCTGAAAAGTATTCAGGAAATTGCAATCAGAAGGGGGATAGCAGTCAATTCGTGTGCCGCAGTTAAACCAATTGAAATTGGCGAAAGTGTTTGTTATTATTTATTTATTATAATTAAACAAATTCACCTCTCTGCATTTTCACATAACCAAAAATATCAACACATCACTAACCAACACGCCGCCTCTCCGAAGTGGTAGGTAGAAATGATAGAATGCCGCACTATTCTCAACCGATACTTCTCTCGTTTCCTCAACATTCATATATCGTGTCATGCACGCACATTGATTTCTTCGACTCCTCGTGTGTCTGACATTTAATATTTGATTGATTTGATCGTGCCATTTTTCTTCAGTCTTCCTCTGTTAATTGTTTCGTTTACGCCGTTTACATATACTCTCTTGCAACATCATTTCTTCATTCATCCGAAAAATATTTAATATTATAAAAGATTAATACAATGAATTCGAGTTAACTTATGTTTTTCTGGAAGTTTTATTATACTTTTTTGGGGGTATGACATGTTTCGCCCTTCTAAGGCATTATCAATTTGATAATGCCTTATATATTTTTCGAGTGTATCCATATATTTTTAGTGGATTTTAAAAACATGCAATTTGCTATTTCAATCTTATAGAAGTAGGAAGAAAACCGTTTGAGATGGTTTGGCAAACTCAGACGGCACCAAGCCAATCATGTAACATGGAGCGCAAAAGATACGGATTTACGACGCAGAGACATGATACCCCCAAATTGATGTGAATAATACATACTTGACAACAGGAGTCTCAAAAAGCACCGGGTCCCATCAAAAGTGACTTAAGACAGACTATTCTGGAGACACAATGCAAGCAGTGGCGACCACAAGTTTACGGGACAAAGGTTAGGGAGAAGAAGTCTAAATTCTGCAATGATATAAAAGAGGCAAGAAAGGTGCATTCAAGAGTGGTGTTACTATAACTATAATACCCGGGGCCCACGGAAACGACACAGAGTGGACCTAACCTTCCACCACACTGGCAAGACAATAAGAAAGAAATTGCTATTTTAGGGCCATCCCTACGAAACTATTGTGATTTCGCTATTGAATTGAAGAAGAAGAATATTAAATACAATATTTAATTACCAAAAACTAATTAACTATCACACCGTCTCCCCGAAGATAGAATAATGACAGAAATAATGGGATGCCACACTTTTTATTCCAGACATATTTCTCTCGCTTCCTTAACATTCCTACATTAATTACTATATCTTGAAATTTTATATAAAACTCCTTATTAAATATTAAATATTAACGAAAACACCCACATTTAATAATTTTTGTAATATTTTATAGAAGTGATGCTGTAAAAAGGTGGAAAAAAAGAAGTAATGGGAAGTAGTTTCCTATTTTGATTTTCGCCGATTTGAGTGAGTCACCCTCTCACCTCGTGTACGCCGGGAAGTCTTCGCCGCAGAGGCACACTTGAACGCAGATCAAACGGGAGCAGAACACTTATTGACATATTGATTTACTGATCCGCTTTAGGATCCCAACAAGCTGAGTCAGTCATATATTACTCCAACGTCGATAAAAATGATAACACAGGGTGGTAATAAACATTATTAAACATGTTTTTTAAATATTTGAATGATTATACTAAAATATATTGATAAATGTTCATTGAAATAATAATTCAATAAGTTGATTATCAATACGAATGAAAACGTCAGTTTTCTAGAAGTTTTCTAGAAGTTTAAATTGATGTTTGAAATGACATTTTTCACATTTCAGATGCAGAAGAAAAGAATACATCGATCGAGTCTATGCACACAGGATGGCGATTTTATTTTATATGTATTACTAAGAATCATTAGTCACATTGAAATATGTAAAATCATTTAACAATTTGTAAGAAGATGTTTTTCTTAGAAACACTTTATTTTGTCCTACCTCAAATAACTTATTTTTTGATTTATATTATATAATATCATTTAGTACCCTAAATTTGTAATGATTGTCAAAACAATTTTTAAAGATTAAATAATTTTGTTAGAAAATGTATAAAGTCACATCAATTTTCGTTAATTACAATATTCTGCTCGATTTACTAGTGTATATAAACTGCAACGAGTTGAAGTTTCGTCACATTTGTTTCGTCACATACCTTGGAAGGGCGAAACATGTCATTCCCACAAAATATAATAAAAATTCTTGAAAACTGACGTTTTCATTCATATTTATTATTTAATATGGAGTTTTACATCATTGTTTAAGAAACAATAAATAAATAAAACGATGTTTTTTTTAAAACTATTTCCACTATTATTTTTTACTAGCCTGGCATAGGGTTGGCACTAGAACTCAATTATTTTGCTTAAGTAGATGATGCAGTGTTGACTTTAAGAGCGCTATTATTATGCAATATTTAGAAAATCATTAACCAGACGATACCGTCTCCGTACGAAGGTATGTGACTCGGTTACTTAAACTGTATTTACAATATTTTTATTTTGGTATTTGGCGTCATTCATCTGAACTTTTCTCTTTATTTTTTCTTAACGTTCGCCAATAGTTCAAAATAATTTATATTTCTTCTTTGAATTTTATGTTGATGATTATAAATTATTTGCGTTAACGTTAACAATTTATTATTAAGATTATTATTATTATTAAGTTCATTAAAAGTAACGACAAATTATTTATAATATAATAGACCTTAAATTTTATTTAACTTTCTTCTTTGAGCTTCCGTCGTTTTCGGGAGATCATTGTTAGTATTTTTTCCAGTTCTCAAATACCCTTTGTATAAAGCATATTTGCGTAATAAGTTTATTTATTAAAAAATATATTAATTAAAATTTCAGTCATTTAAATAAAATTTTCAGTCAGAAAGAGGAACAATAGAATACACTTAACGTAAGAGGAAACATGAAAATGTTAAAACAAGGAACTTTTCTCTCACCTAAAACCGAGGAGCGCCTTATATTTAAAGTGATGTGGGTTATATGAAAAGGCGCTTCAAATACATTCTTAAGAAAATTGAAACAACGTGGAATACGGAACCCGTGCACAGAGGGTTTCGGAAATAGGAAATAGTAGCATGACGGGTCTAGGAAGTGCATGATGTATGAAGGTGTAATAACTATTATTTTGCATGTACGAAGCACTCCATAGCCTAGTAAAACCCGTATTTCAGAGATGCATTATCTTCAAAATGCATCCATCGTAACGCGTTAGAAGAACAGGGAATATTTATGCAAATTGTTCGTACATTAAAGGAAATATACTAACTAACTAATCATCTCGCCTTCTCCCAGAAAGGGTAGGCAGAAACAATGGACTGCCACACTTAAACCGATGCGGCACTCTATCCTTCTCTTTTCGCAACGTAAATATAGTTATGATAATAAAATTTAACGAAATATTCGACGGCGGACGATGTTCGCATTAAGGGAGAATAGAGTTGTATTTTCAGCTGAGTGCTTGTCGTCTAATGCTGTTGGACCCTGAAATAATTACAATTTTATTGAGTCTATTCATTAAAAACAAAGCCGTAAAATATTCACTTCGGCGTTCGGAACGGTGATATTATTATGTAAACAATAGGAAATCAAATCAAAGGCACAAATAATCGTCCTGACTACTTCCGTTGTCCACGTGGAGCGGGGGAAGGGAGAAAATGGATTTTCTGACGAGTAATTTCCTTCAATACAAAGAGCCGATTCCCTCCACAAACACTTTGATGCGAGATCCCGTCTGAAGCTAGCAACGATTCCTTTCTCAAATCGCATTTATCATCCCGACAGCATTGTTTAAATTGAACAATATCGCCCCAATTCAAGTTGAAATAAAAGTTACTTAACTTAGGAAACGATTTTATACGTGAACCAATTTCGAGTCACTTGATTAATTCATTCGCTTGTCAAAACACTTGGTAAACACGTAAAACTAATAATCTAACTTTGGGGCCTTATTGGACGTATCGGGCGATTTCAAGATCATAGTAATATTGTACAATAAGCCATTAGCGGGGATTACGTTTGTCAATAAATCTCTCAGCCGAGGTACCCTTATTGACGGTACCATAAAAACTAATACAATCGAAAAATGTTAACGATGAAACTTAATTAGCGTGGAACTGATTGATGTTTATTTTATTGTCGGAGTAAATAAAATATTGTAATGGATTAAATAATGAAACAGTAATCGTGTTTCTAACAAGACTTTTATTGTATTTATTCACGCCAATTCCAGGTAGTGCTTATTTAACTCTTTTTGTGAAGGCTTTGTGCCTGCTTTGGATCTGCGAGGAATCCAGTGATAGCAGATCTTTCGTGACGGATTTGTTTCAATTTCTCTTAAAAATGTCAAAGATTCGCCGGGAATCCGACGATCACTAATGTTGTCATTTAGGGGGCTTAAGTTGATCTCCACAAGTCGAAGGAAATCTCAAAAAAATTTATTCGTCTCTTTATAAACTACATCGGGCACGATGACGCACCCATTGCTCAATATAAGCCTGTTTATGTACGTATATGTATCAATGATAAAAGAAAATGTGTGTTTTTCTCGGGAAAAAAGTATCTATGATGTTTGTATTTTTCAAGATTGACCGAGATATGAAAGGGAATATTACGGGGTTGGGCGTTTTATGATCGTTTTTTTTTCTCAACCTCGCCCTCACATTGAACTTATTCGAGTCACAGATGTCATAATTTTCCTCGAATAAACCTGTCCTTTGTTGGGGAAATATTTAAAGGAAAGTTTCGACGAAAGACGATAACATACCATAGTCATAACGAGAATCCCCATTGAATATAGCACCGAATACTTGTACAGTCTTGTCCCTGTCACGTATCAGATGGTTTATGGATTAGATGGTGCCTGGTTTTATAGTATATAATGCTTTTGGGTGGAAATTTTACTTATTGGTATTTTTGACATAGGTTTTTACAAACATATTAATATATTCAATACATGATTTATTTATTTTTAAAATAGGCACTGTCGAAAGAATTATGTGAAGTCAACTGGAAACTAATACTGTATCGTAATAGGACTATGAATTATGAGTTTAGAAACTCCGTGAAATAGTTGAATTACGGGGAAAGATTAATAGTAACCCAATAAATAACTTAAGGTATTCTCCAAGTATGTGTTATTATTATACGTTATATTGTTAGTGGTCCCTAAACTAACTTCTGGCCATTTAGTATCATCCCTTGTAGAGCGAATTTTATTTTCAGGAAATTTATAAAATATCTACAAATAAAAGTGAAAATTAAAACGAATGGGATATTAGAAACAGAAGTTCAGCATGTTTTCGGAAATACTTATCTTCGAGCTTCAAAGTAAAAGGCAAATGTTTACATTTATCCCTTATTTGGGATTCTTTGGTTAGCCCAACTAATAAAACGCTTAGATGCCCTGGCTGGCGAGAGTTTAATTAAAATGTTTTTTTTTTTAATTGTTTAAGGTATGAAGACACTCGATTTAAATGTAATTTAATATCTTCTTCTTCTTCGATGGCCCTACAGCCCATGTCGAGCCTTAGCCTCCAGTATTCTTCGCCTCCAACTCCTCCTGTTCTCCGCTTCAACCCTCCAATCTGACACTCTTAACAATCTTGTTCCATCTCTCCCAACTTCATCCTCCCATCGCAGCCTTGGTCGTCCAATTGGTCTTCTACCACCTGGGTGCCACTCCAGCAATCTTTTTGGGGTTCGCGATGACGGCATCCTCTGCACGTGACCGGCCCATCTCAGTCTATTCAGTCTGACCTGTGTGGAGAGACTGGGAGCTTTGTAAATATTGTACAGCTCGTCATTATGCCGCACTCTCCAGCCTTCACCGTCATTCACAGGCCCCAGAATTCTGCGCAGCACCCTTCTCTCAAAAGTATCCAGTCGCTCTGCAGATTTCGCTGTCATTGTCCACGCCTCACACCCATAGGTCACTACTGTTCGGATGATTGTTTTTTACAGGGTGATTTTGGTTTTCCAGTGTACGTTTTTTGATTTGAGCGCTGGTAGTAGAGAGAAGAATGTTTTGTTACCAATTGTGATTCTTCTTTCGATTTCCTTGTGATTAATATAGTCAATTATAATTAATAGGTTTTATCAAACATAAAAAAAAAATTAAAACGTGAAATGTGAATTTATTGGGTTACTATTAAACGTGGAAAATGAAACCAAAGAAAACGTGGCATGATCAAATAAATCAAATATTGTGAGGAGTCATGTGACGAGTCAGAGAAATCGACGCGCGTGCATGTCACGATGTATGAATGTTGAGCGAAATATGTAAAGGAAGCGAGAGAAATATGTCAGGAAAGAAAAGTGTGGCAGTCCATTCTTTCTGCCTACCCCTTCGGGGAGACGGTGTGATGGTTAGTTAGTTTAAAAAATGTATTCTATGCTAGCCTTAGAAAGCCAACGTAGAGAAATCAAACGTAAAATGCTTACTCTAACTAACTAACTAACTAACCATCACGCCGTCTCCCCGAAGGGGTAGGCAGAAAGAATGGACTGCCACACCTTTCTTTCCTGACATATTTCTCTCGCTTCCTCAACATTCATACATCGTGTCATGCACGCGCGTCGATTTCTGACTCCTCACATGGCCGACATTCAATATTTGATTTATTTGATCGTGCCACGTTTTCCTCGGTCTTCCTCTATTTCTGGTTCCATTTACATCATTAACATATAATTTTTTTACCATTCTTTCTTCATTTATTCTTTCCATATGTCCAAACCATCTTAATGATCCTTTCATTATTTTGTTCATGACACCATCATTAGCACCGCATTCACTTCTTATATTTTCATTCGACACTCTATCATACACAGAATATCCACACATTCATCTAAGAGATCTCATTTCTACTGCATTTATTCTACTTTCATCCTTCCTTTGCCAGTTCCATGCTTCGCTTCCATACATGCTTACTCTTAGGAATAAAACGGTATTATACAATAATTTAAATCATATTTTTTATAATTAATTAATATTTAATTAGTATTTTAATTATGTAAACATTTAATAAATTAAAAGCAAGAATATTTTTATTTTTATAATATGATAAGAAAAGACTCATTATATTAATTAATTAACGTTCACCTGATTTGAGGCTTAAGTTTTAATTAATTAAATTGATAAAAAGTTGATTCAGCAGAAACGTTTTAGGAGTATCAAATTAATGATATATAAATTAAATTATATTTGATATATTGCCCTTCTAGCGCTTTGGTATAAGCATGGCGCGTGGGTGTTAGCTCTTACCAAATAATTGGATAACACAAAGTTTTTCAACTTTATACATAGATATTATTAAACCACAAGTAATTGCTTTGTATGAATTCGGCAAAGGTAGAATTACACTATGGATTTTTTGTTACATATATCACAACACACACAGAGGAATTTGATAAAATATTATAAAAAATTTAACTAATAACGACATAAGCATTATTTTTCTATGTTATTTTTAATGGAGGACTACATTTGGATTCGTTGTTTTTTATAATTTATTTTAGAGTGTCTGCAACAATTATAAATATGAAGAACAATTCAAATTTATGGCTTTAAGACAAAATGCTGTTGAATACAAAATGCTACAGAACAATATATGAGTCTCAATAGTCTCCTTGTTTCAAAACAAGGAGCAACATTGCCGCATTGATCGTGATTGGTGCGATAAGCAAGAATGTGCAATTATTGGTTAACGGTGTGTCTTGTACAAAATAAGTGTATCTTGTACAAAATAAGGGTATTAAATAGTTCGAGGTTGTCTTTCTGAAATTATATGATTCTATGAAGCTACAACATTTCACGGTTGGCAGCAATATATTTTATGTGATTTTGGGTAACACCGTGTGATTTCTCCTTCTCGACCGATGTTTCGAAGATCGTTGCAGTCTCCGTTACAACATCTGAAACATTTCAAGTGTAAGCATATTTTCAATGAAACCCATGGAGTCGAAAGTAAGCGCGAACTTGTAGTCCGAAAACGATATGTGCATTTAAAAATCGACATGTTAAATTTATATTTTCAGAACTCTTCTAATACAAGGATTAATTTTATCTCAATAGAGACGAAGATGCAAATTGGAAACTGAATATGATGATCGAGGTGTTTACAGGACTTATGACCTGTCATTGCGCTCTTCTAATACGTTGAGTGTATGCTGCCTAGCCAATTCTCTACAGTTTCGAAAATATGTACATCTAATAATCCATTTCTTTAGATTAATCAGGGGATACTTCGAGAACTCGGCCGTACTGGAGGATGTTGGTCTTTTTGTCCCCGATAGATATCTCCGACAGCGACAGCACATATTGTTTTCCTACCGGCCGCCAGAACCAATTAGTCTGCTGAACGCGGTCTTCTCGGGGATCGACGTCTTTCATATTATTGAAAGTACGTTCAGGGGACAAATACTCTTGACTTTAGAAAGTGTCTTGTCTTTCTAATGTCGAACCATCACTTATGCGTTCCTGGTATTATTTTATATGTATATAATATTCGTCCTGTACTCAATAGATGCCATAAACATTTATGCTGTTTGTAATGTCTTTGAGTAAATAAACTGATTTGATTTAATCTGATTTGATTTAGTAAGAAGACCAGGCGGGTGATACATATTCAAATAGTTATTAAATCGTTACTGTTATGGTGATGATCACAACGATCAGGGAAGTGGTGAAAATGTGTAATATGCCACTGAAGCCAACTCGTTGTTTTATCTTATTAGAGTGACAAAGGTAACACAGTTGGCAATCGTTAACCGATAATGGGCCTAAGTGAGTGTTGATCTCCCCCGCCGCAGCAAGCCACTCTTAAAATAGTACAATCGAGTCACGGGGGATCACACGTGTGGCGCTGTTGCTGCCGAGTACTCAAGTACCCGAATAATACCCGTTAACGACAGTCAACGCATCTTGCATTAATCATATGGTTGCACCCCTTGACATAGACTAACTAACTAACTAACTAACCATCACGCCATTTCCCCGGATGGTTAGGCAGAGAGGGTTGAACGCCACAATGCTCTGTCCTGGCATACCTCTCGAGCGTCCTCTACATTCATACATCGTACTATGCACGCACGTCGATTATTCCGACTTCGAATGTGGCCCACTTTTAGTAATTGATTAATTTGGTAATGCCATGTTTTATTCGGTCGTCCTCGGTTTCTTTCTCCACTCGCGCTGCTTGTGTACGAGTACAACTTTTAACCAGTCTACCCTCGTCCATTCGTTCCATATGTCCAAACAATCTCAGAGATCCTTTTTTTAATTTTATCCATGATGCAGTCATCTGCCTTACATTTCTTTCTTATTTCATCGTTCGGTATTCTATCATACAACTTTTTCCCGCACATTATTCTTTGTGATCTCATTTCAACGGCGTTTATCCTGCTTTCACATAGAAGTTTATCGAATACCCCTTGACATAGAAGTTTATCGAATACGTGAACTCGGTTGCACTGGATACTAATCCTTTTAAATATTCCCAATAAGATTTCAATGGACAATTAATTTGATATCGTTTGGTAACTTTACTTTTTATTATTATTTTAACCTTTAAGCTTTTAGGTATGAAAGCGTGTTTGCTTGTTTTGGTATAAACGGCTATGTTACAACCGAAATTTGGTTTTCTGATCATACAATATGTGTTTGACTGGTGTCAGTTAAGAGAAATATAATCTGAATTGATGATTATTTTGTTTGTTATAATGTAACATCATTTATATCCTTCCTTTTATTTACTTTTTCATATATCTGGCGATTTGTGACACAGAATCATGTCTCCTGAGATGATGAGGTCCAACGGTTGCTCCATCTTTTAGGTGGTCTCCCAGTTGGATGGTGACTGGAGAGGATTTCGTAAGCGACTGTATATGCAAGTCTGTCACTATCCATTTGGGCTACAAGGTCCCCCCAGTATCTTTTTTTGAATCTTATTTGTTTTATGCCTACGTTACGAACACCATCTCGGTGAGATTTTCCAGTAAGCGTTTCGAACAGTATCGGCCCGCGTCTCTTCATCATACTTCATTATAGGTCGCACGCATGTCTTATAAATTCGGACCTTGCTTGTTCTTGACCTTGTGGTCAAAACGCATATGCATTTATATCACTTATATTCATTGTGCTCAGAGTCCTATACAACGCATTGGTTCGGAGCAGACTCGAAAGTGGTTCTGTGATATGGAGTCCTCACGAGGCGAGATATTCCATTATGCTGGAGAGGGTTCAGAAAAAATTTCTGAGGTATCTCTACATGAGGGAGTATGGTAGCTATCCTTGGCTCTATCCCGCGGCATTTCTTTTGGGAATGCTCGGAACCAATTCTCTACAGCTTCGAAGAGATGGACATCTAATTACCCATTTCTTTAGATTAATTAGGGGATACTTCGAGAACTCGGCCGTACTGGAGGGTGTTCGGCTTTTTGTCCCCGATAGATATCTCCGACAGCGACAGCACAGATTGTTTTACCTACCGGCCGCCAGAACCAATCTGCCTCTGGTGACACCGGTGGGAAGAGCAATTAGTCTGCTGAACGCGGTCTCCTCGGAGATCGACGTCTTTCATGTTAGTGAAAGTACGTTCAGAAGGCAAATACTCTTAATTCTGGAGAGTATCCTGTCTTCCTAATGTTGAACCATCTCTTATGCGTTTCTGGTAGTATACTATATATAATATATTATTTTACCTGTTCTCAATAGATGCCTTAAAAATAAATTTTGTTATGTCTGTTGATGAAATAAACTGATTTGATTTGAAAAAAAAAAATATCGTATAAAAACAAAACTCAATTATGCTCAATTATATTTTTTGACTTATGTCATCTTAGAAATTCTAGTACGACATCTCCTTTTTCTTCTGCGTTATTTAGTACTGTATCCTGTGATTTCTCAGAGCCTATTCCTGGGATGCAGATGTCCAACTGTCTCGCCATCTTTAAGGTGGTCTTCCTTCATGTCGATTTCCTGTTGGTACTTTATTTGCGGCAATATTTATCACTCTTTCAGAGCATGCTCTTTCCACATGATCTCTCCAGTAGCGTCTTCTAAGTCTTCTCCATCGCACGACATCTTCCACATTGCAGATTTTTCTTTTTTCAGAATTTCTTATTCTGTCTTGGAGTGTCGTTCCCGCAACGGATCGGAGAGTCTTAATTTCTGTGGTTTATTTATTTATTTATTTACTTATTTATTTATCATTTACCAAGTATAATACATGGTTTTAATGCCTCCCAACTGGAGTAACCCGTTCTAGGGAGGCAGGTTCTTAGGAGACTTTTTGTTCTGATGGTGTCAGCTCTCGTTTATATTCCATATGTCATTATAGAACGTACGCATATCTTGTATATTCGAATTTTGCTCTCCTTTAGCATATTTTTATTTTTACAAACAGTTAGACATTATAATTTTTTTTATTTTTTATTATTTAGTACTTACAGGAAAATAAATATATTTTTTGTAAAATCTCATCACAGCGCTATGCTCTTTACAAAAGATACGAAAATAACAAAACTAGGTTTATGTCGAAATATTTTTGAATAATCTTGTAATTGTATACTTAACACAAAGCAAAAAAGGGGAACACAGTCAATTTAATAAAAATAAAACGGCGTAATAAAATGTTGAGTTCATTATTTATGTACAAACTTTCAGGACTACTTTTCATTTCCTCGCGAAATTTCAAATAAACGTAATATTACAATCCGACATTTTTATTTGCTTTACAACACTCTGTAGAAAAGTTTGAAAGTGAATAACTTTGTTTACATGATACGGTAATAAATTTTGAGTTCTTGATAATTATTTCACGTCAGGGCTTCACATGGGGAACGTGTCTGTTTCTCTCTTTGTTGTTGTTCTCTTATCAGTAAGCTAAATCTGGAATAAATAACTTTTCTTATTATTTACAGACATTGCGATCGGTACTGGCCTGTTACATGGTGGTTTTTAACGTTCTTTGCACACGATTGTCTACAATTATTAAAGAATTAATAGAGACGAAGATATAAATTATTTGGAAACAGAATGTAAACGCCTCGACCACCATATTCTGTTTCATAATAATTGACATCTTCGTCTCAATTGAGATACAATTGATTCTTAATGATTAACCCGTAATAGGTAAAATTCAGTATTTGTATACATTAAAAAAAACAAAAATGATTAGAGAGTTAATTATTTTTTAAATATAGTTTTCATTTACTTGTGCCATATTAGATTTTACCCACTTATGTAAAGTACACTCCGTGATTCTTATTCCTGTCCCGTATATGATATTGCAAATCAATGACGTTTGTTTGCTTTCTAAGAAGTCCACGCATTCATTCAATTCTCCTTCCAATTATCACGAGTCGGGAGATCTCACATATCTCCCACGCAATATGTGGACACGAGACAATTTTACAGATATTAATGCATTTTAACAATTCTCTGGTATAATGGGCTCTCCTCGTGACTTTTGTGTAGCTAAATTTCGAATATCTCTAACCAGTTTCTAAACTACACAACATAACAGATCTTACTTCAACGTACTTATAAACGAATGTTCATAGGATGAAAATGTAAAAAATATTCATATTCATAGTATTTGGTGTCAGTAAGAAAGGAATGTGGAGCGGAAGAAGGTATTGTGAACAAAATTATGAAAGGATCGCTGCGATGGTTCGGACATATGGAACGCATGGATGGAGAAAGAATGGTTAAGAAAGTATACGTTAATGATGTAAATGGAGTACGGAGTCGGGGCAGACCGAGGAAAACATGGCATGATCAAATTTATCAAATTTTAAAGGTTGGTCATGTTAGAAGTCGGAGGAATCGTCGTGCGTGTATGACTCGTATGAATGTCGAGGAAGCTAGAGAGGTGTGCCAGGAAAGAGTAGGTTGTGTGCCGGATTGTGGTGGTCCATTCTCTCTGCCTACCCCTGCGGGGAAACGGCGTGATGGTTTTGTTGTTGTTGTTGTAAATAGTTATTATCAAAACTGATAATTTTAAATCTTATTGCTCAAAAACACGAAAAACCCGCTATCATAAAAATGATACGGGTTAAACTTAAATTTTAACTAAAGATACCTAAACGGAAAGTTTAAGACGACCATCGTCCTTTTTGTTAAAGAGAAAGTGCTTTTGAGGGGTGTCTTTAGAACTCCTCGACTATTCTACTGTAGTTTTTGTATTAAAAATATCGATACGAAAAGAGATAATAGAGCGAAGGCCGATTAAGAGAGACGATTTCGTCCTACTACAGACATGCGATTTCTCGACTTCAGTTGACACAACATTTACCCAGCAGGTATCTAGAACAAAAACTTTCGGCCTATCCCTTGCAGAGCGGGCGCGACACCACAACTTCACAATCGCCCTTTTACTCTGCGGTGAAATTCTCCGGCGACTCCAAATCGCCCACGGAACCCTAAGATTGTACTTACATTGGGTGCTTATCGAAGATAGAAATAAATGGTAGACAATAAAAATAGATTGTTTAAGGCTTATGGTGTCTGTTATCGACGAGTGACGACTTTATAACCAAAAGTGACGAGTTTAGTTATGGAGATAACGCAGACGAGGGAGTTAGATAAGAATTAGTGCCTCTTTGTAAGAATGCGAAGACATTGTTTATTCGCGCGAGCCATTTGGCTCTTTTTGAATTTCGTTTTGTGCACACAAAGAAATTTGTAAGCGAAAATACCGAAAAATAATATTACCGTCAACGGAAGAAACTTCTTAAATCTTAGACAATAGGCACATTATGCAAAAATATCTGAAGAAATACACGCCACGCGCGACGGTGGAAAAAATATTTACTCTAAATATATAAGCGGTTGTTGTTTGCATTTGAAATTATCTTTGGAAAACTTCTCGGGGTGGCTTACGAATTTAAATAATATCTTATGCTTAAAGCAGGGGAGGGGGCGACTTGTAAACACAATGCCTAAGGATCCGTATAGCATTTAAAGTTAGACGGCAAAAGACTCTGCAAACTATGATACAACCACTCAGAAAGTTCCCTAGCAAAAATTTGTTTTGTTTAGGCGTTTTCATAACAAAACCCTTGGTGAATTGTTGTTCCTGTCAATGAATTCCTCTCGAAAGTTACTTCGAACTGTACTCTCAATAAATTTATTGGATTTATATTTCGCCTCTTTGTCGATTTTCTACAAATGAAATAACATCTCCAACAACTAAAATTGATTTTCAACAACTAACAAAAGTAGTTCAAATACGAGTATCAATCGTACCGAATATCCGATGGTAGATTTCTTCAATTGAAAAACGGTCATAAAATGTTATTAACATTTCTATCGAAATACATAAAATATCATAAGAAGATTTTTAAAATACTGCTGACTGATTGGATTGGTTAATAAAATTATATCGGTTTCTCCAAGTTCTAATCATGTGGGACGACCCTATTGAATTATATATTTATACCTGAAAGCTGTACGAGTTAAGTGATTTTTTGTCGGAAAGAAGTTATACGTTTTATTTCATCATCGATATGGTATCCAGTATACATTTAGTATCACCAAATTAATATCACCAATACACGGTAGATAACAGTTAGAAGTGGCCGCTTTGCTAAACAATTTTGCAATTTAATTTCAGCCAAATAATATATATAAGACTGCTACATAGGATGTTCAACAGTTATTATATATCTTGTTATTATAAAAACTAACTAACTAACCATCACGCCTTCTCCCCGAAGGAGTAGGCAGAAATAATGGACTGCCACACTTTTCTTTCCTGACATATTCCTCTCGCTACCTCAACATTCATATATCGTGTCATGCACGCGCGTCGATTTTTCTGACTCTTCACCTGGCCGACATTGAATATTTGATTTATTTGATCGTGCCATGTTTTCCTCGTTCTTCCTCTATTTCTGATTCCATTTACATCGTTAATATATATATATTTTTTACCATTCTTTCTTCATTCATTCTTTCCATATATCCAAACCATCTTAATGATCCTTTCATTATTTTGTTCATAACACCATCATTCGCACCGCATTCACTTCTTATATTTTCATTCGACACTCTATCATACACAGAGTATGTCCACATTCGTCTAATAGATCTCATTTCTACTGCATTTATTCTACTTTCATCTTTATTTTGCCCGTTCCATGCTTCGATTCCATACGTAAGGGTCGGTAGAAGAACACTATATTATTATTATTATATTATTATTATTGTCTTGCGATCTATTTAGACATGATATCAAGTTTACGTCATATACGAAGTCATTAAACTATAATATAAAAATAAAGTTATAAAACTATTAATGTAATTAACACAGTAAAACATTTTTCTCTTTTTGTTAAACCAATGGAGAAATAAAATTGGGAAGTATTTGAGCATTTCGCATTACTTTACTTAAAATGCTATAAATTATCAAGAAGTGCTTATATATATCAAGCACCCTTTCTAGGAAGCTTGTAAATCATTTTTTAAGTAACAAAATACCTGAGCAGCATTTCTTTCTGAAAAATATATTGACAACCTTTTTTGTCTTGGCGAAAGAAATATTTTATCAGTGCGTTGTTCCATTGTTAGAACAGGACAAACAATAGGGTTGGGCAAGTCAGACACATAAATAAGAAGTTTCAATATAATTTTTTTTACAAAATTAAAAAAAAAAACACGTGACTCTTTCATTGAGTATGCTAATTTTATATTATCAAGTGTTGTAAGATTATTGTTCAAATAAATTAAAAATAATCGATAAGATTATATATGCTAAGAGCTATAGTCTAAAATGATAATATTTTAAATTTAATAAATAAAAATCATGAACAAATCGGTAAACGCACCCGTTTAAAATAGCACCAAAAGAGACGACCGCTCATGTAAGAAGACTAATTTTTTTAAATTCGTATGGATTTATGGGTGCACAAATCATTACTTATCTCGCTCGCACACCCGAATACTGAAGAGGCAAAATTGCGATGCAAGGAGTTCATGTGAGACCATCAGATATTGTTTACTATTTACACGTTTTTTTAATGTATTGGTGATATTTGTGTATTTTTTATTGTGTTGGTAATATCTACGATTATGATGTATCCAAAACATAATAATAATATAGTACTAAAACAGTATCAATCGATGTCTTAATATACAGCGGAAGGACATGAAACGCTTAAATCCAGTTTTAATTATATTCGTAGAGATATTAAAGTTGTGAAAAGCAATGTGTACTAGCTACCCATCGGTAAGAGAAGGTAAACATTTATTTACTAGCACCACTTTGCATCAAGCTTAATTGTATTTTCGATTAAAATTGAGGAGGCCGACTCCTATCCCTTTTTTCTCTGCTTACTGACGATCTCATGCATTAAAGCAATGGCGAAATTCGAACATTTCATGTCACGCTAAGGCACCAAATAACCTTGACAATCAAAGATGTCGAACTCATTTCAAAAGTCGGAACAACATTGAATAATTGACGTCTTAACAATATATGTTCGATACATGCTCGGGTATTTTAGTATATACTCGTACATGTATTCAGTTGATACCTACAAGCACGTGCTTGCAAATATCATTTCATCGTTACTACTATGGTATAGAATAAATATGTCGATTTAGGAAGTGTTTATTATATTTAAATAAATAAAACACTTAAATGTTTTGTTTTTGTGCCACTTCAATTAATTGTTTAAATAATCAGACGGTTTCGTTCAAAGCAATGCTATTAAATCAATTCTGTTTAATAAAACAAACTCACCAATCAGTTGGGTTTGTTACTCTGTTAAAGCTCCGCTTGTAGCGAATCCTGTTGGCAATGTTAAAAAAAATAAAAAAATAAAGTGGTATTAAAACAAAGTGAAGTGTTTCGTTTGTTTCTAAAAATGGCACAACGTGAATCGAGTGCTTCCTACGAAAGTTTGTTAATTATTCAAGTGTCCTCTATAGAAGACTAAACGTACTAACAAATTAAACGAGGAAAAATAAAGAACACCAAAGTGCTTATTTCAAATACGAAAAGCATTTTGTACTACGAAAAAATATATTCGAATGTTATATATAGAAGACATAGGATACCAAATATTCAGAAGCACCATGTATTATATAACCAGGAAGAATAAGATAGTTAATACTGTTATAACAACCCTATCCTTTGTCTCGCGAATGATTGCGTCACCATCCAAACGTAAACAAAAGCACGGATAGGGGCTCGGCGGAGGCGGGAGGAAGGATCGGCAGGGGTGGAGGAAGAGGGAGAAGAAGGAAGGGACGAGGTTCAAAGGAAGGTTGTTGCGCAGTAAGCGGGTGTACAAGGGGTCCACTGAAGGTCCTAAAAAGTGAGAGAAACGGAATAATAAATAATGAAACAAAAAAATAAAGGTATACAAATAAAAACGATTCTCTTTACTGCAAACTCGAAAATAACAAACGTAACGTAATAATAATCGTTAGGATATTTTTAAAATGCTTTAACATTTAGATTTACTAACACTTATTGTGAGAGTGTTTGGGAATTCAAATTTGATTCATATAAAATGAACACAGTAATTAACATTAAACAGTTATACACATGTTATTTAAATATTCATGAATTTCATTAGGCGCAGCCATACTATTCTAAGCCATTAGTACCCCCAGCTTATAATTACGTTTGTAACATAAAGTGACATGTAATTAATACCGGGATTTAGCAAGTCAACTAAGTTTTTATATTACCATATTCATTTCTGATTAAAAAATTTAAATATAATATGTGTTTATGTGGTTTGGCATGTATTATATTTGACTAACTTGAATATTTTAAAATTATATGTGTATACGTATATACCAACCGATAATTTTACCTTAAGACAATTTTAAAAAAAATGGAACGAGATGGAAAGAAGATATACTTTGTGTGTAAAGATAACGTTGTTTTAATTCTTTAACATTTACTTAATGGCATGAATTTAACAACATGTTATAATTTTAAAAGACTCAGTAACACAACACTTTTTAAAATTAATATGGGCAAAATTAAACATGTGTCGGTAAACAACAAACATAAGACCCCTTCAGTGAGTGAACTTTATTATATAAATACTGAATTTTTTTCAAAACATTCGTGTGTGTGGTCAGTTCGACAGAAAGATGTTAATATATTTCAGACGTTTATGCATTTGTTATAATAGATATTTTTTGAATCTAAAATATAAAATTTAAATGTTATATTGGGATCAGGTATATACTTTCGTATCTTGCGACAAACGAAATAAATCAACGACTGGACGAAGAGAAATTATTTGATTATTTATAATATTTTCTTTATTTTAATTGCTTTAATTTCCAAAATTACAAGATTATTCAAGTTATATTTCTATTTTTAACGTGCATTTTTTTAATTAAAACTTTTGTGTATGTTTTCTGCCAGCGCTGATTTCTATGTTCACGTGCGTAGTTAATGCTCAAAAAATATTTTTAGGCATCTCACACTGCAGCTCAACGATTTCCAACGTATGAATAGAAAGAAATATATGTCATAGAAATAGAAAGATTTCCTCAACTGAGATAATAGGAACTAAATCAAGGACATACTGGCAAACTCATAACAATAGTATCAATAGAATAAAAGAAAGGGAGTAAGTTAGGCTATGCTAGAGGAGATACTATTTACAAAGTCTTTTCACACGAGATTCTGACGGAACCAGTGACTCAAAGACTGATTTTTAAGTTAACAACAAACTTCAGTCAAAAGAGACGTATCTATAAGATTATAGCTTGGCAAAAATATATAAAAATAATGCGTTGATTTATACGACTCCTTACGTGGCCGACATTTAATATGTTGATTGATTTGATCGTTAAACGTTTGTCACGACCATCATCTATAGTTCCGTTAACGTCGTTTTACAAAATGCTTTCTTTGCGTTTAAATAATAAATATGTCAATTTTATACAAGTTTTTTATTATAATTTATGAATAGGCATTATCGAATATAAAAAATTTAAAAACAGAAGTTTCATTCGCATAGAAATTGTTTAATGAGGATTTAATATCATCGTTTAAGAAACGATAAATAAATTTAAAATATGCTAATTTTTTGCTTAAAGTGTTTTCATTGTTTTATCTCAAATGATGAAAAAAATTATTGGCAAATTAAAGAAAAAACGATTGTATAAATTATAGAACCATTTAATACCATTGAATTATATAGATATGTTGAAACTTCAACCTCACACCATTTTCATTTAATATATAACTCATAACAAAATTTGATATAGGTACTTAAGAAGATAGCAACTTTAACCCAAAACCAGTCGAAAACAGAAATAACAATGGTATTAAACTAAATATACATTTTTAGAAAGATATTTTTAATTTTAAAAAATATTTTCATTGTTACAATGAACTTCTACCGTAATAAACTAACACCATTATTTTTATCTCAAATGATTTATGTTGCAAATGAAATTTTGATTTCTGATCATCTAGTAATTTGTTGATAATTCTATTTTTTTTTAAAACGTTAATTACCAAATTACTGTGGGTGATACTAATATAGGTTGTTTTTAGGGTTTGATTTTTTAAACAAACAGCATTGTTTCTACATACTGTCATTGACAGTTGATAGTTGTTGTAGTCAGTACGTTTTATTTCACCCAGTTGCTCGATAAAGTTGTCAGAAAATTGGACTTCACGGTGCGCTTCATTCGAGTTAGCCGTGGCGCTCATATGTAAACAATAATGACATATACAATAATTATCTTTTTAAATAAAGCCAATGTCATAGACATTAACATTATTTTAATGTGTTTTCACTTTAATTTGTATACCTGTAAAAAGACCCATATACACATTAAGTTTGTACCATTATTTAATATGATTTCAAGCATATGAGCGCCACGGCTAGTTCGAAGATGAAACAATCGCAATCCATTGCGAAACGGCTGGGCAAGCAAAGCATTATCGACTACCAATCAGGTGGTGACAATGTTGCCGGTTAATGAAACACCTCTAAGCACCACCCTGCTATAAGTGACGAATCTCGGTTTAAAAAACATTTTGAAACCACTTGTAACTCTGGAAATGTCCCTAGTATACATATACTGAATATTTCGTGGTGTCAATTTCTTCTATCATATTGATAATGTATCTAGTTTCAATTAAGTGGAGTGTACATCAATAAGTCAAAATGAGATGGTTGATATGTCAGGAAGTTTTCTGGAGTAAGGTGTACAGGCGGATGCAGTGTCCCACCAACCAGCAGTATCTTGATCACCTCGTATCGACGTGTGTGTGGTCCGCCACATTATGCAAGTTGCTCCGCTCGCAATAACGTTTATTTCATATGCCGATACAAAGGCCATCGAGTTATTGCTCAGTGATCGTCAAAGGATACGAATAAACAATAATCTAGTGCTTATTCTCATATAATCGAAGATGCTTTATTATTATCATAATTAATAATTATATACATATAAATTTATTTTTAGTATATTTAAGCATTAACCATAGTCTCACATTTACAAATGAGTGGAAGAATTAACACATTATAATTACGAATTTTTTATGAATTAAAACACAGTTTTACACTTTTGAGTTTATTTTTTCTCGACATGTTTCAAAGGCTTCACCTTCATCATCGGGAGAAAGTTTATCGTTGTCCGATGGTAAGTGCTAGCAGATGGAATATGTTTTAGTTCATAAAGGATTCGTTATTCCACAGTGTTAACGCTAAAAGTGTAATAAAGTTTATCTGGTATTATTATAATTCCTGTTTCATCAACTACTGTTTGCTTATTGTTATAATATGCTTAAATTGTAACTATCAAAATTTGTGCTCTTAGATAATGCAATGCGAGGTGGTATTAACTCGGAAGGTGTCGCGACGGCTGTTTTGATAAATGATATTGGCATCGTCGGTAAAATATATTGAAATGTCATAATGTTTCAGCCAGAACAATGGACTAAATTTTATTATTTGTGTCTTTTCTTTATTTTGGTGGTTTTTAATAAATATTTGTAGAAATTAAAAAACGAATTAAAAATACAGAAAATATTATTCAAATGTTTTTGATTTATTTCCTTTGTTGTCCAGTAATTACCTGAACCCCAATAAGAACTTTAAATTATGATTTTAAATTTTAAATTGATTCATGATATTTGTTACAATAAGGAACATAAACGTTCCAAAAATAAGAAATCTTTTATAAAAATCTGCCAAAACTAATCATATTTGAAACAAATTTAATATTTTTAAAATATGTTTATATTATCACTGAGGAAGGACCGGTTGTCGGGAAACATGACTAATATTTTATTTAAAAAAAAAGTGAAGTTGAGTGTGTATATACAAAAGGAATATAAAGAAAAACAAATAAAACATCTACACACCCACAAAGTATATGGCAGAACATAGAATAAATTTTCATCTATTCACATTAAAATAAACTTACGTTTGCGATTAACTGAAATATTAAAATCTAACTAAATAACAATCATACATTTACTCTGCAAGGGCAGGCAGGTGAAAAGGACTTTCTACACTGCTCCTAACATGCCTTTCAGCGAGGCTTTCTCTGTGTTCAAACTCCCTCAGCCACACCTGTTCACTCCAGGTAAGGCGTGATTGTTAGTTACGACTAAGTGAACGATACAAGGAAATATGATAACCTATCGATACCCATGAGGTAAGCTTACACTTAAAATGTTAAAAACGAACTTTAGCCTGATATTGAAATAAAAGTAAAATAAAATGTTACCGAACCTCGAATACCTTTTTATGATAGTCGTATGTTTATAAACTCACAATGCTGTACCATGTCCAATAAGCAACCTATTAAGCTGAGAAGTCACGCGTATCAGCACACCTAACGACTACACGATGGACCGCGCGCCACGCCACCCTTGGAAGGCACATTGTTGAAATAACACATTGTGCGTACCGACAATAGTAATTACACATTCAATAGTTTATTGAACCAGGAGTCGTTTGGAACAGTCATTGCCAGGTAGAATTCGACACCAAAAAATAAATGTTTTATACTTTTTGAAAACATCCGTATTTTCACCAACTTTCTGCATCTTTTTTATTATTGAAACATTTTTCGAACCGATCTTCTGCTTCTTATCCGACGATCGCCGTAAAAACGCCATGGTACTCTGCATGGAGCGATCGCCGCTGCTCTGCGCGTTTCGTAATGATAAAGGTATATTCAAAATTAATTCCTGCAACGACATCTATGAATATTTTTAAAATAGTAGCACAAATCAAGAGGATCGATATTTTTCGACGGTTTGGGGAGAAAATGCGTGGCGTACCGAGGCGCTGTTTCACATAAACATGTGGCGATGAATGGGTTAAGTGCCCTGATGGTCCCCTCGACGTTGGCGATCACTCTAGTAAACTCTTCCTATCCTGCGCTGTCCGTAATAGCTCCTCCACAGTTCCGATTTCCGTCCATTCCCTCACATTTGCGCAACCAAAGATCTGCTTTTTCACAAGCCTATATTTTCCCTTTAAAATTAGGTACAGCAGTACACTCGTAGAACGTGATCCAGATATGAATCTTACAGCGAAGACTTTGATCAATGTCAGCAGCTCTCCTATTTACTCACCTGCCGGTCCGGGACTTCTGTGTTAAATAATACTGTCTATCCATGGGATCCTGAATATTGTTCAGGAGAAGCCACATTCAAATACTCCTAACCGATTCGTTGTTATTTTCACCCAATGTCCGATAATACGGTTCAATTCCCAAAGTAACAGATAATACGGGTCCGATTCCCGGCGGTGACGGTAAAATACTCGCGTTGTCTTTGGTCACGTGAAAATAAAAATGGCGATAGACTAGCTACCTATAACATATCGTAATAATCAATAAGCAAAAGATGTATTCAGTAATTGGAGCTCAAACAAGGTGTTGTAAACATAAATACAATATTTCTTTAAACTTTCGTATGAGAAAACACTTAATTTGTGGTGTGACATTATTAAATAAAATAATAATACACTTATAGTAATTTGTATTAACGCCACATTTGCGAGGTAACTTACAACTGGTTTCGCTCCCGCCAATTCGTCAAAGGTGAGATAGTAAACTGAAAGTGAGGTGAATGAGAGAGTAAGCTCAGTTTTACCCTGACAGAAGCTCCGGCGAGAGCAGGCAATTAACGTGCAAATAAAGAAACCTGTTTATACAAATATGGTCAGTTTAATAATTTTTGGGAGGTACAATGGTGGCAGTGATGTTTAACAACCCATCACACACGTCTCCCACTTGAACATAAGAGAAGGATGATGGAGTGCCGCATCGGTTCACGTGTGACAGCCCATTCTTTCTGCCCATCCTTTCTGGGAGACGGCGTGATGGTTAAATAGTTAGTTTTTATGACATCTGTCAAAACTGACCATATTTGTAAACAATTTAATAATATTTATATAATATCACTGTTAGTCCGAAAAATGTTTGATATTTAATTTTTATTTTTTTAAATAAATATGAGTGTCGTATACAAAGTATATAAAAAAATAAACATTAAACATCTACAACACAAAGTAATGGCGAATATATTGGATAAAAAATACAATAATTCAAATCACAAATAATTCTAATACAAAAAATATTATGCATTTTAATTTTTGGATCATTTGGATGTGTTCTAAATAGGCGTTTTATGCATAAGGTTTATGTTGCCTTTCTGTAAGAATCAATAAATCATAACGTAATTTTAGTACTACTAATAATAAAAAATACATTACGTTTTTCAGATCTGCGAAAGGTCTAATTTATAATCGCATTAAATCCAATATACACGGCAGTCTTTTATCTCAACCGTATTTCAAAACATAAAAACTTGGAAACACCGCAGAGGAAGAACTCCAAATGTAAGTTAATTTCAGTAGTCGAGTACCACGCCCAGCCGATTATAAGGGGAACTCAAGGAACTCACCATAAATAAAATTTAACAGGATTATTCATTGAATCCAGGGCGTTCTGCGGAATAAAGAGGATGGCTTAATGAAGGCGACTCGGTAGGACTGAAGTCCAGCGGCGGCGGGATATGTTTTTTAATACAAAATCTTTTCATCCATAAATTATGTAAAACCTATAAAATTGAATTGCTTTAAATATTTCATAATTAACACGAACATATTTTAATATTAGATAGTCACGAGAATGGCGAGCCGATCCTAGGCAATGTAGTGAAACAATTGACCATGACAGATAAACCGAGCGATACGCAAAATAAAAATCTTCCAAAAATCAACTGTTAATCATATTACCTACAGCGGAATTCCAATATTCGCCATTTGAAATGTTCCTGAGAGAAGGAAGAATATCAAAAGGACGAATATAATAATTACGAATGAAAAAGTATGTTTTCAAGTTTTTTTATATTTAATATAAATTAGCCTTAGACAGCCGAAATATGTCATTCACATTAAATATAATAAAACTTTTAGAAAATACGCACGTCGATTTCTCCGACTTCTCACGTGGCCGACATTCAATATTTAATTAATTTGATCGGGCCACGTTTTCCCCGGTCTTCCACTATTTCTAGTTCCGTTTACATCGTTAACATATACTTTTTTTTACCATTATTTCCATTTATCTAAACCATCTTAATGATCCTTTTATTATTTTGTTCATAACACTTTCATTTGCACTGCATTCACATCTAATATTTTCATTCAACACTCTATCATACACAGATTATCGACACATTCATTAAAGAGATCTCAAACAAATTAACACCTCTATAACATATAAAATAAAAACTTGCAGCAAATTTAGGGATGAAATGTAGAATTCTAATAAAAATATTTCGTACCGCCTTTGTAAAAGGGGGAGTCATTCCAACGAATGTCTGAAACACTAAGCCCTCTTGTTCAAATAGGTTAAACACTTAAACCTTTACCTTCGTTTTACGGGAACTATACAAATGCATTTTCCAATAGTTGAGATTTATCACGGCTGACCGAATTCACTACTGCATGAGTTATTATTATTGAAAATTTGTGTGTATTGGTATTTCGCGACTTCGCTATACCAAACTCCTCGAAAATTCTACTGAGAGATACTTCTATTCGAAAGCGCCAGCATATATTGTTCTTTCTGCCGGCCGCAAGAACTAGCCTGCCAGTGGAGATGCTGTTGGGAAGAAAAATCAGACTGCTAAGCGTGATTACCTCGGAGATCGGCATCTTTCATTTTAGTAAAAGTTAGTTCAGAAGGCAAATAATGTTGACTTTAGAGCGTATCTAGTCTTCTTTAAGTAAGTATCTAGTCTTCTTAGTTTAGAGAATATCTAGTCTTCTTAAAGTTTTCCTAAAGGAACCATCTCTCACGCGTTCCTGGTATTTTATCTATTATCATTATAAATATGTTTTGAGAAAATAAACCGATTTGATTTGATATGATTATTAGAGATAAAACATAATTATATATATTCGACTCGTTTGTTACACTATAAAATATCATACACGTGAATTTAAACACACATTTGTTTTGGCCTTTTTAAATCCCTATGGCATGTGTTGTTTTTTAAACATCAAATAATCATGTATACTTTTAATCCGTACAAAGGCAACTACCAATTTTTGTACGTATCTAAAAAAACAAAGGTTTATAAATAATTTTCGAGAAAAATTCATCTCTCAGTATTTATTATTATTATTTTTGTTTTACTGTTATATAAAATACAGAAATGAAAACATTGAGAACTATAATTAGTAGAGCCATAAGATAGGATATAAAGGTTACCTAACGAATAAACTCACAAAACCTGTAGAATAGAGGACATTGTGAGATGGAGTAGGCAGAGAAGACGATTCTGGGATTATCAAAATCGTGATGCACGAGAGAAAGAGAAGTTTGGAGGTCTTTAGTATGGAAACAAAATTGATTCTGTCTGAACAGATCTCAAGATTTCTGAAAAGAAGATTACATATATATTTTTTGTTTTTTTCTTTTTTATATGCTTTGTATATAAAACACTACTTTAAAATAATTAAAATTAAATATCAGACATATTATGGGCAACACGGTCCTTCCTCAGTGATATTATAAAGATTTTTAAAATATTATAATTTTTTTGAATGTATACAAATACTTGTAGACAAATACTGGATTTTACCCATTATGGGTTAATCATTAAGAATTAATTGTCGCAATAGAGACGAAGATGTAAATTATTTGGAAACATAACTAATTGAATTAATTGAACTAAAATATGTGAAATGTTTCTCAACATGGTAACATATATACAGCTTTCAAAAATAATTGTTCAGACGTGGTGTTCGTAAGAATGGGCGGAATGGGGAATGTTGTATTACATAAAGCGATCGCTTAACCCAACCAATGACAGGTCATAAGTTCTGTAAACGCCTCGACCACCATATTTTGTTTCCAATTCGTCTCTATTGAGATACAATTAATTCTTATTATAAAATAGTTTATAACATATGTCAAAACTAATCATATTTGTAAACAATTTTATAATATTTTAAATATTTTTATAATATCACTGAGGAAGAACCGGGTTGTCCGAAACATGTCTGATATAATATACGTTAGTGTTGTATATATAAAGTAAATAAAAAAGAAAAAGATAAATAAAACATCTACAACACAAAGTATGGCAACAACGAAGACATATATTTTTATTCGATTTAACATGTGAGTTTTGTGAGAAGTCTCTCATTGCTGATAGCTCTATTTTAATTACATTAATAGCTCAGTTAAACATTATAAGAACTCGTAGTCAGTTATTTTCAATAAGTTTCGTTTGTTAAAACATTTCGTTATTGGTTTTAATAATTGTACACTAGAAACAAAAAAAGCTTATATAGTTGGACTATCGCGCAATAATTTATACACAAATATAAAATAATGTTCATACTAATAAAATCGACACAAAGTAACCCCAGTGGACAAAACAAAGTATAAAGCAGAATACAGTAAAGTTGAAATGCGTAACCACAAAATCGAACCAAAAAACCAGAAAACCAATAATACCCAAAATGGTTAAAACCAAAATACATACTATTATGGTCACTGCATTCTTGATTTAAGTTCATTGTTACTAGATTTCAAGTTTTCAAATCCACCTTTTATACCCGAATTAAAACCCAATACGCGTATTTGTTTTATGATGTTGTTTACTAACTGATCGCGAATATCAGATGCAGTGTTATTTTTTTTAATTTCAGATTTAACAGTTGACAAGCAACAGAAAACTTTTCAACTTTATCAACATTAAAATAACTAATACAAATAAAAACGTCTGTTTTCTAGAAGATTTTTTATATTATAAAGGAATGTGATGTTTCGCCTTTCTAAGGCATAATCGAATGTTAGAATTTAGATGTTTTCAATCGTATAAAATTATTTAATAAATAGTTTATATAACTGTTCAAGAAACAATACATAACATAAAAAAATTATTACGATTTGCATAACAGGGCAATTTTTATTATATTATAATATAAATAACAATTAAACAGTTGTGTAAATATCATGTCTAATGCGGAAAGAAAAATTATACGGATTATTCGATTTCTACAAAGAAGCTCTTATTTTAAATGCCTGCCTCTGGTAATGTCGGTAGGGGGAGCAATCGTACTGCTGAACATGATCGCTTCGGAGATCGACGTCTTTCATATTAGTGATAGTACGTTCATAAGGCAAATACTCTTGACGAGGTATATTCCTAAAGTCGAACCACATATCAAGTACACGCCCTAAACTGTTAACATATTTGTAATGTATTTGAGATTTAAAAAAACTGATATGACTTGATTTGACAATTGTATGAAACACTGCTGGCTTTGAGGCCGTGGACGGCAAAGAGAAGTGCAGGGCGTACTCAACTACGGTGGAAGGATGACCTGAACAGACACGTCGGAATAACCTGGATGCAGTCTGTGCAGGACAGAGTGACATGGAAGCGAATGGAGGAGGCCTTTGTCCAGGAGTGGACGGGAAAAGGCTGAGGAAGAAGAAGAAAAAGAAGATGAAACACGTTATGGATGAATATTTAACACGGATTATCTGTGAACCTAAATAATCACTTACAAGGAATAAAATAAATGCCGATCCATTTTTATTCCTAGCGGTAGTGCAGCTTCATACTCAATAAAGGGTATCTATAATAATACATCGATAGTATAAATTTCGTTCAAGTTAGATCGAATTAGTGGATTATACCTATATTTGACGAGTAGGTATGAACCCCCCCAATAACAGTGCGATGGCCCATAAAATGAACGGAGAAGTTATAGCGAAATCTGTTTAAGACGGTTGGTTGTCTACGCAAATATCCGAGTCCTAAAATAATACAAAGTTCGAAATGTATTATTTATTTTCAATATGTGGATATATATGTACAGTATATCAAAGATCAATAGACAAACAAAAACTTATTGATACATTCATAACAAATATATATTATTTTAGAAATTGAGGAAAAATACGACTTATTTATTCTATAAAAACAAAACTAGCCAAAGAGATTTATTGATTCAGAATTTTTTTTTTATTTACTGAATAGAGTTGACTATAATAATAAAACGCAATAATTAAAAAATATTTATTCTTTAAGCTCTGGCCTGCGTAAACCTGCGTAAGGCCTATACTGACATACAGCATTGAGACCAGAGCGGATACCACAAGAACGAAGGCTAAAGTACGGGTGGCAGAGATGAGGACGCTGAGGATGATAGCAGGAAGGACGATTCGAGATGTGGATTTATCATTTCAAGCTTGCATGCAGAACAAGAATAGATAGACAATTTCTGACTGATGTCAAGGCCATATGTTTAGAAGAGCATATGATCATTAAGGGCAAAATAGAGGGTCGTCGAGGTGTTGGGAGATGGCGGATCTCTTGGCTCAGGAACATTCGTGACTGGGCCTAGATTTGATCACTCCAGGAACTATTTAGAACTGCGCAAGACAAGAATATGCATCTTCAAGTGATAGTCGACGTCGGAGGGATCCAACATTACATATAAAGAAGAAAAATACATATTTTTAAAATAAACACATTGCTTTGTAGCCTTTTTTTTGATATTTTATCCGAAATAAAATAAAATATTTCATTTTTATAATTTATTTTAATTCGGATAAAACATAAATAGTACCTAGCAAAAAAATGTTATAGAAATTTGCTGACGACACGGTAAGGCTACATATTCATCGTGCTGTTTGAGACAGCAACACTTTCAAAAACATTGTGGTAGAAATAAACTAGTATAAGTGTTAAACTTACAATTAGATATTTTTGGCAGACTTTTTTCGTTTTCTCCAGTAATGAAGTGGCTTTAATAAGTTAGGTATAATGAACCGCCCCCTTAAAAAGGGGGAGACGATGAGAGGTCTCCCTCTTATTAAATGATCACAGTACGAGCCTATAAAAATTCCGGGTAATCGTTTTCTTGACGTGGAATAGTGGGTCGTTTCAGATTTAAGATAAAAGTAGTTTTCTTAATCAGACATTTTTGATCCGCGAAAGCGGAACTTTTCTTTTCTCTGGGAGAGTAATAACCAGTTTTATATAAGAGGAGCATCATCAACAACTATCGAAAAAGTACAAGGAAGGGAGGGAAAATAATAATCACTTCTCGTGAACCCGACTACAGCTGATGACGTTCAGGCGTTGTCCTTGAAAATATGAAGACTAAAAATGTTATGCTTTTAAGAATTCTTTCATATTTAACATCAATATTTTTACTAACTAACCAACATGCCATTTCACCAGGGGGGGATGCAGAGAGGATGGATAGCCATACTTCTCTGTCCTGACATACCTCTTTAGTTTTTCTATATTCATACATTGTAATATGCACGCTTGCTGATTTTTCTGACTTCGAATGTGGCCGCCTTTTAGAATTTGATTAATTTGATTTTGCCACGCTTTCTTTGGTCTTCCACGGCTTCTCTTTCTACCCACACTGCTTGTATATACCATTTTTACCATTCTCCTCTCGTCCATTCGTTCCATTTGTCCGAACAATCTCAGGGATACTTTTTTAATTTCCACTTATGATGCAATTATCTGCTTGTACATTTCTTCCTAATTTCAATTTTTATTCAATTAAAACATTCCTTTTTTTCACGTTTGGCATTCTATCATAGGGTCAAAGCACCAATGAATGACCGTTTAAGGTTTAGCTTGTACTGAAATCCACATTAAAGGCATTAATTTCATTATTTCAGTGTAAAAAATAAAAGAAAACAATAAAAAACACATTGACTTCTCTAAATTCTCTAACTTTTTTATTGAAATACGAGTATTGCTATTAAAATTAATATTTCTCTAAAAAAATAGCACAATCACCAGTAATTGACCACTTCAGGTTATATTAATACAATACATAGATTTTGTTACATTGTCACATTATGAAACACCCTAACATATAAAAATATGTAAATATTCAAAGAATTGCATAAGAAATAACATTAAAACAAACACTTACCACACTTTTCCTTATAAATAACTACTAACAATCTCAGAACAACTACGGGAAGACGCTTTTACCATTTGACAATGCACAGTTCAAAACTGATAGTTTTGTTTCTTACCGACAGTTGTCTCTGCCTACCTCTTTTGTCATAGTTTCTTGGGATAAAAGTTTTTTGACTGGACACAGAGCAATTCTTATTATATTTTGTTTTATTAACCAACGGTCATTTACTGGGGGGCGGTCAAATACTGGTGCTTCGACCCTATATTTTTTTAAATTTTTATATTATTTCTGTAATAGACAATATTTTTTTATCCTACAGTAATTTTATAACATAAACATTATTGATAGTATTATTGATGTTGTTGATTGAAATTTCTTGGTAGAAGTTCATTGTAAATTATGAAAATAAAAAAATATTTTTTAAGAAAATTTTTATGTTTATATTTAGTGTAAAATCTACTTATTATAATAAATAAGTAGGTTTTACACTAAAAATAAACATAGAAAAATTCTTAAAAAATATAATAAAAAATATTCATTATTTATTGATAGTATAAAAAAACACCGAGATAAAAAAAATATGCAAAGTTTTGGAATTATATATAGTAAAACCTCCTAAAACAATCGGAAGAAGATGATGAAATGAAAAAATATGATTTTTTAAATCAATTAGTCATTCAATTGTTCCACAACTTCACTATCTATTATTAAGGTATTTTGTTTTTATTTGTTTAGTTTCATTTACTCGAAGAAAAATATATAAAGATGTTTCTTCTAAAATAAGACAAAACTGCCTAAAGGTAAATACTCAAAAGCAGATGAATTGAAAAGGAAAAGCATTCATCACTCAGTCCGTAATATTAAAAAATAGAAATTTTTGTACTTAAGGCTGCCTCTGAGTAACAAATGCGGTGCTAAAATTATTAATTTTAAGTAACTGCCGAGCTTCGATTCGGGTATTGTATTAAGTAATTGAATCCACTGTGAGCATTTCGGCAGGCGGCGGACTCAGACTCCGGTGAGTCGAGAGGATTATTCCCATTTCACAAGAGCTTCATATTCGGGGAACTTATGCGTCTGGCAGATGTAAGAACGCTCTTCACGATTTATCTTGCATTATAGTTGAAAAGCATTCCTTGTAAATCCACGTCAATATGTTACGAAACAGTTTGTGTTTCTACAGGCGTGATGCGCGTTTGTTTAATCAATATGTTAACTTTCTTAAATCTTGAGTGTAACTAGAAACCACACCGATTTATTTATACACAATCTAATTACCAAAAACCAAATTGGTTCTAATTTTGAAAAATTGGTTTGGTTCATGTGGTGCTCCCGTAAATTTGGAGATATTTCGTGGATAAGTGAATTGATTTGGTCAATTTGATTGTTGCCGCACTTTACAATATTTAATTGTGACACGAATACGTTTGTACAGTTTTGATGTTCAAATTATACAAGTTTTTACGTTAACATAAAGAATTTTGACAGGTGTCAAAATAAATTTTTCATTTGTTCCAATGACAATTTGAATAATTTCATCAATACTATTTTAAAGTTCTTGCTGGTGTTGGTTTGTTAAGTGCCTAATTACTGCTAAATTAAAAAAAAAACAGTGGATACGTGGAACATAAATTAAATAGACAATATGTGCACCATCTAAAAATAATATTTTGTGTTGAATTATTTTTATTTTGTTATTTTATTTTATATCATTGTATTTTATATTATTCGTTTTACCTATTGGTGGCGATGAGGTTCGCAACCCATCACACCGCGTCTCCTGCGGGGCGAAAAGAGAAGGATGGAGTGCCACATCGCATCGGTTAAAGTGTGACAGTCCATTCTTTCTGCCTACCCCTTCGGGGAGACGGCCTGATGGTTAGTTAGTTAGTTAGTTACATAAAATACTTATTTCCATTTTATCTGTTTCTCATGTTACTTCTTGGGAGTATTAAAATCTATATTAAACTCACGGTTGAAATAATAGATCTTCGTTTTGTTGAGCAGCGGTAAACATAAAGCCACAAAATCAAAACAGTATTTTCAATAGATTACTTTTGTGTATTTATTATAAGCCATTAATTTTCCCCGGTATAAAATATAAGTATTGAGATGAGTGTGGATTTCTCTACAAAAGTATTATTTTCCAATTAAAAGGTTTCCTTCATCAATTAACAAATGAATTTTAAGATAACTCAACCTTAAAAGTTTATTAAAATATTCTTATAAAGGTGTAGGTAAGATTTTGCCTTATTTCCCGGCCAGTATTGCCATATTTTTAAAACATAGAAGAGTACATCCACTTTTCGAAGAAAAGAAAAAATGGAAACGAATGATTTTAATTAACTAGTTTATAATATCTTCTTCTTCTTCGTGAGCCTTTATTGGTTCACTGCTGGACATAGGCCCATTCCCTTCTCTTCCACTTGTCTCTATCTCCTGCCAGCCCCAGCCACATTTTCCCCCCCACGGCAGCAATGTCGTCGGCCCACCTTTTTTGCGGCCTGCCGACGCTTCTCCTATTCTCCCATGGTCTCCACCTTATTATTTTCTGGGTCCATCTATCCTCACTCTGTCTCGCCACATGACCCGCCCATTGCCACTTCAGTCTCGCTAGTCGTTCTATGATGTCCGTTATTTTTGTTCGGCGTCTAATCTCCTCATTTCTGATTGATAATATAGTCGTGCGTAAATTAACAAAAAATTAATACTTAAGAGAACTTTTAAAAAACAGCCACGAACTAATTCGCTGGAATCACAGTGATTTAAATATATAATGATTTAATACAATAACAGGACTTTTCTTCTAATTATGCTTTATTTAGGTCCTGCTACTTCTCGGGGCCTGTTTCTGGGATTTACGAGTATAATAAGTATCCGATTCTCTCGTCATCTTTTGGGTAATCTTCCTGGAGGTAGATTGAAAGTTGGTACTTTATTCATTGAATCACACGACGTTTTGATTTGATTTAAAAAAAAATACACATATCAGAATTATTATAAGTTTTTTTCCGAACTTTCAATTTATTTCTACATATTTTTTCCGACTTTGCTCGATTTTTTATTTTCTTAAGTCATTAAAATTGGAATGTTTTTTATCGTTGATTCAGCTTGTACGGTTTTCAATAATACGCTATTTATCTCCAATCTCCTGGCTGTCTACAAAAAATAAGTGAGCCTCTTTCATAAGTAATACGAATGAAAACGTCGGTTTTCTAGAAATTTTATTATGATGTTGAAATTTTATTAATGACATTATCAAATGTTTAACATTTGATAATGCCTAAATAGATACGCGAAACGTGTCATCCACATGAAATATAATAAAACTTGTATAAAATAGACGTTTTCATTCATATTAATTATTTAATATTATATATAATATAATTAGTAACATTAATAATATTCGAAGTCGGAATAATCGACTTGCGTGCATGATACGGTGTATGAATGTAAAGGAAGCCCGAGAGGTATACCAGGACAGAGCATTGTGGCGATCTATTCTCTCTGTCTACCCCTCCGGGGAAATGACGTGATGGTTAGTTAGTTTTAAGTTATAATTATCAATATGGAATATCGAAGTATTTCCGACAAAATAATGGGTTATCAAACATGAAGTTTTACACATTTGTTCAAGAAACAATAAATAAGCATATTTAACTGCAAAAAAAATGTGCATTATTTGTATATGTACATGTATTTTGAAAAAGGCAAACAGATTTTTCTTTTAAAAGTGAATCAAGGGTATCCCACTAAAATAGAAACGTCTGGAAACCCTGAAAAACAGTACATATTTTTTAATTTTATTTAAACGACGAGAAAAAAGATCGCGCATGTACTTTGTGTATTGAGCGGTGTTGTTAAGATCCGGAATGTAATTTTAGCACTTTACATACAAAACATTGAGCCGAATTTTCTTGGGCTCCAAATCCACTTGAGCTCTGTTTCTCAATAAATATTTTTATAGATATTCGATACATCGAAACTTCGAGACAATTTATTTTTCATTTATCTAAGTAAGTAGAGTTGTTTTTTCAAGAGTTAAGGTATTGATTGAAAAAGAAGAAGGCAGGCTCGTATGAAAAAATAAAGTTGCAAGATAAATATACTGACATATCTCGTTAAAATTTACCCAAACTCGTTTACACAGCCTGTCTTCGCCTTCTTTAAATAGGAGTAGAACTGAGAGTAAAGGAAAACATATTTTGTCATATTTTTGTAAATCTATGAATCTTTATGTGGATAACGCGAAATAATTATTGCATCCTAAGTCAAATTAAAAAATGATCACATTGATGGTTTGGACATATGGAATGAATGGATAAGAGAAGAACAGTAAAAAATATATTTACAAGCAATGGGAAAAGAAGCTGACGGGCTAAGAAAACTTGGCATGGGCATATTAAAAAAAAAACGCTAATAGGTGACCCTTTGAATTTGGAAGAAATCAATACGATGTATTAATATATAAAAAACCGCTCGATATGTACGTTGGGATATGTGGCTGTCTATCCTCTCTACCTACCCCTCCAAATTAGGCAACATGATAATAAATCATATTGTTTCGGTTATGTTATTTACGCGGCATGTTCAACTCAATCAAATAATATCAATGTCGGCACCGTAAGGAGTCAGAGAAATCGACGGACATGCTTGACACGATGAATGAATTTTGAGGATGGGAGAGAAGTATAATCTTCCTCAGCCTATTCACGTCCAGTCCTGGACAAATCCTCATCCATTCGCTTCCATGTCACTCTGTCTTGTACAGACTGCATCCAGGTTATTCCGACGTGTCTGTTCAGATCACCCTTCCACCGTAGTTGTGGTCGCCCTGCACTTCTCTTTGCCGTCCACGGTCTCTAAGTCAGCAGTCTTCTTGTCCATCTGAGCTTCTGGCTACGTGACTTGCCCATTCCCATTTTAGAGTCGCCACCCGGTGGATGATGTCAGTGACCTTTATTTTTTCTCTCACCGTATCGTTTCTGACTCTGTCTCTTAGGCTTATTCTAACATGGCTTTTTCCATGGCTCTTTGGGAGAAAAGTACAATATATCAGGGAAAATATAGAATGGCGTTCTTCTGTTTACCACTTAGTTAGTTAGACAATTAAATATTTACTTTGGGAATTAATTAAACATTCTTTAGACCACTTTTTTATTTAAAAAATATTAAAACACATACATGTTTCAGAGGATACCTCCATCTTCAAGTGTAAAAAATATAACAAAAACTAAACAAAGAAAGACTAATAAAAAACGCATTTAAAGTTCGATACAAAAATTAAAAATTTAGTGTTATATGTAGGTACTAACAATTATTTTTTAACAGTAAAATAATAAATAACATTAAATAATAATAATACATGATGATAATATAATTTAGAAAAAACATACATTTCTTTATTTAGTTTTTGTTATATTTTTTACATCTGAAGATGGAGGTATCCTCTGAAACATGTGTGTATTTTAATATTTTTTTTATTAAAAAAGTGGTCTAAATAATGTTTAATTAATTCCCAAAGTAGATTACTATGGAATTCCACAGTGTTAATGCCTTAACTTTCAATAAGTTAATTAAATATTTTTTAAGATTAATTAATAATATAATCTAGCTCTAAAGATTTACCGAACTATTTATAATAATATATCAGCTATTCGACAAAAATGCATTCATCCAACAATAGCCCTGATGAACCGAAAAACTAATTATCACGCCGAATTTCCCCAGAGTGGTAGACGCAGAATCCCGACATATTTTTCATGTTTTTTTCCCCAATCGCACACAGCCACGAACGCACATCTATTAATCGTACATTTATCGTTGCTAACAAACAGACATACCTTTTTTTATATTCCTCCCTGTCTACACACCGAAATATTGGACTTCAACACTCTTGAAACTCGTGTGATCTTTCTAAGATAGTATTTTTTCCGGCGATATTTACAGTTCAAGAATAGTGATCAACCAACTAACCTGCCTCTAGTGATGCCGGTGGGGAGAGCAATCAAGCTGCTAAACATGGTCGCTTCGGAGATTGATGTCTTTCGTATTCGTGAAAGTACGAGTACGTTCAGAATACAAATACTCTTGAGTTTGGAGAGTATCTTGTATTCCTAATGAAACCATCTCTCATGCGTTCCTGGTATTATATTATATATTTATTATATTTTACTTGTTCTCAATAGATGTATGAAACTATAATATAATAATTGTTTGTAATATCTTTTGATAAAATTAACTGATTAGCATCAAATTAATCAAATATTGAATGTCGGCCACGTGAGGAGTCGGAGAATCGACGCGCGTAAATGACGCGATGTATGAATGTTGAGAAAGCGAAAGAAATATAGCAGGAAAAAAAAGTGTTGCAGTCCATTCTTCTGCTTACCCCTTCGGAAAGACGGCGTGATGGTTACTTAATTAGTTAGAATAATGAGAGAACTAAATATATAATTCCCTACAGATCTACTCAAGGATGGGGCCATACCTTATTTTATGCCCTTATTTTATGTTTTCTAAATAAGGTAGCATTCGAGGTAGAACACTTTTTAATCATTCGTTCCATATATCCAAACCATCATGGTTACCCTTTCTATACGAGTGTTTTAATTATGATTACTTATATAATATTGTGTTTTGCTTTTTTAAGCAGGTACTTATAAACAAGCAAATTATGTTTTGAAACATTTCGTGTTTTTGATGCCCATGCCGCATTTATATTTTCATAAATATGTGAAACATCTCCTGTGACAACTCGTTACATTGTTGTTTTGACGTCACAATGAAATCCCAACCAAGCATATATGTGACAAATTTCCAGAAAAAACATTTCACTGGAATTCACTGATTACAATAAACATGTAACATCAATCTAAGCACATTTTGTGGTAAAAATACCTTCACAATTTAAGTAAGAATACTTCAATACAATATTTTGTTTTTTCAACAGGAAAATAATTAGTTACGTTCAAATAGCTAGTCTATTATTGTTCAAATATGAGGTATTCCTTTGTTTGCCATTGCGAGTGTAATGATTTTCTGCAAAATTGAATAATAAAGCATTTAAGAATAGTCACGGGGCGAAAAGAGAAAGGTGGAGTGCCGTATCGGTTAAAATGTGACAGTCCATTCCTTCTGCCTACCCTTTCGGAGTGACGGCGGGATGGTTAGTTAGTTAGTTAGTTTTGAATAATAAATATAGACGATTAATTCGAAATTTCTGTCTTCTAGAAATTTTATAAAAATTTATGTGAATAACATGTTTCGCCTTTCTAGGGCATTATCAAATGTCATTGACAAAAAATATAATAAAACTTCTAGAAAACGAACGTTTTCATTCGTACTATTATTTTTATTTAATATGGAGTTTTACATTGAACAAATTTATGAAAGGATCGCTGCGTTGGTTCGGACGTATGGAGCGCATGGATGGAGAAATAATGGTTAAGAAAGTATACTTTAATGATGTAAATGACGTACGGAGTCGAAGCAGACCGAGGATGGCATGATCGAATTAATAAAATTTTAAAGGTTGGTCAAATTTTAAATGATGAAGCTAGAAAGGTGTGACAGGATAGAATAGTCTGGCGGTCCATTCTCTCTGCCTACCCTTGCGGAGAAACGGCGTGATGGTTTGTTTGTTTTGTTTGAGTATTATATCATTGTCCAAGAAACAATAAATAAATATAGACGATTTATTCATGAATTAAAATACTGTTTTTTTCACTTTTCAGTACACTTTTCTCATGTTTCGAAAGTTTTTTACATTCGTCATCGGTAGAACAAGTTTTACCATTAGAATTTTTATTTTGGCTAGTTAACGTAGTTCTCTCGATGATGAAGGCATAAAACTTCCAAAATATGTCAAAAAATATACACTCAGAAATAGAAAAAAAATAAACACATACTTATGTGGATTTTCACTTGAATGTGGATTTTAGTGTTAATTTTGAGTTTATAAATAAATACCTACATTAACGTTTATTATTAAGATGAACATAAAATATATAAGGTAATCCATTATTTTGAGGGTGACACTTTGATATTTCAACGTTATTATCTGTTTAATTTAAACAATATTATAGAATATCAAAATTGATTATATTTCTATTAAAATAGTCGCGACAGCTGTTTCTCTAACCGATGTTAGCATCATCAGGTTTTACAATCACCTGATCAAGAAACATAATATTCTTCTTCTTCTTCCTCTTAGTTTAGGTCGTATGGCTGTCCTAGAATGATGATGTCCAGCCATCTCTCCATCTCTTCGGCGGCCTTCCGGGTAATCTCTTGCTTCTTGGGTTTTCATTTTTAACAATTTTTGCAATTATTGTATTCTCCATGCGGTCTCTCTAAAAGTGCCTTCTGCTTCTTCCCCATCTCAATATGTCTTCAACACCACAGACAGACCTTATCGTGAAACATAATCAATTGTGATATTCTATAACAGTGTCTTAATCAAGCAGATAATAAAACATATTTTAATTCAATATAAAAAAAAAATTATTTGTTATAAATATCATTAAACTTTACTGTATCACTAACATAACTAAAATTGTAGATATTTTTTTATTATTTGAAACTTTCTATTCTTATAAACCAAAATTTAAGATAATTTTCTTAAATTAAAGTTAATAATCAATCACACTGTTCACAAGATCACAAAGCGAACTTTAATTAATAATTTTACCTAAGATTCTAATTGTTATTTATTTCAAATAATGGAATCGAGATTTGCAAGGTGGAGGATATCGTGATATGGGGCAGACAACGCAGAAGATACTGGAATGCGCACGTGCTGAAGATGGATCTCACCAGAATCCCACACGCTGTGACGCATCAGATTCCTGACGGCTGTTGTCCCCCGGAAGACCGCCGAAGAGATGGAGAGATAGTTGGGAGTCAACCTCCCAAGAGAGATGCCCACTTGATTTCAGGAACGGACCAAAGGTCTAAAAGGATAAGAAGAAGAAGTAGAATCGAGTGCTCTTATTGTATTCAAAGAAATAGATAATCACGGGAAAACACATTGGAATGATATTTGGAAGATGTCATCCCAAAGGGACGCGGATTCGTGTTCCGTTAAAACCTGCGGCGCAGCTGGGAGTGTTCGATAGATTTGTAAGACAGCGGAGGGTAGAACTAGAACATTGCATGTTCAGTAAACACCTTTATTTTGACAGCGACTTACAACGGCAGGATTAGCCCCGTGACATACAGCTAGTGGGATTACGGGGCCTAATAAATATCAACCAGACAAGATGGGGTCATAATATGTTGAGGAAGCAATTATTAACTGGGATATTCCACCGCGAGTTTCGCCGTTAAGAAGTTCCAGGGCACGTGTAAAGGTTCGGATTATTGATGTGTCTGTAAACATAAGATAAATCATAACATTGTTTTAGAGTCAGTTACAATATGTGCTTTGGAAGCTTTAACATACATAACTAGAGAGACATATGTATCATTAAACTACTTATTTTACTCCAGCTCTAATACTTTTATTCGACGCATCATCGAGTATTCAAATTTTACGATAACATTATTATTCTTAAAGATAATAGTTTAGATCATTTTTAAATCATAAATGGGTAGGTATTTGCATTGAGATTGTCTCAGAATAATATTTGAATAATTCATTTTATGTTTTCGTTCAGTCGTAAAATGGCCGTTCACAATGGACTTCTGGTCCCAACCCTTATGTATGGAAGAGAAGCATGGAACTGGCAGAAGAAAGATGAGAGCAGAATAAATGCGGTAGAGATGAGGTCCCTAAGACGTATGTGTGGTAGAACGATGTACGTCAGAATCTCAAATGCTGATATTAGGAAGGAATGAAGAGCGAAAGAAGGTATTATGAATAAAATTATGAAAGGATCGCTGCGTTGGTTCGGACATATGGAGCACATGGGTGAAGAAAGAATGGTTAAAAAAGTATATGTTAACGATGTAAGTGGAGTAAGGAGTCGAGGTAGACCGAGGAAAACATGGCATGACCAAATTAATCAAATATTAAAGGTTGGTCATGTCAGAAGCCGGAAGAATCGACGTGCGTGTATGACTCGATGTATGAATGTGGAGGAAGCTATAGAGGTATGTCAGGATAGAGTGGTGTGGCAGTCTCTCTGCCTACCCCTTCGGGGAAACGGCGTGATGGTTTTGTTTGTTTGTTGTTGTCCTTTATATTTATAAGTTTCAAGATATATGATTTAACCAGTACAAGCTTTTTAGAATAATGTAGCACTGATTCGTATTTTTCAATGCTTAATTATTTCTTCCAGAATACAGGATAATATTAATTTTGCGTTCGAGATCCATTTCTTGATGAAGATTTGAACTACGCTGGATCGGTCTGTTGAATGCTGAATTACAACTCGATCCCGGGAAAACGTAGAATGTATTCGAATATGGTAATCTTATCTTTAAACAATTCCATCAAAACGGAATCTGACGAGAAGCATAATTGGCAAAGTTACCATAATGCCGGAATGATTTTGCTCTTCACTGTTTCACCTCGCGGACAGGCGAGAGAGGAAAAACGGGCAAGGAGACGAAAGAAAACCGATCTGATATAATTTGCCTCCTCAGAAAAAATTCCGAGTCATTTATCTTTTATGACATCCGACCTGCGAAGTTAAAGTAAACGGTTAATCATTCAGACGCCGCGGGACAGGAAAACTGAGCCGAAGAAAAACGCATAATAAACTCTATAATAAATTGATGGATGGCAGGCTATTAAATATTGCCGGGGCGAACATCGCCCGAGTGTGCCTGGCCATCTCCGCTGAATTATTAAGTGCGATTACTTCCTTAGCGTAACACCCGATAAATATTACACGCGCTTTGACAACTTATATTCACTCAAATACCAAACACGCTCGTTAAGCGTTTACGTTTTATCGCCTTCAAATAATGCTTACGACCTCAGATATTGCTCGCGGAGCTTATTACAGCAGCTGACACAAGCCACAACATTCTTTTGCGTTTCGTTTCTGACTGCTCAATATGCATAGGGAGAATATTAATTCCACCACTTATGATTTATAACTAAAATAAAATATAAAAGAAAACATACATGTAATAAATACAAACCGCCGGGTGGTGGTGGTTTAGGGCAGTGCTACGCAACCTTTACTCACCTACGGCACGCCTAAGTTCTTCCTAGAATTCCGCGGCAGACCTAATGCTATAATTCGGTCTGGGCGTGGGCGTTAATCAGCTCAGCAGAGATGTTGGTGACTTTTTTTTTAGTTCATTCGTTAAAATCGAATGATCGATTTTTCACGAATGGCCTTAAAAAAGGTCGCCAACAAAAAATATCCCGTCAGATTTTCACTAAAAAGCTGAATGAGCAAAAAAAAACAAAAAAGGTCATTTACGATTTACAATGAGTACACTCTTTCGCAATTCACGACTTCCGACTATAACTACATATTTTTTTCATTATGTATTTGACCGGGGCACACCTGCATCCGGCTCACGGCACACCGGTGTGCCGCGGCACTCCGGTTGCGGAGCACTGGTTTAGGGGATAGAACGCTTGTTCTTATCCATGGGACTTGGGTAACACTGGACACGACCAGATGACTTGAATGAATGAAAGATAAAGACTTTATAATAGAGAGCTATTTTCTTCTCATATTGGAGATTGTATAATCAATTTTAATATCATTTTTAAAATCGTTGGTTAGTTCTTAAAAAACATATTAAAAACCACTCTTAAATATTTTAATATTATAATATATCGATTTCGTCAAATAAAAATGCGATTTCGTTCCAAGGTTGTGTGTATACAGATAAGGACGTAAGAGTTTAGTAATGAATTTGAGAGCTTAGTGTAACGTTGTATTCCATTGTGAGATTACATACCTGAGTGGATATAGCCTCCCTCGATAATACGTGTTTTATATGCTTACGGGACGCGAGCAGTGACACGCGGTGCTTAGGTGGCTTATATCGATCAGAGGATAATCTTGTCAGCGAGGAGCATTATCATCTATTATTGCTCTGTTGTCGATTTTCAGCTCGCTCTATCTGTGCACTCGGAAGGAAAATGTTGTCTATATTTGGAACCGTATTAGTCATAATTCACGGGAGATTTGATATTACATTTCAAAAGCAAATTTTAGCAGCCGGGATACCAAATCATCTGTGGTCTAACTATCGCCGACCTCATCATTCAAACGCGGTTGGCGAAAATGTGCAAAAGAGCAATAAATCGAAAATGATTTATAGATTAACGTGCACATATTTTAAAACCAATAATAGTAACTCTGGAAAACTATTTGTCGGCTTCGTCAGCATATCGTTGTCAAATAATCATATTATTTTAATAATGAAATTAAAATTATTTCATTGACATGAATCCGTGAAAGATTGCTTTTATTGTAAACTATTATTTTAACAAGGTCACAGGTAGATAAGGCTGCAGCGGCTGCAGGCTGCCTGAAAGATGTCATATGGAGAAACAAGGACATGAGAACTGACAGTAAGGTACGCATTTATAAGACCTGTGACCAATCCTCACATATGGCATTGAATCGAGGGCAGACACTGTCAAGACAAAGAGCATGCTCAGGACAACCGAGATGAAAACACTCCGCGCTATAGCTGGCAAGACCCTACGTGATCGAGCTAGGAATACAGCCATCCGAGAAATCTGCGAGGTCGAAGATGTAGTCAGATGGGGACGTCAAGGACGGCGATACTGGCATCAACATATAGAAAGAATGAGCTCAAATAGAATACCACACATAGCTCTCCATGGAACGCCAAACGGACAACGCCGACCAGCAAGACTGGAGAGAAAGCTGGAGTTCAGCGTCTCAAGAGGACCCGCCTGAAATAACAGACTCCTGAGTCTACCAAAAGTGAAGAAGAAGAAGAAGAAGATTTTAACAAGACCGAACATTGGTGCTTATATGCTGAAATTTTGCTTTAATAATCTATTAAATATTTTTTTGAAATAAATACAATCACTTTGCAGAGTAAAGCGAGGCGAAAACGTTTTAACGTCGCGTATGTACTTTAACGGGGGTACATTTTTTACGAGAAAATTCTATCAATATGGCATTCCTTCAGTAGTATCATTTATCTTGAAAAAATACATTAATCTTGCCTTATCTTCATTCCACACGCATTACTGCACATTTCTAGTTGATTCATTTTTCTCTATCAATTCTGTCAAATCATGTTTATGTACTTATCGACATTCATATAAAAATCGATATACTTCTTAATAAAATATCGGTTGTGTTTAAATTTGAATGTAATAAACAAAACAATACCGTACTGCTTATTTTGAAGATATAATGTTAAAGTTAAATATGTATAAATATTTTGAAGATATAATGTTAAAGTTAAATATGTATAAATAGTTACTTTATCAACATGATTAATTGCAGACCAATTAAAATTTTATGAAAAAAAATCTAACTAACCATCACGCCATCTCCCTGCTAGGCAGAAATTAATGAACTGCCACACTGTTCTATTCTGACATACAATACTTCTCTCGATTCATCTTCATTCAACATCGTGTAATGCACTAACGTCGATTTCTCCGACTGCTCACGTGATTGAATTTTAGGAAAGTTTATTAAATACATATATAATGTTAACATTTTAAATACTTTTATTACGTATCATAATTTATAAACGTGAGTTTGTCGCGACAGCTGTTTCACCAACCTGTTTTGGTGTCATCAAACTGTTTTTGAAATAAAAAATACGAATGAAAGCGTCTGTTTTATTGAAGTTTTATTATATTTTATGTGCATGTCATATTTCGCGTGTCTAAGGCATTATAAAAATGACAAATGTTTTTGCAAATTTGCGTTCTTTGTAACCCCCCTGTTGAAGACACTTGTGAGAGAGTGGTAAGAGCTCTGACTGATATACAAACAAACAGGGTTGCGTAATTTCCCCGTGGTTATTTAATCTGTATATGGACAAATGTATGAAAGAGCTGAAAGGGTTGGATGTAGGTGCCAAAATAAGCGGAGTGTCAGTAAGCTGTCTCTTGTATACGGATGACGCTGTCCTTCTTGCAGACAACGAGCATGAACTACAAGTCCTGGTGAATTGTATGTATGAGGTATGCATGCGAAATGATCTGATGATGAATGTTAGTAAGTCCAAGGTAATGATTTTTGAAAAGGAAGAAACCACGACAGTCTGCAACATTAGCGTGAATGGTGAAAACTTGGAGCAAGTAGTTGAGTTTGTGTATTTAGGTAGTATGTTTACAAGAGATGGGAGAGTGGAGAGGGATATTGAAAGAAGGGTTGGGGCAGGCAACAAAGTGAATGGTGCACTTAAAGTTGTCATCGCAAACAAAAACCTATCCAAAAAGCTAGAATGGCAGTGCACAATGGTGTTCTTCTACCGACCTTTATGTATGGAAGCGAAGCATGGAACTGGCAAAAGAAGGATGAAAGTAGAATAAATGCAGTTGAAATGAGATCTCTTAGACGAATGTGTGGATACTCTGTGTATGATAGAGTGTCGAATGAAAATATAAGAAGTGAATGCGGTGCGAATGATGGTGTCATGAACAAAATAATGAAAGGATCATTAAGATGGTTTGGACATATGGAAAGAATGAATGAAGATAGAATGGTAAAAAAATTATATGTTAATGATGTAAATGGAACCAGAAATGGAGGAAGACCGAGGAAAACGTGGCACGATCAAATAAATCAAATATTGAATGTCGGCCATGTGAGGAGTCAGAGAAATCGACGCGCGTGCATGACACGATGTATGAATGTTGAGGAAGCGAGAGAAATATGTCAGGAAAGAAAGGTGTGGCAGTCCATTCTTTCTGCCTACCCCTTCGGGGAGACGGCGTGATGGTTAGTTAGTTAGTTAGTTAAGTAGATCCAGAAGAAGATACTGGAGGGACCATGTAGCCCGAATAGATGGTGACAGACTTGCATATACAGCCGCTTATGAAATCCTTTCCGGACACCGTCCACCTGGAAAACCGCCTAAGAGATGGAAGGACAGGTGGATCTCATCATCCGACGAGACATAATTTCTGTGTCAAAGATCGTCAGACCTATTAAAAGAAGAAGAAGAAGATGATGATGAAGACATTATAACAGTGTTTCAAATTTAAACATTTCATAATGTTGAAGTTTCATAGTGTTTCCACCGAAATAATGGATTATCTTGAATACGTTTTTTTTTACCGTGTATGTGCATATTGAGTTTAAAATGTATCCTATTGACCATTTCGTTTTCAACGAATGGATTCACTAGACGAATAATTTTAATACATTTTAGAATAATCTTTACAATTTTCCGGAATGAATTGTATAAATTTGAGAGAATAATATATTCCTAAGATGGCGTTTGGAATAATACGTTAAATAAGAAGTGATTCCAATTATACGAGTGGTCGACCGCGATCGGTCGGATTTAATACGAAATTGATTATAATCTACTCTTCCGCAGGGAAAATCTTTGAGAGCTTATACCACCACTTTAAACGTACGATTCCCTCTTTATACTCTTATAACAGACGGAATAAAACGCCAATTCATTAAAGAAATATTTCATTTACCGGGCATTTAATATAAATTATTTTTAATCTTACTCTCATACTCCTTAGAATCATGTTATTGAAAGTTTCCATTACCTATACATAATCTCAATCCTTTATCGTACCGTTCTCATTATGGCCGAAAGATAATTATAAATTTCCCCGTAATTTGATGTTAAATTGTTATTGAGTGCAAACTGTTTGTAAATATCATATTAAAAAAATAAATGTTGTTATGAATATCACAAATTGATTATATTTAGTCGCGATAGCTGTTTCGCTAACCGATGTTAGCATCGTCAGGTCTTACAATCAACTAAAATATACATCAGAAAGACTTAGTTTATTTAATTGTATCTCAATAGAGACGAAGACGCAAACTGAATATGGATGATCAAGGTGTTTACAGGACTTATGACCTGTCATTGGTTGGGTTAAGCGCACGCTTTATGTAATTACAACATTCCACATTCCACCTTTGTTATTATGATCATGCATGACAAATTTTTGGAAGATGTATATATACTTCAAAATCCATACCTATCTTTACGTGTCAGTTTCAATTGTCCATCTATGTAGATTTGGTTGCACTTGTGAATCTATTCAAGATTAACTTATACAACCGACCCACTAACGCCATCTATGGAGAATGATTTTCAGCATTTAGCAAACTACCTTATTAACATAATGCGAAGGCTGTAGCCTATAAACGTATTGTTAGAAGTCGCCAGGAGTATTATTCCATTCTAATTGCCAAAGAGTTGACCAGAATAATTACAAATATTTTGAATTTGAATTGACCACCCTTTGGTGAAAATCCAGAATTTCGTATACAAGTATAAGTATACATTCACAAAAATACTTAGTTTATTTCTTCGTTTTTCTCAGTCTTCCTCTTTTCCTAGTAAAATTTATATACTTCGCGTATTCTAATTGACAGTTGACGATTGTTTAGTGGTTTTACTTGGATTTAAATTATATAAATTGTGACAAATTTGTTTCGCTTTGCGAGGGCTTTCTCAAACTGAGCCTTATCGCCAAACAATGTGTCATTATATGGAGTTTAAAAATCATAAGGGTGGTGGAAAAAGTGTATAATGCAAACTTTTTAGTTGTTAAATAAAACAATTTAATGTTTTTTTTTAGAACTAATGATGAGTCATTAGTAAATTTACAACTGAATTTCTGGAAATTTTTGAGGTTCAATACATAATGATAGAGAGTATCATTTAAATTTACAGCTGAATTACTAGGAATTTTTGAGGTTCAATATTCAATTATTTTGGGGAACTCCAGATCCACCATTACTAGGTACGTACCTCAACCTAAATTACCTAGTAATGTTACTGTTTACATTATATATTCATGTGCACAAACAATATGAATTTTTGTTTCATTATTTTGTTAAGTGTATGATCTCCTACTTTCAACAGATCTTGCGATCTGTTTAGATTTCTCTGGAGTTTCGTGTATCACAATTTTAGGAACCTTTGTTGGTTCATCCTTTTAACGTCGTCTTTCCAGAATCATCTACTTGATCTTCTCTTTTTCCCAATATCCTCCATATTGCAGGTCTTGCTAGTCTATTTGTTAAGTACTCTATCTCTTAGAGTTCTACCCAGGTTAAGTTGCAATTATTTTTATTAAAAAACGTTAAATTATATGTTTCATCTTGCTAAGGCATTATTAACCGTATTTTTTCTCTAACTTTTTATAATGTCTTATTAGGGCAAAACATGCCATTCATACATATACACAAAATTTCTAGAAAACGTGCGTTTTCATTCGTATTAGTTATTTATTATGGATTTGTACAGTATTGTTCAAGAAATGTTTAACGAATGACAGTGCACAATGGTGTTCCTCTACCGACCCTTATGTATGGAAGCGAAGCATGGAACTGGCAAAATAAGGATGAAAGTAGAATAAATGCAGTAGAAATGAGATCTCTTAGACGAATGTGTGAATAATCTGTGTATGATAGAGTGTCAAATGAAAATATAATAAGTGAATGCGGAGCGAATGATGGCGTTATGAACAAAATAATGAAAGGATCATTATGATGGTTTGGACATATTGAAAGAATGAATGAAGAAATTTCTATAAAAGAAATTTCTATGAAATAATTATCTCGATTTGTTTTTCATTATTTTTTTAAGGTGGCATTCGTTCTAACAGACTTTGCTTAGATTTTTTAAGTCATTATGAATCTGATGCATGTTTTGTAAATTTTGACTTTGATATCCACGAGCATACGGTTAGTGTCCCTGAGGTACCTATCCGGAGACAACAACTGATGATTTATTCATCTGTTATTTGACTTCATTATTAATTTACTTGTCATAAGAGGATATATAAAACTTGTGTTGATGTTATTAATTCTGGTCCCAACCCTTGTATATGGTAGCGAAGCATGGAACTGGCCGAAGAAAGAAGAGAGCAGAATAAATGCGCTAGAGATGAGGTACCTAAAACATATGTGTGGTAGAACGATGTACGACAGAATCTCAAATGCTGACATTACAATAGAAAGGAATGTAGAGCAAAATAAGGTATTATGAAGAAAATTATGAAAGGATCGCTGCGTTGGTTCGGAGATATGTAGCGCATGAAAAAATAATGGTTAAAAAAGTGTATGTTAACGATGTAAATGGATGGAGTACGGTGTCGAGGTAGACCGATGAAAACATGGCATGACCAAATTAATCAAATTGTAAAGGTTGGTCATGTCAGAAGCCGGAAGAATCGACGTGCGTGTATGACTGCTGTATGAATGTGGAAGAAGCTAGAGATGTGTGCCAATATAGATTAGTGTGGCGGTCCATTCTTTATGCCTACCCCTGCGGGGAAACAGCGTGATGGTTTGTTGTTGTTGTTGTTGTTTATATTATTATTATAGATGTGAATATATTATTATGTTTCACTTTTCCCTAAAAGTTAAATGAAGCCGCCATCACGTTTCAGAAAACAATCCGAATATTACTGTTTAATACACGAGCACACAGGACCCGAATGAAACTAACTTTAACTTCTATAATTTTCCTCAATCTGAGTTAACAAATTTTAGGGATTGAACGGGGCGTACGTATGTAGATACATTCATTAACATCTATGTCAGAAAGTCCTTTTAACTCGAACGTTGGAAATGGTAGATTACGTCGACACACTGAGTGACAATGTCGTGAGCACAATCTAAGTATTACAAACGACACAAAAAGAACGAGTAAATACGAAATAATTTATTGTCGCGATACACGCAATTTATTCGATGCGAAACCTCTATGCCATTACGTGTGTATATTCTATAATAATATTATAATGATTGATGGTTTCGTTATTAAACTTCGAGGGGGAATATGTTTCGGTTAAGTACGCGAACTAAATGTGCGTGAAGTTATTTATATTTTCCGAGTTGACAGAGATGAGTCCTCAAAATTTGCACGAGTAGTTTTCATCTGTTGTAGAAACGTAGAGCTTATGAGAACTGAGATATCGTTCATCATATTAATTTACATTATATGAATTTGATATATACTCTCTTTATACGAGTAGTTTTCATCTGATGTAGAAACGTAGAGCTTATGAGAACTAAGATGTCCTTCATCATATTAATTTACATTATATAGATGTATTTGATATGGTCTCTTTCTCACTTTATACGAGTAGTTTTCATCTGTTGTAGAAACGCAGATGTTATGAGAACTGAGATATCGTTCATCATATTAATTTACATAATATAGATGTATTTGATATGGTCTCTTTCTCTCTTTATATGAGTGGTTTTCATCTGTTGCAGAAAAGTAGAGCTTATGAGAACTGGATATCGTTCATCATATTAATTTACACAATATAGATGTATTTGATATGGTCTCTTTCTCTCTTTATACGAGTAGTTTTTATCTGTTGTAGAAACGTAGAGCTTATGAGAACTGGGTATCGTTCATCATATTAATTTGAATAATATAGATGTATTCGATATGGTCTCTATCTCTTTTTATACGAGTAGTTTTCATCTGTTGTAGAAATGTAGAGCTTACGAGAACTGAGATTTTGTTCATCATATTAATTTACGAGTAAATAATATAGATGTATTTGATATGGTCTCTTTCTCTCTTTATACGAGTAGTCTGTTGCAGAAACGTAGAGCTTATGAGAACTGATATATCGTTCATCATATTAATTTAGATAATATAGACGTACTCGAATTTAACATGTTTTCTTTCTCTCTTTATACGAGTAGTTGTCATCTGTTGTAGAAAAGTATAGCTTATGAGAACTGAGATTTCGTTCATCATATTATTTACATAATATAGATGTATTTGATTTGGTCTCTTTCCGTACCTGATTCAGAATTCCGTAGCTGATTAAACTGCTCCTATACTGGAAAGTTAAAAAGTGCATTTTCACCAAATATACAACCTAAATAATGTGTCCGAGTTTTGTGTATTTAGGTAGCATGTTCACAGTGGATGGCCGAACAAATAGTGACGTCGAAAGAAAGATTAGTGTGGGTGCAAAAAGTGAATGGAGCTCTAAAAACTGTAATTGTAAACAAAAAATAACAAATAAAGTAAAAGAGCCATTCACAATGGAGTTTTAGTACGAACCCTGATATGGAAGTGAAGCATGGAACTGGCAAAAGAAGGATGAGAACAGAAAAAATGCGGTAGAGATGAGATCCCTAAAACATACGGGTAGTAAAACGATGTACGACACAATTCAAATGGTGATATAAGGAATGTAGAACGGATAAAAGTATCGTGAACAAAATTATCACTGCGTTGGTTTGGACATATGGAACGCATGGATGAAGTAAGATTGGTTAAGAAAGTATACGTTGACGGTGTGAATGGTGTACGAAGTCGTGGGAGACCGAGAAAAACTCGACGTGACCAAATTAATAAAATTTAAAAGGTCGGCCATGTTAGAAGTTGGAAGAATGGACGTGGGTGTATGACTCGCTGTATGAATGTGGAGGAAGCTAGATATGTGGGTCAGAATCGAGGAGTGTGGGGGTTTATATTGTCTGCCTTCTTCTTGGGAGAAATGGCGTTATAGTTTGTCGTTGTTGTTGTAAACGTGAAAACAGAGAATTTAGGTAGGTACTAAATGATTTTGTATCAAAGTGTGTTTTATGAAAGCAGTTATTGCTATTTTTGACTAGTTTATTTCTATGGTAGCAATCACTACAAGTAAACCGGAAATTAAAAAGCGATTAAACCCTCAGGTACCCAGAATATAACCGTAAATGGCACCACACCTGAAAGTTAATTCAGCTTCGATTCGAATTAAACACATTCTCAATCAATGTCTTCTTCGTATGCTTTGGAAAGATTTAGATATTTTCGGTACGTTTTATTTCTCTTGTAACAAGAACAAAGATTTTATAACATTCTGATTAAGAAAAAAAAATATAAACATATCGCACCGTGAGTGTAAAACCGAATTAAGTGCAAATATACATTTTGGAGATATGGGAGTTTCAAGACTTCATATTGCTTGAAAAAACTGTTTTTTTTTTAATAAACCAATGATTTTTGGTTTATAGGTATATTACTATAAACCGAAAATCTTTGGTTTATTTAAAAAAAAACAGTTTTTCCAAGCAATATGAAGTCTTTAAACTCTCATATCTCCAAAATGCACTTAATTCGGTTTTACACTCACGGTGCGATATAATAATACACTTCCATCTTTCAAAATCACATAAAGCTCTTATATTATTTACAACAACAACAACAACAAACCATCACGCCGTTTCCCCGTAGGGGTAGGCAGAGAATATGGACCGCCACACTACTCTATCCTGGCACACCTCTCTAGCTTCCTCCACATTCATATAGCGAGTCATTCACGCACGTCGATTCTTCCGACTTCTAACACGACCAATCTTTAAAATTAGATTGATTTGATCATTTTAAATTATCATCCAACGAGATATGATTTCTGTGTCACAGATCGTCAGATCTATTAAAAGAAGAAGAAGAAGAAGATGTTAAATTAAATTTACTTATAAAATTTGTATTAGAATATCTCTTAAAACTTGATATACAAAAAGTATTTAAGAATTAATATAATATTATATAATTTTGTTTCACTAGAAAAATAACGACGACCATAAAAGTTCATGCTGGTCTCTCGATGTTGAACCTTCGCAACTCTTCGAGAAAAATAAACTTAAAAGTGGAAAAATAAAAAAATCAATATCATTACAATTCATTTTCATAAAAAAATCGTCTTTACGGATTTCCATATTGTTAACAGCTAAGTTTATTATCAGTGAATCGGGTTATGGTGTAGTCTCTTATAATATTAACTCGGGAAAATAAATTCTAATAACATTGATTTAAACATTGGTTTTAGCATTTTTTTAAAGTAAAAAATAGTAAACAAGACTTCTTTGTAAGAAAAAACTTACATATACTATATTTCAATATATTTCAGAATAAGACTGGTAAATGCATGCCATTAACCTCTTTAAAATGTTTTCTTGTTTTAACTTCGCTTTAAGTATTGCGTTAAAAAGTCAGTTACAAATTCGCGCGCGCCCTAGATAGAGAAATTCTACGAAATTGGACCCGCTCCAGTAAAACTACGAACAAATGTGCCCAGGAGCTTGGGTTGCAGCCTGAGCAGTAGTTTGATGTAAAAGTTTTTACGTAATTTAGAAAAAAAATAATAAGACAAGTTGAACAACAGACTTAAATAATTTACGCTTAACTTTTGACAAATTGAACACTATACCAGAATTTTATATATGTTGACCCTATCTTGAAACAAGGCAATACGTGTAAAATGTTTCTTAAAAATATTAACGTTAGATACGTATTAAAGTAAATGGACTTCTTCTAAATAAAACTTCATTCCTATTAATTGATTCTTTTTTTGGCAACCGATTCGAGTTTTATTTATATTTATGTGTAAATAAACTGTGTATTTATTTATTTATTATAACTTTCAAGTCATTGTTTTTATATCAGCCAACTAGATAAACCCGTTCAAGGGAGGGAATATTTAAGCACTATGTAAACAAGAAAAACAAAGTAATGTATTTTATTTATTTATATAATTTTATCCAAAGCTAAGGCTACGTGAGATTCCATAGTTAAATACTTTGGATATTAAAAATAACGTTGTTAATAATCCACAATATAATAAATATCAGGACATCAGTTTCGGAGGATACCTCCATCTCCAGGTGTAAATATATAATAAAAACTAAGCAAAGAAAGACTAATAAAAACGCATTTAAAAATCGATACAATACAAAGGAACATTAATTTAAATTGTAATAAGTACAAATAATTATTCTTTAATCAGTAAGAACTAATAAATAATTTGAAAAGATATATTTTGTATAGATATTCATAAATCATTAATTTGCATATGATTGGGAATGGAAGCTTAGAAGACTAAAAGAAGACAAAGTACGAGTATGTAACGAGAGAGGAGTAAAAGGAGTATTGATTTTTAAATGCGTTTTAATTGGTCTTTCTTCGTTTAGTTTTTATTATATTTTTACACCTGAAGATGAAAGTATTCTCCGAAACATGTCGTGTTTTTTATTTTATTTTGTGGATACAAAGTTCATTTCAATTTCCAAAGTGTATTTATATTATATATATATGTATATAGAAAACTTAATACAAGACATTTAATATTTGATTGAATTGATCGTGCCACGTTTTCCTCTGTTTTTTTTTTCTATTTCTTGTTCCGTTCCAAACTATGTTAATGGCTCTAATCTAACCATCCTAATGGTCATGCGAGGAGTCGGAGAAATCAAAGCGCGTACGTGACACTGTGTATGAATGTTGAAGAACGAGAGATGTGTGTTAGAAAATAAAAGTGTGTCGATAAATTGTTTCTGACTATCCCTTCGAGGAAACGGTGTAATGGTTAGTTAAGAAGTTAGTTGAAATATTAATTTTAAATTAATGAACACTATATTCAATATGTATAGTTTTTTTTCATAGAGTTTATTTCTTATTCGATAACAAACATTTATGTTACTATAATTTTTATCACTAATATTTTAATATGATATTTTTAATAAAGTTATATTTGTATTGCCTTAAATGTCAGTATGGATCACAGTAGAGAGTTGTAATTACCGTCAGTATAGGATTAAAGTTATTAGTGACAGCGGTCCGGTATTGATGTTTGGCTTGGATGCGTCACTCCCAAAACCGTTCATCAAACAAAGTTTGACCTTCCATGGCTACGTCACCCGCCCAGGTTAATGACAAACATTTTAGAGGGCTCGCTCTAGTGCGTGCTCGTCACATGTTGATATTCCGTCCATGCGAGTGCGGAAATAATATAAAGTTAACGACGCGACGATTTTTGTTCTCAGAAGCGGAATTTATTAAATCGTTCCAAAGTCAGCTGAGTATGCATGCGCGGTGTCTTCCACATACTTCGGAACGCGTCTTTGAATACTAACGTACATTTCTCAAGATAACCCTTCGTACCAACTTTCCACGGGTCTCTGAATGAAAATTACGTCCATTAATGTTGAAAATTTGTATTAATATCATATGTTAGATTATCTTTGATATTTGATTATCCGATCAACCTGAAACGAAAAGTCTATGAAGCCTGCGTTCTGGCAGTTGGTTCCCTTGGCTCTTTCCAACTGATTTCTTGCTAGGGATGCTAGGCTACCAGTCACTCAAGAGGAGACGAGACATTCACTTGGGTGTCCATTTCTTTCGACTGATAGGCGGTTGTATACACAACTCAGAAATCCTGAGTGATGTAGGTCTGTTCGTCCCTGATAATTATCTTCGACAAAGGGGCCATAGATTGTTTTATCTCCCACGATACAGAACCAACCTGCCAATGGTTATGCCGGTAGGTAGAGCAATATCTTTGCTTAATCGTATCACCTCGGAGTTCGACATATTTTGTGATAGTTTGGCTCATCTGAGGGAAGTACTATCTTTATTATAATTGTAAGGTATATTTATTTTATTAATTTGTCATGCATTTTATGTTTCTTGCTCTTTTTATTAATCTATTATGTATTACTTATTATTGTGTATCTCTAACTTGTATCTTTAGTATATTGGAAAAAAAAATCTGTAATGCTTTAGATATGTTTAAAATAAATAAAATAAATGAAAATACTTATGGTCTTGAAACTGTTACATTGTCCAAAAAAAGTGCCGAGAAACTGCGAGTGACCCAAAGAGCCATGTTAGGAATAAGCCTAAGAGACAGAGTCAGAAACGATACGGTGAGAGAAAAAACAAAGGTCACTGACATCATCCACCGGGTGGCGACTCTAAAATGGCAATGGGCGGGTCACGTAGCCAGAAGCGGACAAGAAGACTGCTGACTTGGAGACCGTGGACGGGGAAGAGAAGTGCAGGGCGACCGCAACTACGGTGGAAGGATGATTTAAACAGACACGTCGGAATAACCTGGATGCAGTCTGCACAGGACAGAATGACATGGAAGCAAATGGAGGAGGCCTTTGTCCAGGAGTGGACGGGAATAGGCCGAGGAAGAAAAGAAGAAGTTAAATTATCTTTAGTAAAAACCATGTCATTCTGATAAAATCTCCGCTATTGAATTAAATCTTCATAAAATATTTCGAATAAATATTCTATAACGAGGGAACAATATAAACTCAAGTAGAATAAACAATGTTATTAGAAAAATCTGAATAATGGAATTCCTCAAATTAAACGCCTAAAAATATCAACAACAAAAAAGATATTATAAATAAAATATAACAGAAGTGTTTTCAATTAAAAAAAAATAATTAGAAATTTATTGAGAATAATAAAAAATAAAAATCTTTTATAATACATAACTGACTAACTAACCATCACGCCGTCTCTCTGAAGGGGTAGACAGAAATAATGGATTGCCTCACTTTTCTTTCCTAACATACTCCTTTCGTTTCCTCAACATTCACAAATTATATCATGCATGCACGTCTATTTCACCGACTCCTCGCGTGGCCGATATTAAATATTTGATTTATTTGATAGTTCCACGTTTTCCTCAGTCTTCCTCTTTTTTTAGTTCTATTTACATCGTTAACATATACTTTTTTAGTACATATTATTTAGTATATATAGTATATGATATAAGGTTAATAATACTCGCAGTCATCTTCTGGATGGACAGATTAGAAACTTAAAAACAAGTGGAATCAAACAAAAAATAAATGAAACGCTTAAAAATTAATAAATTTAAACATTTAAAAAAAGAAACATTTAAAAAAAGAAACATTAAAATGAAGAAAACAGTTAATTTGAAAGCGAATAATTAAACATGTGATCAAAATGTACAATAATTAACGTATATAAAATACAATGTATGGGCTTCTCGGTATTCAAACAGTATTGCGTCGTAGCCCTAATATTAAGATTTCAACGGATGAAATATGCATTCAATGTTTAGTTCCGGGTAGGAACAAAGTGTAGGAAACAGTCATTAACAACTGGAGCCCCATTGCAGCCGTGCCGCGACTCAGGCATTCGGGATTAAGGGGCGTTTATGGATGAATGCAGTAGGTGATCCATTTATAGAAGACTTTGAATTTTAGCTGTTTGATTTTGCTAGGATTCAATTCCATTTGTGCCATCTTGGTAAACCTTCTTATCTTGGTATACAGTAATTGAGTGCAAATATCCTACTATATACAAATGTGGAAAATAACGGCAAACTACCACATGAAAGCCCCAAGTGGCATCCTTGCCGCAAACCAATCCCATGGATTTAAAATGGCTAAAAAAACGTCCAAGGTATTATCAGAGATCGATTAGACAATTCATTGTATACAATACAACAAACACGTATATTTTTGATACATGCAATAATTTCTAATCTCTGCTATGTTTGAGATGATAAACCGATTATCAAATAATCCTTTGTTTTGACTTTTTATTAAATATCTGTGACATTGTCACGCTTAGGTTTACGCTTAGCTTAGCTGGCATGCTTAGGTGTTATAATCAATTGATTTTTTTGTTGAAAAACATTTATTCATTGTTTCTTAAAGATTGATGTAAAACTCCATAAAAATATTAATACGAATGAAAACGTTTGTTTTCATAAAAAAAAATATGGAAAAGACATATTTTACTTTGCTAATGGCAAAACATGTCTTTCCCATATTGAAGAATTATGTAAAACTCCGTATAAAATAATTATTACGAATGAAAACGTTTGTTTTCAAAAAAAAATATGGGAAAGACATGTTTTGCTTTGCTAAAGGCATACAGATAAAGCGAAACATGTCATTCTCATAAAATATAATAAAACTTTTAGAAAACAGATGTTTTCATTCGTTTAATTTATGTCAACATTTCTTGACGAAACAGAAAAATTTCATAGAAATCAAATATATTCATTGTGATATTATAACAGTATCCCAAATTATTATTAATAGTTAAACGAATTATATTAAAGATATTTATTTGAATTCGCAACCATATTAAATACTTTCAGGGGTTTCTTACACGAAATATCTCATCGCCGGAAAAACAATGGAATAAAGTCGTATTTGTATTTTTTTTTTTTAGTTACGAATTTAATTTAAACGTTAAAAACTCCATTGCCATAGAGTGATAGCGTTAATATTAAACGCCTTATAAGTTCAGTAAGGCAATATATATTTTTTTGTTTATGAACAGGTATTTCGCGAGTATGTAATTATTATTATTTTAAAACAAGGTTAACTTGTTATATTGTAAGAGTATAAATACATATTTTTAGTTGTTAAAATAATTTTCTAATTGTAAGCCGAAATTTTTATTCGTAGTTGTTTGATTGATTGATTGTATTGATTTCGTGAATTTGTAGAATGTCTTTACATTCAATATCAGGTATCAGATAAAATAGAACCTCATTGATATCAAAACAAAGACGCCTAGATGTATACTCGTACATACTCGCAAACAGCATAACATTTGAATCGCCCAACATTTATTTTCGAATCTATGTAAGTTTTTTACATATTATATTAAACTTTATTAATTTGTTTTTTTTTTCAGTTAGCTCAAAACACTAAGTTATAGAGTTTAATTTTTCTTAAAACTCAAAATAATTTAACTAAAAACAACTCAATTTATGTACGTATTTTTGAAAGTTTGAATTTAAACACGTGATCATGAGTTGAGTCAAAGTATCATAGTTATCTCCTGAGACCAGTATTAGTTAGTTCAAATTAAAGTAACTTAAATAACTAGACAACGCTCTTAGAATAACAAATTAAATGAAAATTCACGAGAAACGAAAATATTTTTTTCAAGGTTAAAGAAAAATATAACTAACTAACTAACTAACCATCACACCGTCTCTCCGAAGGGGTAGGCAGAAAGAATGGACTGTCACACTTTCCTTTCCTGACATATTTTTCTTGCTTCCTCAACATTCATACATCGTGTCGTGCATGTGCGTTTTTTTTTTTGACACCTCCCGACATTCAATATTTGATTTATTTGATCGGGCGACGTTTTCCTCGGTCTTTCTCTATTTCTGCTTTCATTTACGTCGTCAACATATAATTTTTTTACCATTCTTTCTTCATTCATTCTTTCTATATGTCCAAACCATCTTAATGTTCCTTTAATTCTTTTGTTCGTAACACCATCATTTGCACCGCATTCACTTCTTATATTTTCATTCGACATATCATATCATACATAGAGAATCCACACATTCGTCTAAGAAATCTCAAGAAAAATACAGTATTAAAGAAAATTAACGAAGAAAAAAACTACGAGTATTACTTTGAATTGTAGGGAACATTCTATGTCATGCTTACAAAGGTATAAAAAATATATGTATATAGTAGTTTGGATACCTATTCAAGACAGTCGAATAATTTAACTGAAATCTTTTGATAGAAGTTTAATAGTTTTTTTTCCTGATACGTATAGTGAAATTAAAAAAAAAATAGTAACAGAAATTTCAAACACATCAACATATAAATGTTATTGTGTCAGGTCGGGTTTATCAAGTTAAAATAGCAATGCCTTACGCATATGAAATTTTAATAATAGAATGATCAATCAAATTCTGTTGCGTGGTTAAATTTTCCTAATACCTTTACAAAATGTGGATTAATCAAATGTTAAAAAGAAATATTTCATTTCACCAGCGAAATTTTGTATTGAAAAAAAAAACAAATTTACACAATGACGTATGTCTGCTGTGCGTGAAATGAAGTGTGAATATCTCAAAGGGTTTGGCCACTCAAAAAAGGACGCGAATTGCCGCAAAGACACAACAAACTTTACCCAAACCCAGTGTCGTTAAAAACAAATCCGAAGCACGAAACTCAGCATCAATAAATAAACCAGCATTCCAGTTAAGTCAACTATACCGTATGAAGTATTCGGAGTTTCTGCGAGACCTTTCATACTTGGAGCTCGTAAAGAGCGCGATTTGTCACTGCGGTAGTGTATGTTTGTCCAAAATTACCCAGTCACGTGCTGATAAAGTTGGATTGCTTTAGGTTCACAATTCAACACTTTGATTTCATATCAAGTCTACCCTCTCGCAGCGGAATATCAAGTGGCTTTTTCGGCTTTCTAACTGCGTGCTGGTTTTGCCACGGCTCGAATCGAAATTTGAATAATTTAACTCGGGTCAGGGGCGGAGGGAGAAAGGTTAATGACAGGTGGCGCCCCGGGAACGAAAGTGTAAACTGAGATGTTGCACCGGGGTGCAATTGCCACGTACCAGACAATCGTCGACGCCTAAGAACCCTTTAAGGTTCACAAATTTTATGGTTTGTTATTGGCAGAAGATTTATTTAAAAAAATGTAAAATTAAAACCGAAAACTGTTCTGAAATAATGCCATATTTTAATATGTATTGAGTGTTGTTGAAAAACTTTTGGTTATTGAGTTTAAATAAATTTATTGTGTTTTTATGTATTTTATTTCATTCGGCTGATTTTTTAATTTCAGGTTATTTATTATAAGAAAAACTGTCTTGGATCTTCTGGCAAACAGAGAATCAACTCTAATGGTAATTCCTCTTACTATATGTTTGTTAGACACGTCGCGCGTCGTTGGGAATGGGATTTGGTAGTCGGTAGCGGGGGCCAAATGTGTGGCCCGGAGTGCTCCTCCAAAACAGAGCAAAGGAGGATTCAGAGTTTATGCTAAAGTCTAATTATAAGCGTGTTTTTTTAAGTACCGTTTTGATATTTAAAAAACTTAACTTTTGTACGAATACACTTTTAGTATTTGTATCTTTAGAACTTTATTTGGTTACACCAACCGGTTTCGCTCCCACTGGAGCTTCGCCAGGGTGAGAGAATAAACTCCTTGTTATTAATTTGAATTAGTTTATTATCTCACCTTGACGAAACTCCGGCGGGAGCGAAACCGGTTGGTGTAACCAAATAAAGTGGTTTAGATATAAATACTAAAGTGTATTATTATTTTATTTAACAAAAAACGGTAAACTTTTTGTAACCATTTTATTTTTACATGAAAGACCACAGTTTTACTTACTTTTCCACATAATTATCACCAATATTAAAACACTTGGCGTATTGAACTACAAGCTTTTGTATTTCGTCGTGACAGAAGTTTGCCGCCAGAGTTTTCTTGAGCGTTATAATGCTGAAGGTGACGATAATTTAAGCCAAATTGTCACAGGCGATGAAACAAAACAATCAGAAACAAAACGACAATCCATGGAATGGTGGCATTCAACATCGCCCAAGAAAGAGAAGTTGGTCAAAAATGATCGGAGTAGAAAAGGTTAAGCAGACAGTTTCAGCCCGGAAAATCATGTGTACCGTGTTTTGGGACAGGAAGGGGGTGTTGCTTTTTGATTTTTTGTCTTCACTATCTGTGGCGATGTTGAATGCCGCCATTTCATGGATTATTGTTTTGTTTTTGGTTCTTTTGTTTCATCGCCTGTGACAATTTGGCTTAAATAATCGTCACTTTCAGCATTATAACGCTCTAGAAAAGTCTGCCGGCAAACTTCTATCACGGCGGAATACAAAAGCTTGTAGTTCGATATGACAAGTGTTTTAATATTATTGGTAATTATGTGGTTGGTATTATTGGTACTTGTGAAAAAGTAAATAAAACTGTGTTCTTTCATGTAAAAATAAAATTGTTACAAAAAGTTTACAATTTTTTAAATATCAAAACAGTACGTATTAAAAAAAACACTCTGATAAAAACGGTTTTAGTTTTTTTTTTGTTGAAAACATTCAATTTCTTTTATCGTTATTTCTCTAAATTAAGAGTTATAAATTAAAATAAGGTTAAATTTTGTCTATAATATTTCTTCTAAACGTAGTAAATAGATTCATTTGAGCAATATATGTAAACATATTTATACATATTTTTTAATTTATGACAAGTAAAAAAATATTTACAATATTTGATATGTTAAAAATTTTATTGCTATGCTTACAGCAAAGTCTATTAATATTTTTTTTTAGTTCTTGAATTGTCACTTGCACCATTTGAATGTATACAACTCGTTATTTGAATTCAATTACTGTATACCATTTTTTATAATAGCTTTTGATTCTCATGACATTTGAAAGGTATTTAGTCTATTTTTAAGGAAGTAGTGTTTTGTCAATTTAACTGTTGCCGCACTTTATAATATAATAGTTAATTGTGACACGTAATACGTTTGTACTGTTTTGCTGTTAAAATTATATTAGTTTTATCGTTTTTATAACGAATTTTGACAGGTGTAAAAATAAATTTTTCATTTGTTCCAATGACAATTTAAATAATTTCTTCAATATTATTTTAAAGTTCTTGCCTAATTACAGCTAATTTAAAAAACGGTGGATACGTGTAACATAAATTAAATAAACACAAAAGTCTGGATCGTCCATGACAACATGTGCAACATCGAAAAAAACATTATGTGTTATTACATTATGTGCTAAATTAAAAAACGGTGGATTCGTGGAACATATAATAAATTAAATAGACAATATGTGCACCATCTAAAAATAACATTTTGTGTTAAATTATTATTATTTTGTTATTTTATTTTATATCATTGTATTTTATATCATTTGTTTTAGATTTATTTTGTGGGTATAGGACGATCGAAGTGTGCGCGGGAGATGCCTATTGGTGGCGATGAGGTTCGCAACCCATCACACCGCGTCTCCCGCGGAGCGGATGGAAAAGAGAAGGATGGAGTGCCGCATCAGTAAAAGTGTGACAGTCCATTCTTTCTGCTTACCCTTTCGGGAAGACGGCGTGATGGTAAGTTAGTTAGTTTTAGTGAAAACAGTTATAGAAAATTTATTATTCCGGCCAGGCAATTTTTAGTGAACCATCTTATTAGTGAAATATTCGGCGGAGGAATGTCTTTGATGGCAATCGTAAAACTTTCCATCTTGGATAACCGAAGCTGGGCCGAGCGGCGTAATTAATCCCGTGCCTTGGAGTAACTTTAATAGTATCGGATAGGTTAGCGGTCCCAAATAAAGGAATAGTAACGGAACAATTCCTCTACAACAGTTACGTGACGAGTTTATCCGAATATCCCGTGGACTTCCTTATCTCCGATTCCGTCAAGCTTTTCTAAAACGTTTCGTGAAATGGCGGCTCTAAATCCTTGTAATTAATTCTGGCCCGGAGAGCTCGCTAAGCAATTCGGGAGTACACTTGGACGTGGACATTTTTGAGTGAGCCATCAGACAGATTCAACAAAATTTGAATAATTCATTTTTGTCTAGATCGGATACGAGTTGCTCTTTGGCTCCTCTCATACATTGATACAAGGAGCGGAATATTTTATACATAGATTCAGGCAAGCTTGAAGAAGTCTATAATTTATAATGGACTTGTACATATATTACTATTACGTATAAATTTATGTTTTTAAGAAAATCTGACTATTTGGCTGAAATCTCCCGATTAAAAAAACGATAATCAAATGAATTTACTGAAATCTCTTGATGGAAGTTCATTTTAAATAATAATTGAATAAAACGATGTTTTCAACTATATACTTCCACTTTTGTCTTTATTTCGACAGCGATCGGTTTCGCCAGGCTAGCTGGCATCGACAGCCTGGTCTGTTAATGCCAGCGAGCCTGGCGAAACCAGTCGCTGCCGAAATAAAGACAAAAGTGGAATTAGTTAAAAAAACATCGATTTATTTAATTATTATTAAATAAAACGATGTTTTTTTAATTATCATTTAAATTTGTATTCTGTTTGTTTACAAAATATATGTATGTAGTTAAATGATAATTCTTGGTAGACGTTCTTTGTAAATAATAAAAATATTTTTTTTTTAAATAGAAGAGAGCTGCTGAAACCGGTCGAAACTAAAGAACACGTAAAATAAAACTAAGTATACCATACATGAAAAATTATTTTACATCGATTGTTCTTATTTTCTATAATTTTTTAAATAAGACAATAAAACAATAAAATATAATTTGGATTCAACTCATTTTTATAGATTAAAGATTACATTTTTTTATTTTATATATTAATAAATTCTTTAAAAGGTACGTAATATCAGCAAATCACGAATGAAATGTTAAGGCACCCCAAGTATTCTTACATATTGTACTTCAGATTTTTCGATTATTTACATTCCATTCCCCTTACCAGGAAATGTAGCATCTTAATACAAAATAGATACCTAAAACAGTAGGCTTCGAATTAAATTCAGTTGTTTAAATCGAAAATCGTCTTGTTTTAAGTGAGACAGAGAAACATTTTGACATTTTCAATGAAATATTGTATTTCTTTGTAGATTTTAACATATTCTTTATTTTAGAATTTTATATAATTTAGAAAAATGAAGAATAAATACATATCAACAACAAAAATACTTTGTTTTGTTTTCTTATATAGTTTCGTCTTATCTGCACATGACACATCGAATTTTCAATCAATTATTGTATTAGGTTAAGAGTAAACCAAAGTTTTGATTTATGAACAAAAGTGTATTTCCCTAAAAAGTGTTTTTAAAAGTTTTTTTTTTAATGTTTAAATAAATATATAAAACAATGGTAAGACAACATTTGAAACTAAACTTTTGTAAAGAATAAAACTTAAAATCAGAATCACGCGATATCCGATTTTTGATGTGTTAAACATATTTCCAAATAATTAATACAAATTACTATTTTTTTATGAATTAAAACACCGTTTTTACACTTTTGAAAAATCAAAAGTGGAATAAACAGTGTTTTAATTCATAAAAATTAGGCATTATGGAATTTCGCAGTGTTAACGCCTGAAGCTTATCTAAAATTAATACAAAAAAAACGTCTGTTTTCAAGAAGTTATAATATATTTTATGTTATTGACAAATTTCGCCTGTCATAAGTATTAATTGTTTTGCAAATGCAAACACATTTGATAATGCCTTAAAATTATTTAATTTGGAGTTCTATATCATTGTTCAAGAAATGATAAATATTTCCACAGACTTAAATCCCGTGACTTCTACCAATATTTTTCAAGTTCTTTTATTATAGATATATAAGATTCTACCTCTGTTATCTAAAAAACATTATATTTATTGTTACTTTAAGTAAGTATAATATATATTTATTTCATTTTAGGGACCATCTGAGGAATAATTGACAAGAAACAGAATATCTGGATCTGAAGTGTTGAGAGTCAAAATATCTTTAGCAGCCAAACCCCCGTCACCCGTATGTGAAGTAGAAGATATACAATATACAATATACCTCTGTAAAATATATTTTATTTAATAAAAAATAGTGTACTCCTTTCGCATAAATTTCTGTACACAAATAATTATCTTTTAAAATAACGATTTACGGTTGGAACTAGACTTCCTACATTATAAGCAATAAGTCCAACGCCGCACAGTTATAAGAATAAAATTTTCTGGTTTTCACACCAATTCCAGATAACGCGAAAAATAAACACCGGTGTAATTAGCCATAAATTGAGGCGATTTTATGTTTCTTTGGAACCTTTTTTAGGTGAGTTTGTTTATAAAGAAACGAGAAAGTGTCGGAGAAATATTAAGTCGGCCGAGCTTAGGGGGTCGTTATTAAAATAGAAAATTTGCTGGAAATTGCTTTTCGACTTAAAATAATAATTATATTATGGCGTCTAGATTTCAAGAACAGATACAAATAAATAAAAAGCAATGTTTTTCCTTTCATACTAAAAATAAACGTATAACTAGGCTCTTTCTTTCAATTAAATTCATTTGAAGTCCCTACATAATCCTTCTTTAACAATCTATTTTACACGCTAGTAAATCTTTTCCCCAGTTTTACTTCACATTTATTCTTCTTCTTCTTCTTCTTCTCCTTATAGAACTTTGGTCTGTTCCTGAAATCAGGCTGGCCTCTCTTGGGAGGTTGACTCCAAACTATCTCTCCATCTCTTCGGCGGTCTTCCGGGGGGACGGCAGCCGGCAGGAATCTGATGCGCCACAGCGTGTGGGATTCTGGTGGGGTCCATCCTCTGCACATGCGCATTCCAGTATCTTCTGCGTTGTCTGCCCCATCTCACGACATCCTCCACCTTGCAGATCTCGCGGAGGCCGTGTTCCTCACCCTATCTCGAATAATCCTTCCTGCTATCATCCTCAGCGCCCTCATCTCTGCCACCCGTACTTTAGCCTTCGTTCTTGTGGTATCCGCTCTGGTCTCAATGGTATATGTCAGTATAGGCCTTACGCAGGTTTTATATATTTTGACCTTACTGTCAGTTCGCATATACTTGTTTTTCCATATTATATCCTTGAGACAACCCTATACCGCCGAAGCCTTGTTGACTTGTCCTATTGTTTCATTGACGAGATCATTTTGACTGAGCAGATCCACTCCCAGATACCTAAACTTTCATTAATATTTATATATTTAATGCTCACTCTCCAGAAAGATTATGTTATTCGTATTGTTATGATTTCAAGTATTATGATAAATATAATAAAAATGTAATGGAATACATAAAAAAAACTATATATACACTTCTGATTACAAATAAATAATAATAAGGAAAACGTTGAAAATAATTTGTTTTATTTCAAAAAAATAAAAATACTAAAATTGCATATTCTGAACATTTTGGAACATTTTTTTTATTCTAATTTTGAATTGAAAACATAATAAATATAACTATAATTATAATAAGGTTGCAACGGTTAAGAATGTTACTGAATGGAGGCCAAGGTTACGTCTAGCAGTGGATGGAGACAGGCTGACGATGAAAGGTTACAAAATTAAATACAAACTCAAATTAAAAACCCTTGAAAGTGTGCGTATGAGTCGCTGTAAGAATGTGGAGGATTCTTAAGAGGTATGCCAGGATAGAGTATTGTAGCGGTTCATTCTCTGCGCCTACCCTTACCGGAAAACGGGATGATGGTTTGTTGTTGAAAGTGTTTTTAAGTTTTTAAATTACTCTTCTATTATGATTTTTTAAAACAATATTACAAGAAAATTTTAATTACATGGAAAATACGCTTCAATTAATAATTACACAAATTAAATTTTGTATTTTCACCACGGAATTGTAATTATTTTTGAGGCCAGCAATACAATTTTTGTTGTTGTTGATTATCTGATGAAGCTTGAGTACAAACGAAACTTATTGGCGTCAAATATAATTACAATTTCGTGATTAATATACAAAGTCTCTATTTTATTTTAAATACTCTTATTTATTAATTGAAAAAGTATAAACACTAAATTAGTGTTAAGACTTTTAAAAACAAAAACAAAAACTTATTTTTAGGCAGTTACGAGTTTGCACCTAGATAATAAATATTCCAATGACATTTAACAATAATTATATCTTAAATAAGATGATGTTGATTAAAAGATTATTGGTAAAGCAGCTAGTTGAAAAATATCAGGGAAGGCGTGTATTTGACTGAGGGTATCTTAGTGAAATGACTAATCATTTGGTTCCATAATCAACGATCGGGTCGTTCTTCAGGATCAAGATGTAATCCTGATACGCGCGCCTGCCGCACGATCGACCCAATAATATTGTGATTACGTACATTTAAAGTCCTGGCAAAATGATACACTGTCAAATATGTATGATTGATGACCTGCCTCAACGGCTTATAAATCATGCTATATTTACTGGAATGTACCGACACAGCGGCGTTGCCCGCAGACTACCAGAACAGGGGATGTTTAATACAAAGGAACGTAAAATCAAATAAATCAAACCGTCATTTGAGGTAATGAATAAAAAAAATATTTTGATTTCACAACAGAACTAAAACTAAAATTAACTAACATATCAAGGTTTATCTGAAGGAGTGCGCAGAGACGGTTTATAACCAAACCTTTCTATCCGGGAATTCTTCTCTAGACGCCTTAATATTCATATAAAGAAAATACCCTTCAAAATATTAATGGATATAATTCTTTCACTATTTTTTAAGTTTTGAGTTTCATAATCTCAAAAGTAAAAAAAAGGAGAGAAAAAAATTCGTGAATTTTTTATTATTATGGAATTCCACAACGTTTATGCCTATCTAAGTATATTTTTTTTTTTTGTTAGAAGCTCATTATAAATAGTAAAAAAAATTAAAATAAAATTCCTTTACCGTCTATTACACATTTACTTTAATTCCGCTTTGCTTTATGGCTTTGGTCAAAGCCATAAAATCAAGTGGAATAAAACTAAATACATTATATTATTATAAATTTTCATTCTTATTTTCTTTATTTATTAATTATGCTCATTGTGAATACTACATAGCTTAATGATCACAAACATAATCAAGTTTGGCTTCTGTAGCACCCGGTAGGGCTATATAGGTAATCCTATTTTGGAGAAACACACATTATTACATTCCGGACAAGAATATAACACCTCCGCGAGCGGACCATACATCCCTGCTGCGTGACGAGCAAGCGCATCGATTATTTCAACTCCTAATTTTTCCGACATCTTCTTCTTCTAGTCCTGTCACACCTCCGAGGTACATGGGGCCTCAATAATCTTTCTCCATCCGACTCTATCGCCTGATGCTTTAAACCATTACCTGATGCGTTATGATCCTGAAGTGTTTTTCTCATTCCATTAATTATTTCATTAAGTAAATTTAGTTCCCATATTTTTTGAGTTCGCTATTTATATGTAAACATCTGAGAAAATTTATTGGAGAAAATATTTTTTAAACGCTTTTATCTGCACTGCATGTTCTTTATATGTATATCGGCGATCAATGTTATATTTACGATCGACGTACATATTTTCCACACCAAATATAAGAGATTTACCGCGTTTCAATTTATTTCAATGTAGAATTCAATAAATTTTGGTAAAATTTTCTTCTTTTGATATGTATTCTAATTAAGTTTAAAAATGATTTAGCTTATCACAGCTGACGGATTCAGAATTTGGTTTTGAATGGGGTTTTCTTCAATTGTTATTCGAATAACAATTGAAATGAGTTGTTTTTAAAACCAGACGCTATGAACAATTTAATGAGAGAGAAGAGAGTGCAGACTATGTCTACTACATTACAAAGCTTTCTTCGTGGATGAGCGATCCGTTACTTTGTACGGCCTGTACAAATCCTATTTATAAGAACCCCGACAACCGATGTTGTAGTCTGTAAGAATTGCCCCTTTCATTAATTAATACGAATGAAAACGTATGTTTTCAAGTTTTATTATAGTAAAATGATATGTTCTGCTATTCTAAGGCATTATTTTATGTTATAGGGGAAACATGTCATTCTGAAAACAGACTTCTAAATAAATACAAAATAATCTGACAAATTTAAATTGATAGTAAATTTTACAATGAAAAATAAAAAAATCACCTTCATTAAATGCATTGTGATTGGACAGACGAGTAAGCATCAAAGGCCATTTTTATTACTCAACTATTTCGATAACATTTGATTGTATGAAACGTTTGCGTATTCATCCGTGGACCTCATAATAATTCGATACGCCACTGCGCTAAACGTGTGCTAATATTATAAGGGGTGATATTTCCTACAATCCCGTTGCCTGTTCCAAGCATGGAAGTTTAAAACCGTGATAAATATTAATGAGATTTTAAAGAGGCCAAAATTTGTTGTGATATTCGAAATTTTTGTTACATTTTTCCGGTGCTTCAACAAGAATGTGAACTCAGTGGAGGCCAGTGATGATTCGATTTTCAATAATAAATTATAAGTTTTTTTAAATACCTTGTAATTATAAAATTAGAATGATAAACTACTTTGAATTGTGATATGGTATATCAAAATGAAGAAGAATAAAACACTATAAAATAATTAATTAACAAAAAAATTATAGTAAAGAGTGAAAGATTCTTTATTATATTGTAAATAAATTAAATGAAACGTTAAAATTTTATAAAATTTTAAATTAAATGAAACGTTAAAACGTTATGAAATTTTGTAAACAAATTAAATGAAATGTAAATAAATTAAATGAAAATAAAAATAATTTATCCGCAATGGGTGAAATCCAGTATTTGTCTACAAGAATTTGTATACATTCAAAATTTTGTTGTATAAATGAAACGTGTTGTAATATTACTGGAAATTAAATGAAATATTTGAGAGAATATGTATACCAAAACAATATGTGTTGATTTTGAATACCATTTATTCCTATCTGGGACTTTTTTCCAACAGAACATTTTTTCAATGTTGTCTATGGAATTACGTAAGGTATATGGAATTATCTATATTAAGATTTCTCTCGCTTGTTTCAATCCAATGAATTGGTTTGCAATAAAGAGTATTTTTATGGTTCTTAGGATGCCACTTGGGTCATTGATGTGGTAGTTTCTAGTTGCTTTCCACAATTGTATACAGTAGGTTATTTCAGCCCAATAACATTTTAGAAATTAATTATCATTACATGTGATAAATAGCTAATCCATCGCTATTTCACGTGAATTCTACAGCAGACCAAATACAGTATTAGAACACGGGACAACTTCATGACTTTAACTCTTGCCACTCTTCCACGAAGGTCATCCTAAATAACACAATATGTATTTTCACATATATATGGTATTATTTGAGTTATTTTAGTATACTAGATGTACCCGACCACGCGTTGCTAAGGCTCAGTCCAGTTTAATTGAAAATAATGAAAAGAGCACACATTTATAATATATCAAATTTCATAATACTTGTGAGTATAGAATATTTTTTGATCTAAAAATAATCTCGGCAAACGGTTTCCCTTCCCCTGTAAACCAAAGTTTTTGGTTGTTCAAATAAAAAATATATTTGTTTTCAATACATTTTGTTTTAAATTTTAAATGTAATATTCACATAAATAATATCTTCACTTCAATAGCAGTAGATGCAAATTAAAATATTGAGTTTTTAAGTAGTGACAACAGTATTTTTTTATTCCTGCATCGAAACATATAAACTGAGTGTTTTTTGTTGTTGTTTTGTGTTGAAGTTTGCTTCAAGTACTTCAGTACCTTCACTAAAGTAATATTAATGACCAATGAAAATATCACCAAGATCTATCAATTCCTTGCTGAGTCTATTGAATTTAAAGATTAGAAGAAGAAAAGGACCATTTATTTATATTTATTTTTTATTTATTGGCCATCGGGATTATAACAGGTTTCTTGGTGTAAATCTATCCCTTTAAAACCCCATATATAAAATAATTAAGGGTAGTTTTAGTTGGTAGTTCACAATTTTTTTAGTTTATTCGGTCGGGAAAATTTTTGTTTGTTACATGTACCTTATTAATTAACAAATAATTCACTTAACTGCAATGCACTTTTATTACCTAACAATATATATAATAAAATACATATTTAAGAAAACGACCATCAAAATATTGTAAACGGGAAATTTTGTTTAATAATTTGCGATAATATTTGTAGCGAAAAACGTTCCCGAGACGCGCATGTGATGCATTCCACCCTATTCTGTCTTCGGAGACACATATCGATAAGGCACGTTATAAAGCGATTTAATATTAAAAGAGAAATTGAAATATTAACCACTTTAGAAAAAAAATCTGGTACTCCATAATATGAACTTTGCTTTATTAGACTTACTTTTATATTCAAGTGCTATCCGCCCCATTAAAAGTTTATTGATACATTTTTTTTTATAAAGTATCAAGATTCTTCTGAAAATAAATAGACAGATAATATATAATATATTACCAAAACAAGATAAAATGCAATGCATGCATAATGGACTTTATCAGGTTTAACATGACCAAAAACCAGAAAAAAAAATCATAAAAATGTCTTACAGTTTTAAAAACTGAAAAAAATCAAACAATCTGAAAAGGAATGTGTATAAAACGTGTGTTGACGTTTGCCACTTATGAACTCGAAACTCTCAAATTATCCAAACAAAATGCCGAGAAACAACTAGTGACCCAATGAGCTATGGTATAAACTATGTAAAGAATAAGCCTTAAAGACAGGGTTAAAAATAAAGTGGTGAAAGAAAAAACAAAGGTCACCGACATTATTCACTGTGCAGTGACTCTAAAATGGTAAAAGGTAGGTCACGTAGTCAGAAACTTCGCCAAAAATGGATTAGAAGACTGCTGACTTGGAGACTATGGACGGGCCAGAGGAGTGCAGGGGAACCGCAACTACGGAGGAAGGATGATATGAAACGACACTCTGGTCTGCACAAGGCAGAGTGGCATGGATGGAGATGAAGGAGACTTATCCAGGAGTAGACGGGAATACGGCAGATCAAAAAGTATATTTGGTTGCATAGTGTTCCTCGATATATCGCTAACCCTTTTCAAATATATTATCTTTATATAAGGCATTTACTGATTCAGTCCTTGCACGTAATAAAACAATATTAGCAATACTTCTAGAATGTAACTTATATACAACCACATTTGCTCTATCATTATATGGAATATGATTAGAAGTAAACGTATATACATATAACAACTTCTTCAGTATAAACGACTGGAAATTTCCTATTGTTATAAAGTTATCTATAATTAATGACGTCTTATATGTTAGATAAAATATCAGTTGATTTATATTTGTTTGATCTAAAGAATATCAATAAGTGAACCTAAATAATCTAAAAACTCTCGCACGATCTTGAATCTTAATTAAACACCAGCCTAAGGCCAACTGTTTGATTTCATTTTCGAAACATTGTCAAGTAATTTTCGAAGATACTGTATATTTGATAAATGCTCTCTTTTCATCAACATTTTAAAATCGTTAATTTGAAACCAGTCTAATTCAAATTTTGCTGAAATTATAGCCATAACATTAAGGGCCGTCGATTTATCGTCATTTTGACGACAGTTCCAAATTACGCCATACAAAATAAATGTGGTCCTCTCTAAATTCAAGCATCGTATCGCGTGATGTCACCCGACTTGTAAAATTTTACTCGGAAAACTATAAATCCACAAAAGGTAAAACCATTTAAGGAAAAAAGGGGAGTCGTTTGGATTTGGTTAAGTGCCAACCGCCTCGGACTGTAGGAGAGGACAAAGACGGATACCTTCTGCTTTATAAAAAAATACAGAGTGGATTGATCAGTTGGCGGGAAAAGAATTGGTGCGATTGTCCCAAGCTTGTTTTATATAAGAAGATATCGTATCATTTAAGATATCTAAATGGACCGACACGCGACACGAAAATATTGAATACATATAAAATGTGAATATGTGCTCTGAGGTTTATAAATTAATTAACACCTGTGTTTTTTTTGTTTTTACTTCATTTTATTTTGTTTTATCAAACCAACCGGTTTCGCTCCCGCCGGAGCTTCTTAAGCGCATTTGACCTTTGACACTTACCGTACGAAATTAATTGCTTCATACGATGGAAAGTAATAAAGCTTTAATTTTTCATAAAATTAATTAATATTTTAAAGAAAACTTTTGATAACATTCAGTGCTGTCAATTAGATAATTTTGTTTAATTCTAAGGCATTATCAAATGTCTAGTGCCAACCCTTATATATGGAAGTGAAGCTTGGAGCTGGCAAAAAATGATAAAAGTAGGATAAATGACGTAAAAATGAGATCACTGAGAAGAATGTGCGGGAAAACGATATATGATAGAATACCGAACGATAATACAAGGAACAAGTGTAAGGCAGATGACTGTATTTTAAGTAAAATTAAAAAAGGATCCCTTATATGGTTTTGTCCAAATAAGTAAGGTAGATGACTGTATTTTAAGTAAAATTAAAAAATTATTCCTTATATGGTTTGGACATATGGAACAAATTGACGAGAGAAGAATGGTTAAAATGTTGTTTGTAAAAAAGACCAAGGTAAGCATCGCAGTAATAAAAAGGATCAATTACTGAAAGGCGGCCACATTCGAAGCCAAAAAAATCGACGAGCATGCATGTTACGATATATGAATGTGGAGAGAGTGATATATCAGGACAGAACGGCATGGCGGTCCATCATCTCTGCCTACCTCTGCGGAAAAACGGCGTGATAGTTAGTTAGTAAGTAAGTTTTTATCAAATGTCGTTTGATAATGCTTTGGAATACCGAAACATGTCATTTTCATGAAATTTAATAAAATTTCTAGAAATTATTCATTTCGTACTTATTTCAATCTTGAATTTTATAATATATAATGAATACTTCATATTGAAAATAAGTAATCAATATAAAGAATGAACGACGTGTTAACTTCGCTTTTTGAATATTGATTTTCATTTTGGAGCTGAACTAATAAAAAAACATGGGAACTTCCGTGTTTTTACTAAAGTTTTTTTATCTTAAATTTCAAAGGAAATGAGTAAAACATGAATATTTGGTCGTATAGAAACGTAAATGAAGTAAATATCCTTTTTACACTGGGATTAAATTTCACCAGCATTTACCTTTCTACAAAAGCTGTGTGAAAATCTTTCAGAGGATTGAATTTATTTATTTTATATTTTAAAACATGCGCCGTACGCTGGGTTGGAACCTTTTAACATGAGATCTAAAATTGGCTGTCTCTTCGCTTCCCCCGTAACTCGTACAAGGTGGAGGGGGTCCGGACATGGCAGGCGATTGAAATGGGACACACCGATGGGTAACCAATAATTCTGAACGATGTGGAGCTAACAGGGGGATAAATCTCTCCCAGTACCCACGTGTGAATGATATACAGCCAATGAATAACACACGATGAAACGGCGATATTAAGGAATCCACCATGAAATGCGACGCAGCACCAAGAGTAGCCCATGAAAAAAGTTTAACTGAAATGCAGTAGTATAAAGAAAAAACTGAACATTTTTGATTTTACTCCCACATATCACACTATATAATACTCAAAGATTAAAAAAATATACAATTAATATTATTACTGCTTAATGCTTAAATCCAATCTTCATAGATGGCGCTAGTGGGTAGATTGAAACTAACATGTGATGTTTGGTGTTACATATTAACATATATACAACTTCCAAAAATTTGTCAGACGTGGTGGTCGTAAGAAGGGTAGAATGGGGAATGTTGTATTACATAAAGCGTGCACTTAAACCAACCAATGACAAGTCATAAGTCCTGTAAACACCTCGATCACCATATTCTGTTTCCGATTTGCATCCTCGTCTCTATTGAGATACAATTAATCCTATAATTATTATCAATTAACTTGATATATTTTTAAACTGTTAAATTACGACGACCTTCGTGGCTGAGTGGTAAGAGCTCCGACTTCCATTCTCAAGGTCCCGGGTTCGATTCCCGATGATGGCAGTGTGATTGTCACACTGTCATTGGTCTGGTGTAGAATTCACGTGACGATGAAATGGCGATAGATTGGCTACCTATCACATGTCATGAGAATCAATATAATAGCTTAAATAAATTGTATACAGTAATTGGGTTCAAGCAACCTGTTGTATACAAAAAAAAAAAAAAAGTTTTTTGTATCACAATTGTATTTTATTTTACGCTATTTTATGCGACAGCTCTTTCGTCAACCTATGTTGACATCATCAGGTGTTACAAAAATATATTATCTAAAATATACTGTCGCGTAAAATAGCGTAAAATAAAATACAATTGTCGTACAAAAAACAAAGTTATTTAATTTAACAGTTTAAAATGTTAAGGTATCACAGTGTGTCGGCCAAAACAATGGACTATGATATATTTGCCTACCCCCTCGTAGAAACGGTCTGATGGTTCTTTTGTTAGTTTAAAAAAACAGTGATTTTCCATTTTTTTATATAAAATCATTACTGATAGTATATTTTAAATATACGAGTAGTTATAATAAAAACCAATAAATAAATTTCATTTGAAAGTAAACTAACTAACTAACAAACCATCACGCCGTCTCCCCGAAGGGGTAGGCAGAAAGAATGGACTGCCACACTTTTCTTTCCTGACATATTTCTCTCGCTTCCTCAACATTCATACATCGTGTCATGCACGCACGTCGCATTTCTCTGACTCCTCACATGGCCGATATTCAATATTTGATTTATTTGATCGTGCCACGTTTTCCTCGGTCTTCCTCTATTTCTCGTTACATTTACATCATTAACATATAATTTTTTTACAAACCATCTTAATGATCCTTTCATTATTTTGTTCATGACACCATCATTCGCACCGCATTCACTTCTTATATTTTCATTCAACACTCTATCATACACAGAGTATCACACATTCGTCTAAGAGATCTCATTTCTACTACATTTATTCTACTTTCATCCTTCTTTTGCCAGTTCCATGCTTCGCTTCCATACATTAGGGTCGGTAGAAAAACACCATTGTGCACTGCCATTCTAGATTTTTTGGATAGGTTTTTGTTTGCGATGACAACTTTAAGTGCACCATTCGCTTTGTTGCCTGCCCCAACCCTTCTTTCAATATCCCTCTCCACTCGCCCACCTCTTGTAAACATACTACCTAATTACACGAACTCAACTACTTGCTCCAAATTTTCACCATTCACGCTAATGTTGCAGACTGTCGTGGTTTCTTCCTTTTCAAAAATCATTACCTTGGACTTATTAACATTCATCATTAGATCATTTCGCATGCATACCTCATACATACAATGAAAGTAAAAACATTAAATTTAAATGAGATAGGGTAAGAACACTTAAGTCTTGTTTCATACATTTCTAAAATTAGTCAATTAAAAAAAACGTAGGTATTATATATTATATATACCGGTTTCTCTCCTGCCGTGGACGCGTTTAGGTAAAATTGAATCTTGTTATGAAATCTCATATTTCTCAATTCAAATGTGCCGTTTTCTTTAAAAGGCGTTATTTTTCATAAAGTCTCCGAAATAATGTTTACATTTTTTTCATTCTCCTATGGGTTACATACTGAACCAAGCAACTTAAATCAATTAATAATTTTGTGTTATTTGACGTGTGTGTAAACCGTTTATCAAAAAAGGATTTAAATCACCTTCTGAAGTTTCTGTTTCGGCTTTTTAACATATACGTGGCGTGTATGTAAATAAGCGAGGAACTTTTGAAAATAACGTAAATGCGCTTTTATAAGTTTTTTTACCATTTTATTTTTTTATAGCCAAACGGTTTTGCTCCAACCTGAGGTTCGTCAGGGTTACAAAAACACTAAATAAAACATCAGAAAACAATACAATACATAAAAATGGGGGAAGAGGGTTAAGAGACCTACCATCCTAATTGAGGACTGATGTTTGATTAAGTTCTTCTGTAACCCTGACGAAGCTCCGACGAAGTCGAAGTAAAAATAAATAACAAATTGAAACGCGTTTTAAAAGAAGAAAACTGCATTACAGCGTTTTATAATAATAAAACCTTAGGAAATCTAATCGTAAGCAATAAAGATAAAAAAGATAATATGCAAAATTCAGGCACATACATACTTAACTGCAGTACGTGTCCTGCAAGTTACGTAGGCCAAACAGGAAGGGCCTTCAAAACTAGAATCGGGGAACATGTACAAAGTTGGAGAAATAATAAAACGAACTCCAATTTTGCTAACCACCTTATTGAAAACAATCATACATTTAACCCAACCGAAAACGCTAAAATCTTGCATAAATGCCCAAAAAGTCAAAAACTAGACAAATTAGAAATTCTAGAAATAAATAGGCTAAAATACAATACCCCTGACCAAGTAGTTCTTAATGACCAACTACTGTTTGTGCACTCCCCGTTGCTATACCCCATATAAATAAATAAAAAATATTCCTGGAATCGATTACTGCCCAAAATGTGTTTTTGATTGATTCCAGACCCTAGCAGCTTTATGGATGGGGAAAACCGAATAAGGCGAGGCCAACCTTACGGACCAAGAACTATAACACATAATATTTAAATTCAGTGATAATTAAAACAAAATTACAATTTTTTCAAACATTATATATGAATATGTAAGAGATTATAAAAATTAAAACCCATTGTATTAAATACGAACCTCCAAGAATACCTGTAATACCAATAGTTAAATTCAGAAAAAAATTTACATAAATATTTGAAGATTAATTTTGTATAGAATCATGTTTACCACCCCTGATCTGTATGTATATAAAGGACTAAGTTTACAATAGTGTTACCAGTCTGTCGATGCCAGCGAGCCTGGCGAAACCGGTCGCTGTCTAAATAAAGACAAAAGTGGAAGTAGTTAAAAAACATCGTTTTATTTAATTATTATTTGAATATGTTTTAGCTTGTAGCTTGAAATTATGGTTGTAATTGTTAAAAATAGTTTGTATAAACAGTTTGAAACAACGTAACCTCATTACCAAGTAACACGTTATTTAAAATGTTGGTCATTCCGTTATCGATATGGCCACGAATGCGAAATGTATAAATTGGAGAGCAGGAAGGTGGTAAATACGAACAAAAATGATTTTTCAAACGCCATTATTGTAGTATTTTGTTAAATCGAATCGACTCGACACCATCACCTTCGACTTGTTAATGGGATTTAGCCAATCACACATTTCGTTGAATTGTGATTTGGTGCTCTACCGATATCTAGTTATAATAGTTAACTTCAATCATTTTGAACAACGTTTGAAATTAAAAAAAAATATATAAATGTCATTGAAAGTGCAAAATCAAATGAATGTGTTAACGTTTCTTTTTTTTATATACTTTGTCTACAACACACACTTAATTTAAAATTTAAAACTAAATACGTTTCGAACACACAAGCCCTTGATCGGTGATATAACTAACTAACTAACCATCACGCCATTTCTCCGAAGGGGTAGACAGAGAGGATGGATCGCCACAATGCTCTGTCCTGGCATATCTCTCGGGATTTCTCTACATTCATACATCGTACCATGCACGCACGTCGATTATTCTGACTTCGAATGTGGCCGCCTTTTAGTAATTGATTAATTTGGTCATGCCATTCAAATCATTCAATCCTCGGTCATTCTCGGCCTTTTCCCCCAGCGCTCTGCTTGTGTACAACTTTTTAACCATTCTACTCTCATCCATTCGTTCCATATATCCAAACCAAATGATTATTTTTATATAAATATTACAAATATTTAAAAAAAATTCAGGAATGTGTACAGTTTTGACAGATTTTAAAATCTGTCAAAACTGACCACTTTCGTGAATTTTTTCTTTGATATTTGTAATATTTATATAATATCACTGATGAACGATTTGTGTGTCCGAAACATGTTTGGTTTTTAATTTTTTTTTAAATAAGTGTGTGTTGTATACAAAGTATATATAAAAAAAGAAACATTAAACATCCGCAACACAAAGTTATGGTGAATACAGAAGAATATTTTAAAGTTATAATATTTGTTCGTTGAATAAAATTTTGATATTTGATACTTTGCTCAACTTTTATATAATTTGACATAATCCTTTTCCGTTTTCGTAACCAGGTGATAATTATAATACATTCATATTATGAATAACATACATTTTAGAGTAACGAATTAATTTTAAATCATATTAATGTGGTAATATTAGCAGGGAAGAATATTTTTCAATACATTTTAATTATGTATTGTTTCATGAACAATGAAAGAATTTTTATTATATTTTATGACATTTAATAATCACTAAGCAAAGTGAAACATTTGATTCACATTTAATATAATAAACTTCTATAAAACAGACGTTTTCATTCGTTTTAATCACTAATATATACGAGTATACAATTAGTTAAGTTTCTCAGAGTATTTTCCAAACTCAAAAACAGTATTTACATTTGTATTTGGCCCTTGAATGCAGAATCACAATTCAATATATCCTCGGGGCAAACAAAAGCACTATCCTTACTTCACTCGTAGAGCTGGACGGTTGACAAGGAAGTCTTCCAATTGAAGTTAAGAGAGTTCGCTGCTTTATCGATCGGACAATACTGAAGTACATTTAGAGAGATTATACAATTCAGTTTTTACACACACATAGACCGTTATCATAAATAAAGAACGGAGCTTACTATATGACTTATATTGGATGACAAAAACTAATTATTCGTAACAAATGTTAATAAAATATAAAGGAAAAGTATACTGTATTTTGAACAATAAGTCAGTAAAAAAATGTATACAATGAAACAAAGATATTGTTTTTACTTTTTTGCGGTTAGACATTTTAAGCTTATAGATTTAACCATTATTATTGTAAATTTGACCACGGTATGGTTATTATAATAAATGCCAAATAGTTTCGCCTGTACACAAGCTGCATCACGGCAATATAATAAATATTATATTGCAATATATTGAGATGTGGACCTACCGACGAAGTGCCCATGTTTCATGGAGGGACCACATTACAAATGAAGAGGTTCTCAGCAGAGTTGAAGAGAGTAGGCACATGTTGAACACCATAGCGGAGAGGCGCGCAAGATGGATTAGTCATGTGTTACGACACGAATTATTCCTGCATGATGTGTTGGAGGTAATAGTCGATGGAGGTAATAGACAACTTCACCAGGAGTATCTAGACCAGATTTTCCGAGATATGGGCTGCACCTCTTATGCGGAGTTGAAAAAAGTTGCCAAGAACCGAGCGGAGTGGAACATGAGATGCGTTGCCTTGCTGCAGACCAATCATTAGATTGAGACCGGAGAAGAAGATATTGCAATATAATAACTATTTATGCTGCCCTGATGAAGCTCGGGTCTAAGCGAAACAAGTTGCACTCAATTATAATAACCATTCCGTGGTTAAATAAAAAGTGTTTGATTATTTTGTGTTTATAAGTTTAAAATAAACACAAAAGTTCGGATCGTCCATGTCAACATGTGCAACATCGAAAAAAACATTATGTGTTATTATATTATGTGCTAAATTAAAAAACGGTAGATGCGTGGAACATAAAATAAATAGACAACATCTAAAAAGAAAATTTTGTGTTAAATTATTTTTATTTTATTATTTTATTTTATATCATTATATTTTATATTATTTGTTTTAGATTTATTTTGTGGGTGCTGGACGATCGAAGTGTGCGCGGGAGATGCCTATTGGTGGCGATGAGGTTTGCAACCCATCACACCGCGTCTCCCGCGGGGCGAAAAGAGAAGGATGAAGTGCCGCATCAGTAAAAGTGTGACAGTCCATTCTTTCTGCCTACCCTTTCGGGGAGGCGGCGTGATGGTTAGTTAGTTTGTTAGTTAGTTATAAGTTTACAATTTTGACTGGTTTGAATACACTTGAAATCCTTTTATCACAACCGTTACATTGTTCAGTTTTGAACTTCAATTACTATTTCGAAAGAGAGTAGCATGCATTGGGAATCCAGTGAGTACTTTTGGAAGGAAGTGTTAATGGGTAGGAGATCCGGATTTCTAGACATGGAAAAATAAAAAAATAAAATGTTATAAGGCGAAGCTCAAGTGAGCCGGGTGATATATTCGTTCTCACGCGGCTGTCAGCGGGCTCTGACGCAGGATGACTGAGGCAGTAAAACACTCTTAATAAAATATTTGTTTTATCTTCATCATAAATTTAACCTGATCAAGTAGAGCATAAGATAATATAATAATAATTCATATGTTCATATCGAAATAAATAATTGAAATATTTTTCTAAATTGATAAATTTAATCAAGAATCAATTGTATCTCAATAGAGACGAAGATGCAAATTGGAAACAGAATATGGTTGATCAATGTGTTTACAGGACTTATGACCTGTCATTGGTTGGGTTAAGCGCACGCTTTATGTAATACAACATTCCCCATTCCACCTTATTTTTTTCTTATGACTACCATGCCTGACAATTTTTTTTGGATGTTGTATAAATGTTAATCTCTAACACCACCCTTAACATGGTAGTATATTCAATCTACACACTAACGCCATCTATGAAGATTGTATTTTAAGTATTTTAAGCAGAAGATCTTTTTAACGCAATGTGAAAGACTACCGCCATTTACCGCATTGCTAGAAACCGCCTGGAGATGTCACTCCAATCTATAATATATGCTGATAAATTTAATATTCTAATAATAACGTTTTCGTGATATTATTAAAATCATCCTTTCAAAGAAATGAACTAGCAAACTAGAAAAATAGGAAGACTGAGGAAAATGTGACAAAGTGTGAGAAGTCGGAGAAATCGACGTGCATGCATGACAAGATGTATGAATGTTGAAAAAGCGATAGAATTATGTCAGGAGAGAACACTGTGACTGTTTATTATTTCTACCTACCACTTTGGCAAACAGCTTGATGGTTAGTTAGTTTGTTAGTTCAGATATTATTATTATTATTATTATTATTTGTTTCAATGGCAAAGTAGCTCGTTTTGTAAGATGAACCAGAAAATGGGCTTATCTCTTTTTTTCAACAGTCCACCACAATGTGTTGGAATTTGTGGTGGAAGGTTTTGCTGATTTCGTATCGTTTCCAAGGACGCCGGGTGTTATAATCGTAGTTACACCCAACGTGGAGTATCATCCTTGCCATTAAAATTATCAATACTGTTTTTATTAATACAAATACAATAATTATTTTAATAATTATTATTCGTATTATTTTGGTATACCTACTATTTAAAAATTTAACAGTTCAAAAATCGTATGAATTTTCTTATGAAAAAAATGTCTGTAATATATTTTTATAAGTACATATAAATAGCTCAAAATATTTTGTAATAAAAATAGAACAAATATTTAGTTAAAAGTTAAGGGAAATCTGGGAAATTCAAGAATATATTAAAGGTTACTTGGTCCCTTTGATGAAAAAAAAAATTCTCAAAAAAATATATATTTACTCTGCTACTAGTATATTTATCTTGCCAGCACTCGTTTAATTTCTTATATTATTTTAATTCTAATTTTCCGTTACGATTGTCCACTAAATGCAATTTTTTTGTAAATACGTATGTTCAGTCTTTCTCTTAATGTGTGCGCCAGGATTTTCAGACAGTTAAATGTGCAAATAAACAATAATAAGAAAGTGAATGTTACAATAGTCGTAAAAAAAATACCGTTATTCAATCCTATATATCATCAAAAAGAAAATGAAACTTCGCTTCGTTAGATTTGGTTTTTGATACTTTTCTTTGAGTATACCAATTTTCGAGACGATGCGATTGTCATTTTCCGAATCAATAAAACCCAATTTAAAAGTAACCCAATTTAATGGTTGAATTCCCGAAGTATCCTTGCGAAAAGGCAAACAAAGCAATGAGAAACGTTCGACCTTGTTCCAGCCACTAACTGGACGATTTTAGGTGGCGCTCTTCAAGAGATCCGTAAATATTTCACGTCCATCCATTTCGATTTTTTTCGATTATAAAACTAGAAGAGAATCGCGAAACGTCCACCAAAGAGATTAAATTATTCTCCGAGTTAGTCCAGGCTCTATCCAAAAATAATATTGGACCTGCGGAAGGCTCAAGGGTGAATATAAGAAGGAGACTACAAAAGAGGAACCTCGCGCAAGGCGACGTTTATTTACGGCCCGGCGGGTATAAATGCTGGATCTTTCCGAGTAAGTCCCCAGCTTGAATCTCGTGGGCTTAAGGCGGGAGGCTACGCGCGGATTGTAACTCCCGGCAATCATTTTTCATTCAATACTCAAGGGGTTTCCACAAGCATTTTTAGCGCCGGTGGTGAAACTTCGGAAGGCTAGACGAACAGTCTCTAGTCACGGGCGCTGGCTTCATTCGCGGAACTGTATTATGATATTAAGAATCGTCGTAAACTTCAAAAATCTCACAGTTCATTTCGAAGTTAAATCGTATTAAATTAAATCATAATAAGATGGAAACTTAATTTCATATTCAAATGTAGACTACATGTTAATACGAATAAAAAAAAGATCCTGCGTATACTTTTATTAATAAAATTGAGCTGTAATACAATAGGATTTATTTGTTGTTTCTTGAACAATTATATAAAACTCCATTCTTAATCATTAAAACGAAAGAAAACTGCTGTTTTCTAAAATAAATGAAATAGTTTTTTAGGAATGATGACATGTTTCGCCTTGCTAAGTCATTATCAAATGTCTTTGACATGTTATTAAAGAATGAAAACACTGCTTTTTTTCTCTTTTGAGATTATTTATTAGGACATGTTTCAGCTTTCAGGTATTATATTATCCCTTCATCATCGGGAAAAATGATACAAATATGTTTAAACGTATTTATAAGAAAACATAACATGTAATATTAGATTTTGTTTTGTTCCAATCTAACTAACTAAATAATCATTACTCAGTCTCCCCGAAGGGGCAGGCAGAAATAATGGACCGCCTCACAGTCCTATCCTGACATACTTGTTTCACTACTTCAACATTCATACAAAGTGTCATGCATGTGCCTCGTTTTTGTTATTTTTCAATCTATGGATCTATTGAATAATATATTTTTATTTTCTTGATCCTAACGTTATTACAGCGCCAGCTAAATTGATTTAAATTGTGTAGCTATCATATTGATTCTCGTGTTAGGTAACTATATATCGCCATTTTATTGTCACGTGAATTCTACACAAGAACACCGACAGTGTGACAATCACAATACTGCCTTCGCCGAGAATCAAACCTAGGACCTACAGTGTGGTAGTCAAAGCCCTTACCACTCGGCCACGAAGGTCGTCAATCTGTCAAATATACATAGCCATATTCCGTTAAACTTATCAGATTCAATACAAATTATATTTACCATAACAAAATAATCTTGAATATCGAAACCTAAAATATTAAAATTCTTCAGTAACGTTTACGTAAAAACCTTGTTTCGTCTACCCACACACTTTAAAAAATGTGTAGGCTTACAATAAAAAATAAAAAAAAGTTAAACCTTTCATTGCTCTAAAATCAATAAACATTCCTCTATATCTCTAAATAAACCATTGTCGGAGGCACTGTGGATTCCTCTTTTTATAAAGCTTTGTGTACTGACTGTGTGGTGCTAAGATGAGTGATCTGTCTGTAAACTGTATGCTTTACGCGGACGATGCCGTTCTCGTTGCGGATGTGCGGACGAATTACAAGTCTTGGTGTCGAGAATGAATTAGGTATGCAAGTCAAATGATTTAATGATGAATGTCGGGAAGTCAAAGGTGATGGTTTTCGAAAGGGAAGAGCAAATGACATTTGGTAATATAAGTGTGAACGAAGAGAACTTGGAACAGGTGAGGGAATTTGTGTATTTAGGTAGCATGTTCACACCAGATGGCCGAACGGACAGTGACGTCGAAAGAAGGGTTGGTGCGGGTAACAAAGTGAATGGAACTTTAAAAATAGTTATTGGAAACAAGAATTTATTAATGAAAGCGAAAACGGCCGTTCACAATGGAGTTCTGGTCCCAACGCGTCCCAACGGTCCCAACGGTATGGAAGCGAAGCATGGAACTGACAGAAGAAGGATGAGAGCAGAATAAATGCGATAGAGATGAGGTCCCTAAGACGTATGTGTGGTAGAACGATATACGACAGAATCTCAAATGCTGATATAAGAAAGGAATGTAGAGCGGAAGAAGATATTATGAACAAAATGGCGGTCCATTCTCTCTGCCTACCCCTGCGGGGAAACGGCGTGATGGTTTGTTGTTGTTGTTGTTGTGTACTGACAGATTAACTTATAATAAATTTTTAATATATCTATACACGTGGTAGTTTAAGGCTATACTAATATTTCTATATTATACATATATTATAGTAGTTTGTATAGAAAGCATGCCTTTCCAAAATGTCGTAAGGCGCCATGTTGCATTTACAACAGCAACACTACTATCAAGTCCAACTCTCTAGCGTCCACGAGAGGTCTTGTAAATACCCCGCGAACCCCGGGCAATGTGGCACATATTACTTAGTGATAGATAGAGAGAGGAAGAATGGGCGAGCTTCCAGCGCCATAAAACTGGATACACCCAGCTAAGGGAAGGTAACCCCGACAGAAAATCCTCCAGAGAAGGCAAGGGGATACCACTCTGGATATTTTTACCATTGTCCTGACTTGGTGATAGTCAAGGTTAGGAAGACCTGACAGGACACAGAAAGAAGATGATAGTAGTTTAAGACTATGCTAATACTTTTATATTTTACATATATTATAGTATACTGCTAACATATCCGAGTGAATAAAATAAATAAAATTATTGATTTTTTTTTCCAACTATAAACAAACCACCACGCCAGCTGTATCGAGATTAACCATTTTATATAGTTTAATATAGACAAAACCGATTATAGGTATTTAAGCTTCTTTCAATTATATTTTGTTTAGAAAGAGTAAAACAAAACACCCTGTACTCGTAGTTTGAAAAAATTCAACTGTGGAACTAAGCAATTAAAACTAATTGAAATAATCCGAAACTATTTTAGCGGTGACGAAAGAGAAATATATAATTAAATTTTGTGTGGGAAATTGTATTATTTCAGTACCACATTTACTAAAATTTATTTAAGTGGTTCAAAGAATAGCAAACTCTACTTTTGTAGTTAATATCATAGTTGAATTAGCACCCAAAAATCTACTAATGTTGAAATGGGTTTCAGGTATTAAATTAATTTGAAATAACTTTTGCTGTTACCAAAACTATCAATAAATTTAAAATTAAATAATTATTACGGTGGATTCGTGGAACATAAATTAAATAGACAAATGTGCACCATCTAAAAATAACATTTTGTATTAAATTATTTTTATTTTGTTTTTTATTTTATATCATTGTATTTTATATTATTTGTTTTAGATTTATTTTGTGGATGTTGGAAGATCGAAGTGTGCGCGGGAGATGCCTATTGGTGGCGATGAGGTTCGCAGCCCATCACACCGCGTCTCCCGCGGGGCGAAAAGAGAAGGATGGAGTGCCGCATCAGTAAAAGTGTGACAGTCCATTCTTTCTGCCTACCCTTTCGGGGAGACGGCGTGATGGTTAGTTAGTTAGTTAGTTATTACATAAAAGATAATATGAGAACATAACTAACTAACTAATTAACTAACCATCACGCCGTCACCGCGAGGGGGTAGGCAGAAAGAATGGACTGCCATACTCTAACCGGTGCGTCACACCATCCTTTCCTTTTCGCCCCCGCGGGAGACGCGGTGTGATGGGTTGCAAACCTCATCACCACCTATAGGCATCTCCCGCACACAGTTAGTTAACAAAAAGTCCTCAAAATGTATCTTAAATAAATATTATGATATAAAATAAAATAACATAACACATTATATAAGTCTGTTCGATGGTGGACATGTTGTCAGCTGGACGATCTGGACTTAATTTAATTTTCGTTCAATTTAATTAAATGTATTATTCCACATATTCACCGTCCTTTTAATTAATTGTAATAAGGCACTTTAAACAATCCAACTACAGCAAGAACTTCAAAATTTTATCAAAGAAATTATTTGAATTGACATTGGAACAAATGCTCGTAAAGGTTCGAAAAAAATCACGATAATTTATTTTAACCGTTGTCAAAACTCTCCACATAAACGAATAACTTTGAATTTTATCACTAAAGCAGCACAAACGTATTGAGTGCCTGAAATAAATTAAATCTTAAATATGTTGAAATCGAAAAAATATACAAACTTAATCTAAATGAATAGTTTAATGTAGCCAAAGTTGCTGCGCGTCCGGATTTGGGAACCGATGAGGCCCACAGACTGTATTTTCTGAACATCGTGAATAAGTGGTAGAACACATTAGTATTACTCCAACTCTCCCCCATCAGCGGTGGACGTTGATACATGTCTAAAATCAGTACATAGAAATGCGAACTTAATTCTGGACTAACGAAACCTACTTTCGAAATCGAAAAACTTCGTCATTCGCAGGAAAAAAAACTAGTAAAAAATTACAAATGTTAATTGCCATCAACAAAGTTGATTAAGTTGTTATTACTATCTATGTTTGATGAAAGTTGATAAAGTTGTTATTACTATCTATGTTTGATGTTTATTTAATCATTTTATTCCTCATGTATGGAAGTGAAGCTTGGAGCTGGCAAAAGAAGGATGAAAGCAGGATTAGATCACTAGAATGTGCAGGAAAACGTTGTATGATATGAGTAGAATACCGAACGATGAAATAAGAAAGAAATGTAAGGTAGATGACTGCATTATGGATAAAATTAAAAAAGGATCCCTGAGATGGTTTGGACATATGGAACGAATGGATGAGAGTAGAATGGTTAAAAAGTTGTACACAAGCAGCGTGAGTGGAAAAAGAAGCCGAGGATGACCGACGAAAACATGGCATGACCAAATTAATCAATTACTAAAAGGCGGCCACATTCGAAGTCGGAATAATCGACGTGCGTGCATGGTACGATGAATGGATGTAGAGGAAACCTGAGGGTATGTAAGGACAGAGCATTGTGGCGATTCTTCCTCTCTGCCTACCCTTCCGGAGAAATGGCGTGATGGTTAGTTAGTTAGTAAAGTTTGATATTAACTAATTAACAAACTAACCAACCATCACATCCGCTCCCCAAAGGGAAAGCCAGAAAAATGGACCTCAACGCTTTTCTTTGCTGATATACTTCTCTCGCTTCCTCAAAATACATACATCGTGTCATGCACGCACGTCAATTTCTCCGACTCCTCACGTGGCCGATGTTCAATATTTGATTTATTTAATCGTGCCACGTTTTGTGCAGTCTTCCTCTATTTCTATATCCATTTACATCATTAACATATTTTTTTTTACCATTATTTCTTCATCCATTATTTCCATGTGTCCAAACCATGTTAGTGTTCCTTTTGTTATTTTGTTCGTAACATTTTTATTCGCACTACATCTATTTCTTATATTTTCATTCGACAATCTGTCATACACAGATTTTTCACACTCGTCTAAGAGATCTCATTTTCTACTGCTTTTAATAAACTTTCATTATTATTTTGTCAATTTATACAATAAGTTCAAAAAGTGATTTGGATGTTATTTTTTTAATAGTTGAACTCCTTCGTCTTGATAGTTGAATACCTTTATCTTGATAGTTAAATTCGTTTATAATTATTATAGAATAGCTTTGTTAAATTCTATATATAATTATGTCTCAGGTACGGTGTATTTGATCGATCTTTAGAACATTGACGTATTAGTTTGGCCATTTCCGTGGAATTGCTGAAATTCGCGCAGCTAGAGGGGGGTACTTAACGTTATAAATTTGGAAAGTTCTCTAGTGGAGTTAGTTCGGCAGCTTTTGAGAATTGATCGCAGACTCGGAAGTAAATATTGTGTTAGCATTTCTCCCGAGTTGGTCAGGTACAGATGCGAATATTACATAAAGTTTTATCATTTGCAATTCAATGCATCTCCGGATCGGTTGATAGTAAATTCAGAATTGCCTCTTGAATACCAATTGGCTAGGAAATTGATATTTAAATATTCCACACTTTGAAAATATTACAGGGGAAACCTCGCTGGACGACCGCTGCGGATTCGCAGAGTATCGCTGCAATTTTATGTATACTTAATGGCAGTGGATGTTTTTGTTTGAAACTCTTATCATAATGGTTCCAAGATTAGTGATAGAAAACCTTTTTTTATTATAACTAAAATAATAATCCATTTTTTTCCGTATTCCTGTTTGTAAATTTAGAAGATTGAACAACAGTGACGTACGAGTAATTAAACTTGAACGTGATTTTTTTTTATCTGCAGCTCGTTTTTTTAAATATGTAGAAATTTTTAAATGCCGACTGATGAAAACATAATTTAAATAGTTACTTAAAAATACATTTTCGTGACCCTGTTCTAATATTATAACACAAAAAAGTAGGACGGGCTTACCTTACTGGTTAACTCCAGGCACGCCACTGGCTGTATGTTACCTACAATAAATAAATAAATAAATTACATAAGATTTAAAATGAAAGAGTTGAACATAAAATTAAAAGTAAGAGGACAAGGGAGGTGCCTCCACGTGAGGGGTTACTATAACACACGGCGACCCTGGAAACGACAAAAAGTTGGTAAAACCTTTAACCACAATGACAAATGAAAAATAATATAATAAAAGAAAGAAAGTGTAGGTATATGAAGTATTTCAGAATAAAACAGTGTAGTGGTCCATTATTTCTGCCGTCGGCGTGATGGTTAGTTAGTGAGTAAGAGACCCTTTTCAATGTCATCATCATCAGCCGTCTGTCATCCACTGCTGAACGTAGGTCTCTCCCAAAACACGCCACCGCCCCCTATCTATTGCCGCTCCTATCCATCCATGTCCAGCAAACCTCTTCAGATCGTGATCCAGCGGGCAGGGTGACGTCCAACTCTGCGGAATCATGTACGCGGTCTCCACACCAGAACCCGTCTTCCCCATCGGCTGTCGGTTCTCCGACAGATATGGCCAGCCCATCGCCACTTCAGCCCGCCCATCCTCAGAGCCACCTCAGTCGCCTTGGTGTGTTGTCGAATGAATTCGTTTCTAAATCTGTCCCTCAAGGTTATTCAAAGCATGACTCTTTCCATGGCGCGTTGGGCGATATTGAATCTGTAGACTAGACTTTTTGTCAGTGTCCACGTCTCGGCTCCGTACGTCATGACTGGCAAGACACACTTGTGGTATTTTAGAGGTGAGAACATGACAGCGAAATTCCCAGAGCGACTGGATACTTTTGAGAGAAGGGTGCTGCGCAGAATTCTGGGACCTGTGAATGACGGTGAAGGCTGGAGAGTGCGGCATAATGGCGAGCTGTACCATATTTACAAAGCTCCCGGTCTCTCCACACATGTCAGAGTGAATAGACTGAGATGGGCCGGTCACGTGCAGAGGATGCCGTCATCGCGAACCCCAAAAAGATTACTGGAGTGGCACCCAGGTGGTAGAAGACCAATTGGACGACCAAGGCTGCAATGGGAGGATAAAGTTGGGAGAGATGGGGCGATATTGTTACGAGTGTCAGATTGGAGGGTCGAAGCGGAGAACAGGAGGAGTTGGAGTCGAATAATACTGGAGCCTAAGGTTCGATATGGGCTGTAGGGCCATCGAAGAAGAAGAAGAATAACATGATATGATTTTCCAAAGGCCACCAAACCCAACTGAATTCTTCGAACCATTTTTTTTCCCATCCCGCATTTGTCTCCTCTGCCTCTCCTGTTCTTCCCGCTGTATATTCCTGTAGTGTATCATTATTTTTATCTTTTATATAATGTTCTTAAAATGTTCATGTATTATATATTATGCTTTTTTATCCAATAAAGTACAGCAGAGCATAGAAGTAAGGTGGGTAGATTAAATGTGGTCTGGCACCCCCTTGTTGTTGCCGTATTTATATGTACGTCCCGGATGGACCGGGGACAGGCCCAGGGAGTGTACGAGCGAGGCTGACGAAAGGGCGTCGCTACGCCCTAACGCCCTATAACAGCCTCGGGTATGTGGCGGGAACTTCTATGTTCCTTTAAAAAAAAAAACAGAATTCAGGGTCACCCCTACAAAACTAGCTAGCCATTGACACGGCGAATTATAAAAAAAGTTCAAAACAGTGACTACAATTGTTATAAGTGCGTACGCATTGTACTCGTCATAGTGTCGCACAGCGGCGGGGTAATGTATTCAGTGTTGGCGTGTCACGGTTATATAATTTAGTAACACATTGTTTCCTTTTAATTAGATAGCGCTAATCCTCCTCGTGTCAAACCAACTTTAGCTATAAACCTCCTCCCTACAGCCGATGTAAGCCAGCTTTACTTTACTACTACACGGACGCAAAGTATCTAATAAAGTATTCCACGATATACCCTAAGTAGCCTTAATTTACTTAGCGTGGTTTCGGAACGATTGAGCGTTCGAAAGGAAGAAAGAATCAACTTACATTTTATTTTGTTTTGATAGGATTATACGCAGGTTTAGATTTTATTATTTGTAGTACAAGATGTAAGCCAGCTACAAGGATCATTAAGATGGTTTGGATCATTAAGATGGTTTGGACATATGGAAAGAATGAATGAAGAAATAATGGTAAAAAAAATTATATGTGTATATTCCTGCGGTGTATATTTTATCTTTTATGAAATGTTCATGTATTATATATTATGCTTATTTATTTATTCAATAAAGTACAGCGGAGCATAGAAGTGAAATTGAGTAGATTAAATGTGGTCTGGCACCCCCTTGTTGTTGCCGTATTTAAATGTAAGTCACGGATGGACCGGGGACAGGCCCAGGGAGTGTACGAGCGAGGCTGATAAAAGGGCGCCGCTACGCCCTATAACAGCCTCGGGTATGTGGCGGGAACTTCTATGTTCCTATATGTTAACGATGTAAATAGAACCAGAAATAGAGGTAGACCGAGGAAAACGTGTCACGATCAAATAAATCAAATATTGAATGTCGGCCACGTGAGGAGTCAGAGAAATCGAGGGACGTGCATGACACGATGTATGAATGTTGAGGAAGCGCTAGAAATATGTCAGGAAAGAAAAGTGTGGCAGTCCATTCTTTCTGCTTACCCCTTCGGAGAGACGGCGTGATGGTTAGTTAGTTAGTACAACAATATAACTAAACAACACGCCGTCTCCCGGACGGGATAGGCAAAAACAATCGACTGACACACTTTTCTTTCCTGGCATATTTCTCTCGCTTGTTTAACATTCATACACCGTGTCATGCACGCGCGTCGGTTTCTCGACTCCTCACATGGCCGACATTCAATGATTGCCAAGAAAGAATGGTAAAAAAAATTATAAGTTAACGATGTAAATGGAACCAGAAATAGAGGAAGACCGAGGAAAACGTGGCACGATCAAATAAATCAAACATTGAATGTCGGCCATGTGAGGAGTCTGAGAAATCGACGCGCATGCATGACATGTTTAGGAAGCGAGAGAAATATGTCAGGAAAGAAAAGTGTGGCAGTCCATTCTTTCTGCATACCCCTTCGGAGAGACGGCGTGATGGTTAGTTTTTTTTTTCATTATTTACAATAAAACTTCTACCAAGAAATCTCAATTAACAACGTTAATAGCATCACAGGTGTTTTTTTTTTATTGAGACCTTTGTACTAAGTAAACTTGTACTTAAATACATTCCAAATAAATCTAATTCAGCTTCATCGTAAATAACAAATTAACCAGAATTTACTTCCTTACAAATACTAAGTCTTAAATTTATTGAGTTATATAAATCTTTTCGGCAAAGTCGAACACCGAATTGACAATAGGCGTTAAATTCTTTAAAATTCCTAAAATTCCTGGTCACAGGGGCGTTATAAAAAGGAACGTGCCATTTTACTGTTTTACTGTTGTACAACTTGTGCATTCTGAACCGTATTTTAAAAGCAATATAATACCCATACTAACTTTACATTTATGTTAATAGAAAGCCACTCGTACGTAACATTTTTAATCTTTTACCTTGGAATATTTTCGTGAAATACACGATTCGTACGTGTTGTTGAAAAAAGAAAGATACGACACAAACAAAAGAGCAAAGAAATTCCGCAGAAATTCTTAAAAGCAAAACTAAAGAAGCATAACAGATTATAGTCCTTTTCTAGATTGTGCGATTTGTTAAAGAAAAAAAAATAGCTCAACCAAAACCCCTTTCTTCCACACGGCGTACAATACTGAATATTTTAAACGTTAGTTAAATCGAGACATTTGGTTAAGTTTACATTCACGCTTCAACAAACCGCACTCTGAATTAATGCGTTTAAATACCAGTGAGAAAACGCCTCAACTCTTTGTAAAAATGTGATGAATGTCCTGTAAATCAAATGTACGCATTTAAATGAATGATTTGACTTTTTGATACGTTGCTTCCGCGCTGGACTGCTTGCTGTGTGTTTTTAATACAGTTCACAGTGGAGTAGCCATACAAAAAGTTTAGGAGAAAATAGACAGATGACATTTGTAGCTTCATGAAATCTGTCTTGAAGAAAAATAAAATCAATCCAAAATTTTAATACATTAAAGTAAACGGTAAATCTATTATCTGCATTGTTCGGAAATTCCATCTGTTTTAAAAGCAATGTTAATTAAATATATAATTTTTTTAAATATATGGTGTGTATCTATTAATTGTTTAATATAATTAATATGGATGAAAACTTTCTCTTCTGGGAGTTATATCATATTTTTATGTTTAATATGTTTCGCCCTTCTAAGGCATTATCAAATGTTATCATTTTTATTTGAAAATTTCTTAGAATGGCCAAACATGTCATTCCATATAAAATATCATAAAACTCCTAGAAGACAGACTTTTTTAAAATTATAATCTATTAATTATTTAATATGGATTTTTACAAGATTGGATGGAAAGAGCCATGCTTGGAATAACCTTGAGGGACAGATTTAGAAACGAATTTATTCGACAACAAACCAAGGTGACTGAGGTGGCTCTGAGGATGGGTGGGCTGAAGTGGCGGTGGACTGGCTATATCTGTCGGAGAACCGACAGTCGATGGGAAAGACGGGTTCTGGAGTGGAGACCGCGTACAGGATTCCGTAGAGTTGGACGTCCCCCTGCCCGCTGGACCGACGTTCTGAAAAGAATTGCTGGACATGGATGGATGGAAGCGGCAATGAATAGGGGGCGGTGGCGTGCTTTGGGAGAGGCCTACATTCAGCAGTGAATGACAGACGGCTGATGATGATGATTATGATTGTATACATTTTTAAGCTATTGATTATTTTGACATGTGATAATCTATCAACATTTTATTGTCACATGAATTTTACACCAGACCGAAGACAGTGTGACAATCCCACCGTCATTGCCAGGAATCGAATCCGGGACGTTCGTTGTGGCAGTCGTAGGTCTTGCCACTGTGCCACGAAGGTCGTTGCTTTCTTAATTAGTACTAATTCAATTTAACGATGATTTCGCTGCGGATTTTTATATTTTGTGTCCCGTTGATAATCTAATAAAATTTTGAATTGCGTTATTTTAGGGGGTTGAAACACCGCGACGCCACTTCTGTCGCAAAAGGCAGTTTGGGGCCTCAAACGTTCTCAAACGCTAATAAACTCGTGAAAAGAGACTGTTTCGGAACAGCGCCGGAACTAGGGCAGGCGGCGCTCCGTCACACTTTTTCCTCGCTAATCCTCACGGATACTTTCCCCAACATTAAAACAAAGTCAGCTCATAAATGTTTGCGCTTTAAAACTGTGCCGCGACCGGGGGTAGGGCCGGCACCCGGGACAATATTTCAGATAACACAGAAGTAAGTGGGTAGGTACCTGCCGCCACTCCGCCCTGCAGGGGTGAACGGTAACTTTTCTCACAAGGCGAGTTATGGAATAAATATTTAATATTTCTTTGTGTGTCATGCACGCGTGTTCTATTTTTTTTTTTACTTAAAAAATATGAGGATAATTTTAGCATCAATATTTTAAGTTCGCGGTGAATTTTACAAATCACAAGAAATAATTATTAGCGTGAATGGTGAAAATTTGGAGCAAGGAAATGAGTTCGTGTATTTGGGTAGTACATATGTTTACAAAAGATGGGCGAGTGGAGAGGGATATTGAAAGAAGGGTTGGGGCAGGCAACAAAGTGAATGGTGCACTTAAAGTTGTCATCGCAAAATTATAATAAATAATAATATTAATAAAAATTATATGTTAACATTGTTAATGAAAGAAGACCGAGGAAAACGTGGCACGATCAAATAAATCAAATATTGAATGTCGGGAGGTGTCAGAGAAATCGACGCACATACATGACACGATGTATGAATGTTGAGGAAGCGAGAGAAATATGTCAGGAAAGGAAAGTGTGACAGTCCATCCTTTCTGCCAACCCTTCGGAGAGACGGCGTGATGGTTAGTTAGTTGGTTAGTAATGATAAAACTTCTAGAAACAGACGTTTTAATTTGTATCAAATATACATAACCAATATACGAGCACTTAGGAAATTGAAAACAACTTGGTTTAATTCCCAAATTATAAAAAAAACGCCACATGTTTCGGAGGATACCCTCCATCTTACTCCTTTCTAGTTAAATACTTTGTCTACATTTAATCTCCCAAGCTCCCATTCCCAATCAAATGCAAATTAATCATTTATTAATTTCTATATAAATGTTTTTTCTAAATTACATTTTTTTTATTTTAATATTATCATCATTCATTATTATTGTTTAATATTATTTATTAGATCTTACTGATAAAAAATAATTATCAGTAGGTACTTATAACAAACAGTAGAGGTTAATTTTTAAATTTAAATTATTGTATGGAATTTTAAATGCGTTTTTTTTATTGTTTTCTTTGTTTAGTTTTTATTGTATTTTTACACCTGAAGATGGAGGTATCCTCCGAAACACGAGTTTTTTTTTTAATATTTTGTGGGTTAAACAAAGTTATTTTCAATTTCCTAAGTATATTACGAGTACTATGGAATTCCAGAGACTAACGCCTTAGCGTTCAATACATTAACAATGTTGGTGGACCAAAAATTAGTGGCATACCAAATAAAAAGTGGCATGATCAAACGGGCGATACAAATATCAGTTATGTAAAATATAATAAAAATTTCTATAAAAAGAGTATTTAAATACATTTCATTCGTATTAATAATTTAATATGGAGTTAACTAACTAACTAACTAACCATCACGCCGTTTCCCCGAAAGGGTAGACAGAAAAAATGGACTGCAACACTTTAATCGATGCTGCACTCCATTCTTCTCTTTTCGCCAACGCGAGAGACGCGGTGTGATGGGTTGCGAACCTCATCGCCACCAATAGGCATCTCCCGCGCACACTTCAATCATTCAACATCTACATAATAAATCTTAAACAAATTATACAAAATACAATGATATAAAATAAAATAACACATAAAAATAATTTAACACATAATGTTCTTTTAGATGGTGCACTTGTCGTCAGCTGGACGATCCGGACATTTGTGTTTATTTAATATTTTATTCCACTGTTTCATTTTAATTAGGCACTTAAATATGGAGTTTTACATTATTTTTCAAAAAAACAATAAATTACTAGTTTTATATTTTACTAACGTTTTAGATTAATTTACCTATTAAATAAATGTATTGTAAAAATAATTTGATACTTATTCTCTATGAATGAATTCAGATATATAGATTCGATTTGGTCAAAACTGTTAATTGTTACTTCTGGTTGTGAAAAAATAGAAGTGTTTATTTGAATTAAATGGAATGCTAACTCGTACTTTAAATCAAACGGTGTTAAAATTATAAAAATTAAGAGGGCAATTTGTTCCGGCAGTAAGATCGGCTTAGTACTCCCCGTCCCCAGAGGCGATGGCAACTCGGGGTTAAATAGCCCGGGACGTAACCGGGAATAATTACCCGCGTTATTTACGTGTTTATCCGCCAAAGCTGGCGAATGCAGCTCGCCAAGAAGGCTGCCAGCATCCACCCATCTTGTGTATCCAAGCTTGTTACCGTTTTTCGAAATTTGTGAATGCAAAGAAATCAAATCTTTGAAACACTCTTATCTTTGAAATTCATACAAGTAAGTAAACTAGACTAACCAAATATCACGCCTTTCCGAAGGGGTAGGCAGAAATAATGTACATATACATCGTGTCATGCACGCAGGTCGATTTATCCTACTTCTCACGTGGTCGGCATTCAATATTTTTTTTTTTTTTTTTTTTTTTTTTTTTTTTTTTTTTTTTTTTTATGTACACAACAGGTTGTTTGGACCCAATTACTGTATACATTTTTTATATTTTTTAGCTATCATATTGATTCTCGTGACATGTGATAGGTAGCCAATCTATCGCCATTTTATTGTCACGTGAATTCTACACCAGATCAAAGACAGTGTGACAATAACACTGCCATCGCCGGGAATCGAACCCAGGACCTTCGGCATGGAAGTCAGAGCTCGTAACCACTCTGCCACGAAGGTCGTCAATATTAATACAAGTGTAGGTACTCCCTCACGTTTGTAACACCAGATTGTAACACCTGATGATGTCAACATAGGTTGACGAAACAGCTGTCGCGTAAAATAAAATACAATTGTCATACATAAAACAAAGTTATTAATTTAACAGTTTAAAATGTTAAGATATCCTAGTGTTTTGGCCAAAACAATGGATTAAATATATTATATATTAAAAATGACAATGACACACTGACACGTGTATTAATTATTTTATTTTAAGACGAGGCGAAAACTAATTCGGAAAGATTGAGTTTTAAGTGATATGAACTTTCATTTAAACCATTTTTTGGTTTAGTCAAGCGTTTCGCGTATCAGGCAAACACATAATGCCGGAATCGTCTGCATTATTCGATAAGTGTGTGACGAGGGTAGGCGGGCGCTGGCCGCCGTCGAGCGGGGAATTTCGTAACAATCGTTAACAAAGTCATTTTAATCTCAACTTTGTTAATTTGATAGTGTAAGTTGGCTGAGCCTCTACAGTCTTCATATGCAAGCCACTGCGTCAACCGTGAAAGTACTCAAATTATTATTTAACTTCTACGCGTACGCACTTCATAACCAAACTATTTATTTGTACCTACCTACTAAGGTACTTGTTATTATAAATGGGACGGTTTGTGTCAAAAGTTTCGCCCTTTCAAAATGGCGCCGCAGGAACTCAAATATCAGATTTTAAATGTAATTTTCTTCTTAATTGGGGCGTCGATAAATTTATGAAATTAAAATTGGTCTTGAATAATTTAAAATTTGACATTTTGTTGAAAATGTTTAGGCTTGAAATAATATTAAATTACATCAAATTAAAGTTTTAAGATAAGAGAAGGGTAATAATATTAAAATACTGAAATAAAATAACAAAGAGAAACAAACTTCCCATTATTTTGAATAAGAAAAAAACCTGATCCTAAATACAATAGAATCTTCTTCTTCTTCTTCTTCAGCCTATTCCCGTCCACTCCTGGACAAAGACTTCCCCCATTTGCTTCCACACCACTTTGTCTTGGGCAGACTGCATCTAGGTAATTCGGACATATCTGTTCAGGTCAATAAATAAGAGAAGCCCAAAAAACATGGCATGACCAAGTCAATAAAATATTAAAGGTTGGCCACGTGACTGCCATCTTAGTTTTTTTTAAGAATAAAATATTTAAAAAAAAAACTAACTAACTAACCATCACGCCGTCTCCCCGAAGGGGTAGGCAGAAATAATGGACTGCCACACCTTTCTTTCCTGACATATTTCTCTCGCTTCCTCAACATTCATACATCGTGTCATGCACGCGCGTCGATTTCTCTGACTCCTCACATGGCCGACATTCAATATTTGATTTATTTGATCGTGCCACGTTTTTCAATATTTAATATGCACAATGGTGTTCTTCTACCGACCCTTATGTATGGAAGCGAAGCATGGAACTGGCAAAGGAAGGATGAAAGTAGAATAAATGCAGTAGAAATGAGATCACTTAGACGAATGTGTGGATATTCTGTGTATGATAGAGTGTCGAATGAAAATATAAGAAGTGAATGCGGTGTGAATGATGGTGTCATGAACAAAATAATGAAAGGATCATTAAGATGGTTTGGACATATGGAAAGAATGAATGAAGAAAGAATGGTAAAAAAATTATATGTTAATGATGTAAATGGAACCAGAAATAGAGGAAGACCGAGGAAAACGTGGCACGATCAAATAAATCAAATATTGAATGTCGGCCATGTGAGGAGTCAGAGAAATCGACGCGCGTGCATGACACGATGTATGAATGTTGAGGAGGCGAGAGAAATATGTCAGGAAAGAAAGGTGTGGCAGTCCATTCTTTCTGCATACCCCTTCGGAGAGACGGCGTGATGGTTAGTTAGTTAGTTAGTTTAACATTAATAAATTCTAACTAAAAAATAACTAACCATCGAACCGTCTCCCCGAAGGGGTAGGCAGAAATAATGGACTGCCACACATTTATTTCCTTGCACTCAACATATACATCGTGTCATGCACGCGCGTCGATTTCTATGACTCCCGTGGCCAACATTCAAAATTTGATTAATTTGATCGTGCCAGGTTTTCTTCGGTCTTCCTCTATTTCTAGTTCCATTTAAATCGTTAACATATATTTTTTTACCATTATTTCTTCATTCATTCCTTCCATGTGTCCAAACTATCTTAATGATCCTTTCATTATTTCGCATTCACTTCTTATATTTTCATTCGATACTTTATCATACACAGAGTATCCACACATTCGTCTAAAATATCTCATTTCGACTGCATTTATTCTACTTTCGTCCTTCTTTTGCCAGTTTCGTGCTTCGTTTCCATACATAAGTGTCGGTACAGGAACACCATTGTGCACTGCCATTTTAGCTTTTTTGGATAGGTTTTTGTTTGCGATGACAAATTTAAGTACACCATTCACTTTGTTGCCGACCCAACCCTTCTTTCAATATCTCATATTTTATAAATATACTACCCAAATACACAAACTCATCTACTTGCACCAAAATTTCACCATTCACGCTAATGTTGCAGACTGTCATGATTTCTTATTTTTCAAAAATCATTACATTGGACTTATTCACATTAATGAATTCGAAAAAAAAAACTCTTATAACGTAACCATTCATCCATTATTGATCATTTACCAAGTACATGGTTTTAATACCTCCCAACTGGGGTAACCCGTTCTAGGGAGGGTTCTGTAAAGATATTAAAGTTTTTAAATTGACTTTTTAAAGTTTTTCAAAAAAAAAAAATTAAACAATCTGGAGGCCAACCTTACGGACCAAGAACTATAACACATAATATTTAAATTCAGTAATAATTAAAACAAAATTACCATTTTTTCAAACATTATATATGAATATGTAAGAGATAATAAAAATTAAAACCCATTGTATTAAATACGAACCTCCAAGAATACCTGTAATACCAATAGTTAAATTCAGAAAAATTTTACATAAATATTTGTAGATTAATTTTGTATAGAATCATGTTTACCACCCCTGATCTGTATGTATATAAAGGACTAAGTTTACAATAGTGTTACCAGTCTGTCGATGCCAGCGAGCCTGGCGAAACCGGTCGCTGTCTAAATAAAGACAAAAGTGGAAGTAGTTAAAAAACATCGTTTTATTTAATTATTATTTAAAATGAACTTCCATCAAGAGATTTCAGTAAAATCATTTGATTATCTTAAACAATCTGAATAAAACCCCAAAACATATAAACCAGATCAATGAGCAATTATTGCTTAAAACATTGTATCATCCGATAGGCTGGAGTTTCGAAAGCACTTTACAAATATGTACCAATATTCCCTCTAAATGTGGCTTCTTTAAAAGTAATATTCACACCTCGTATGATATTCCGGACGATTTGATTCTAAACAAAAAATAATGTTTACCATATATTGTACTTATCTGTATTACGACTTAATGCCAGATCCCTTTGCACATAGTCCCCGAGAATTGTGTGTGTAAGTTGAAAATGTGTGTCCGGGGATCAGAGGAGCTAGATCCGGATTACACGCGAGGAATAGTAAACCGTGGCGCAGAGCGAACAAGGGACGAAATCCCATTCAACTCGGGCCAGAATTAACTTCATTTTTTATCATCTCATCAGAACAAACGAACACCTCTCCTTCGATGTTTCACGCGAAATTATATTTTCTGTAAGCGTGATACTTGTTTACAGAATTTCGTATTGTAACTTCTTCTTCTTCTTCTTCTGATTATAAAATTTGCGATATTTTTATGCAGAACTTTATTCCTGTGATGAAGTCGACTAGCCTTCTCTTGGTGGTCATCCTGGTGGTCGACGGCCCTCTGGAGTCTCGTGCATCATGATATTAGGAATACTTGCTGGATCTATTCTCTCGATGTGGTCGCTCCAGAATCGTCTTCTCTGCTTACTCCACCTCACTTTGTCTTCAATTTTCAGCATTTGCGGATTTCTTCATTGGGTATCCTATCTCTAAGGGTTCTCTCCACAATAGGTCGCAATGTTCTCATTTCTGTTACTCTTAAGAGATGTTTGGTTCTGACAGTGTCTGATCTTGCTTCGATTCCGTATAACCATTGCTTATAATATGAAATTATAATAATTGCTTAAAAGTATATGTTAACTATGTAAATGGAACTAGACATAGAGGAAGATCGAGGAAAATATGGCACGATCAAATAAATCAAATATTGAATGTCGGCTACGTGAGAAGTCGGAGAAATCGACGCGCTTGCATGACACGATGTATGAATGTTGAGGAATCAAGAGTGTCAGGGTTAGAAAAGACACAAGTGTCTGCACTTATGTAGCTCACTTAGTGTTTTGTAACTCTCAGGAGCGAAACTGGTTGGTTTTTGTAAATATTAAATTGGTGTAAATACAAATCAACGCGCGAAATCTGCAAGGTGGAAGATGTCGTGAGATGGGGCAGAAAACGCAGAAGATAGTGGAATGCGCACGTGCAGGGGATGGATCTCACCAGAATCCCACACACTGTGGCGCATCAGATTCCTGCCGGCTACCGTCCCCCTGGAAGACCACCAAAGAGATGGAGGGATAGCTGAGGCCAGCCTGATCACAGGAACAGACCAAAGGTCTAAAAGAAGTAGAAGAAGAAGACAATTATTAAAGTATATTAATATTATAATTTAAAATATATATTAATATGTAAAATAACATATTAGTAACACCCAAAATTTGCAATACATAATTTCTCCCACCCTTTCTAGCATCGTGTGTATAAGGACACACTGTTTGGCGATTAGGCTTAGTTTTAGTTTTAGAATGCCCTTGCAAAGCGAAACAAATTTGTCATTAATAATATCTTTATTTTACTTGTAGACGAATACTGGATTTTACCCATTGCTTGTTATCATCTTTAAGGATTGATTGTATCTCAATAGAGACGAAGATGCAAATTGGAAACAGAATATGGTGGTCGAGGCGTTTACAGAATTTTATGTAATACAACAAGCGCACGCTTTATGTAATACAACATTCTCCATTCCGCTCTTCTTACGACTACCACGTCTGACACATTTTTGGAAGATGTATATTTGCTACAATGTTGGGAAACATCTTCTCATTTTTTAGTTTAATCTACACTAGCGCCATCTATTAAGATTGGATATAAAGCATGCGCTTAACCCAACCAATGACAGGTCATAAGTCCTGTAAACGCCTCGACCACCATATTCTGTTTCCAATTTGCATCTTTGTCTCTATTGAGATGCAATTAATCCTCAATAATATCTTTATATAAATTTAAAATCTTCGTAAAACCAATTAAACAATCCCGTTTATGTTATAATTCATATATTTTACTTTTTTCATTAATTTGATTTAATTGTTTTCAAATTGCTCGTCCGGTTCCATTAGTTTTATTACGTTTTAATGAGAATTTCTCGAATAAAGAAAATAAACAAAGGCGCCACTAATGCCGCCATCAGGGGGTGATATTTAGCCACGCCCTAATGTGCCCCACATACACACAGACATTCATTAACTCCGTGTTATTAAAATCTTCCTTGGAGTCTTCTGTCGTGTGTCCAATGTTACCGATGACGGTTGACATTCGTGTTTCTGTGAAATTGTACATTTTTTTAAAGAATAACAATCGGCGGTTAGTACTACTTTTGTTTTTAACAGTCAAAAACACGCACAACATTCAGCACGAGTGCCAAGTATGTATATAGTCGCAAACCATATATTTTTAATTCTGAAATAAAAAACGTACAAATTAAATAAATTTCAAAATATTTTGTCAATTCTAGCGCGCAAAGCTCTCCAAATCGCTTTTGTTAAAGTACTAAAAATTCAAACGAATAAAAATCGTTTATTTAAACAGGTGATATAAAAGCAAACGCCGTTTTAATGTATGTTTTTTCTACGTATTCGCATTATTTTACTTGCGTGTTAGGTGGTTTTATCTCGTAGGCTTTATGGGCTGGCTGAAGGAAGTACGAACTAGAGCTGTGGAAATCTAAATCCGCGTTTCGAGATTTCCTTCTGCTTTCTTCCCGCAACGCTTTCGAGTCAATTCGAACAGTTAACGTTCGTAGAAGGTGTTAATAATGTTTTCTAGATATAATACCTATATAACTCCATTCGATTGATAATTTCAGGTTGTTAGATATCCGAATTGAATACGAAATAAAGAAATTACAAGCCGAGCCAAAGTTCCCGATACCGTAGATCGTACATCTAAATTAAAGTGGCAATGGGCTGGACATATAACTAGACAGGGCAGTACCAGTTAGACATCCAAAATACTCCAATGGAGGCTTTGGATAAAGAAAACGAGTGTCTGGAGGCCACCTAAAAGATAGACTGACGACAGGCGCGAATGGCTGGAAAAACCTGAATGCGGAAATGAACCGACATTGACGAATTGAGAAACATACAAACGAGTATATCCAGCAGTGGAGGAAAGAATGCTAAAGAATATGAAGAAAAAGAAGACGAAGAGGAATAGAAGAAAAATAAGTATCCTAATTATTTTGTAAACTGCTGAAGGTCAAACGCTCTCGAAATCTGGATGTGAAAGTTTTTTGATTAATAACTTCTACAGGTCCTCTTCCGGTTCACTCAAGCTGCGTCCGCGCTCCACAGCGGACTGTACAGGTCCACACCAGAGACATCTCTAGTGGGATTTACCTAAAAATAAAACGGAGGCAACCCCGCATTCGCAACTTCTTAGTTTAACTTTATAAAATATGTAAGTATTCTGGAAAATATCAGCAGGCTGTTTTGTCATTTGTTTTAAGGATTTTACAAATGGTTTTGTGTTTGGCGTAATGCGGCGTTATCAGTCTGAGAGCTTCTCAAATGCAAGGCTAAAGGAGTGTTACGGCCCCCAGTTTATCATTGCGCAGCAATGAAGCGGAAATGTTTGAAATGTTTCTCTTCCCTTTCTTCGCCATAAATGTCTCGTGTACATTTATACTTTATGAACAAATGGCTAAACTTGCATACTCCATCCTAAAATCTAAATAATCTCCAAGGTAAGTGATATGAACGCAGAGTGAGAAGTTTGTTGGAAATAAAAATAAAATAAGAAGTAAGAACATCAATTACACTCATATGAACGAGAACAGAAACATTTCTTTCGTTATTCTAACTGACTAACCATCACGCCGTCTCTCCGAAGGGGAAGCCGAAAGAATGGACTGCCACACTTTTCTTTCCTGACATATTTCTCTCGCTTCCTCAACATTCATACATCGTGTCATGCACGCGCGTCCACATCTCTGACTCCTCACATGGCCGACATTCAATATTTGATTTATTTGATCGTGCCACGGTTTCCTCGGTCTTCCTCTATTTCTGGTTCCATTTACAGCATTAACATATATTTTTTTTACCATTCTTTCTTCATTCATTCTTTCCATATGTTTCTATGATTTCTATAATTTCATTTTTCCATAACAAGTATTTGAAATACAAATATAATGAACAGGCCGATCATCTCACAAAAAATAATATTTTGAATATAATAATTTCTGTTAAACCTCTTTGTAATAATTAAAAAATCGCTATGAAAATCTCTTGAAAATTTCAATCTTGAATTTCGGTAAATAATTTGTATCCAAACAATACTGTTTTACTTTGAGATCTTTTGTAAATTTCAATTAACGTTTACAGGGAACTCGTTTTTTGAATGGTACTCAATTCTGAGAGTAAGTGGTGTTAATTATACATCGAGGTCCTTCGAATGGAAACATCTTCAACTGTAAAAAAATTAAATAATTAGAAACTCTTTGCGCTTTCCTTAAAAAGAAAACGACGTTAATTTTAAATGCCTGCCAACGGGTGCACGGCTTAGTGAGGATTTCCTAGATCAAATTTCGTTTATCATTCGCTTTATGGAATAGTACTTTAAGTTTAACCTTCACCAGCGGTGTTGTACTCTGATTATTCAGTTAAAACATCAGTTTAATTGGTTAAAAAGACCGGATCGTCCATGTCATCATGTGCAACATCGAAAAAAACATTATGTGTTATTACATTATGTGCTAAATTAAAAAACAGTGGATTCGTGGAACATAAATTAAATAGTCAATATGTGCACCATCTAAAAAGAACATTATGTATTAAATTATTTTTATTTTGTTATTTTATTTTATATCATTGTAATATTTTATATTATTTATTTTAGATTTATTTTGTGGGTGTTGGACGATCGAAGTGTGCGCGGGAGATGCCTATTGGTGGCGATGAGGTTCGCAACCCATCACACCGCGTCTCCCGCGGGGCGAAAAGAGACGTATGGAGTGCCGCATCAGTAAAAGTGTGACAGTCCATTCTTTCTGCCTACCCTTTCGGGGAGACGGCGTGATGGTTAGTTAGTTAGTTAGTTTTAATTAGTTTTTGATAAAAGACGTAAACTACACGATTATTTTTTGTATAATTAGCCGTAAAAAAATGTTTTGTTGTGAATTTAGCGTCGAATAATGTCAAAATAACTGCAAGAAAAGTACACACTTTGCGTAAGCACACATGTCATTATCTCGCCACAGTCGTGGCAGGAATGAACTCGCGCGTCACTGATCATGCGATATTCATCACCGTGCGGCAACTATTCAAAATTTATTATCGCTTTGGTATTATTGTACCACTTTTATTCAATTTCAATTAACAATATCGAATAAAACCATTCAAGTTATTTTACACCGTATTTACTTTTTACAACATTTTATTATTCCAATTAAAACTTCTTAAAATATGAAAATTGTGTTAGTTCCAGATCCAATTTCAACAAAAATTAAATAATATTTTTTACATTCAATCAAAAACTTGTTAATTGAGTTACTTTTTTTAAAGTTTATTTGTTAATTACTACTTATTAATTAAGTTTAAATTAAAATTAAACAAAACGATTTTTTCCCCCTTAATTACAAAAAACTTTCTTTATAATGGGAGTAAACGAATTGAAATACCCGTATACTCGTATATAATAAACACGAGAAATGTCAAAGTTAAAAACAATTAGGTATTTATATTATAATTACATCAATACTTAAGGAGTGACATATAATTATTAAATATTATTCTTATATAACACATATTTTAATGATAATATAAAAAAAACACATTAATATATAGGTACTGAGAATTTATTTAAAAACAGTTTCTTTTCAGATATTCTCATATTTCGATGTTGAGTGAGATTATTTTGAATCACTAAATGAAAGGGATTTTTGTAAGAGATAAAAAGTATCTTCAAAGAAAGCGGATCAATCAAAGCGTTGATGTGTGCGTGCGAGTGTGTGTGTGTGCGTATGTGTGCGGCTGGGCTTGGAAGGCCCGAAGCTTCTTCTCTTGTAATTCACGCCCTTAAACAAAAATCAATTTATTCTGTAGCCATTAACGCAGAAGTGACCAAACTTCGTCGATTAATCGTGGTTCCTTGTCCATTATAAATAGTTGGGCGAATGTTACCGCAGATTTCTCCCATTAAGGGAACAATCATGCTCCTGGACTACACAATATAAATTTTCCATAAACCAATAGAAAAACTTTGACCGGTACTTGCCCGGTCAGCAGTTTGGTGCCGCCGCCGCCGCAGTACCATTTTCACTGAAGATTTTCATAATTCCAAAGACCGGATTGCGTATTCCGGGCGCGGCGGTACCACGTCCCTTTAATATTTTCCTAGTAGCGAATATTTTCTCAGCCTGTTTATTATAATGTATTCATTTGTTTTCATTTTACTCACAAATAATAAAGACAAAAGTTCTGATTACTTATCAGAATAAGAATGCAAATACTTTTGCCATTCTACAAATTAAAAGTATAAACAAGAAAAAGAAAAAAAAAAGCGTACGATTCAAGAATAAAAATAGAAATACAGGTATTTTATACATACTTAGCTCTAATATGGCACCTCAAGAGAATATCAATTTATTTATTATATTTAATAGAAATGAGATCACTAAGAAGAATTTGTATGATAGAAAACGTTGTATGATAGAATACCGAACGATGAAATAAGAAAGAAATGTAAGACAGATGACTGCATCATGAATAAAATTAAAAAAGGATCCCTGAGATGGTTCGGACATATGGAACGAATGGATGAGAGTAGAATGGTTAAAAAGTTGTACACAAGCAGCGTGAGTGGGAAAAGAAGTCGAGGACGACCGAGGAAAACATGGCATGACCAAATTAACCAATTACTAAAAGGCGGCCACATTCGAAGTCGGAATAATCGACGTGCGTGCATGGTGCGATGTATGAATGTGGAGGAAGCCCGAGAGGTGTGCCAGGACAGGCCAGTGTGGTGATCCATCCTCTCTGCCTACCCCTCCGGGGAAATGGCGTGATGGTTAGTTAGTTAGTTAGTTAAGAGAATATCAAATATATAGATAAAAAATAAACATACATTTGTCTTTGACTTTTATGTGGTAGGTACTTTGATTGAGACAAATCACTCATTACACATGTCCCATAATAAGGTAATATAAAAACGCTTCGGGCAATATGTAATTTCAATTTCATATCACAAGATTTCCTTCCTAAATTGGAACGGAAGGAACGGGGCAACGAACAAGACCCGGTGATAAACGGAAAGAACAGCTTTCCAGGATTTGCTAGCAAAATATATTACGCGTTTGTTTATTTTCTGGAGGCACACTGTGTCGAGAAATATCTAAACAATACGTCAAAAAGATATCGCCCTAAGCTCAGCTTTTCAACAATGGCGCGGAGAGGGTCCCGGCGCGGGCCGGCCGCGCAGGCCGCCTGCTCTAATCTGCCATAAATAAATAAACTGAAAAGGCCGTTACCTGCTTCACTCCGCCATTATATGGACACGTTCGGACGCACTTGCCTCTCTGAAGGAGACACCATTATCAGACTGATTAAAAACGAAACTAAGGTGAATAAACTACATAAGTATTGGACAAATCTGTCGGATTTTTTTTATAAATAAAAAGCCCCTTACACATTGTTGGACGTAAGTAGGTGTTCATCGAGATTACATGAAATTTATTACAATCATTCTTTAGTATTAGATCGCCTCAGTTGTTTTATCTGGCTTTAAGCGCAAAAACTACGAATACACACACTGTTTTATTTTCATTTTCTTATTTTAATTGGTATTACGTTTTTCATTCAATCAATACTTGGATCAAACATACAATATTACAATATTTACTAAATAGTCCATTTTTTTACCGAAACACTATGATACTTAAACATTATAAACTGTTAAATTAAAAAAAACTTTGTTTTATGTATCACAATTGTATTTTTATTTTACGCCATAGCTTTTTCGTCAACCTATGTTGACATCATCGGGTGTTTTTTTAGCCAGCTGGTTGTTAGGGTGCCTGTCCACCGGAGCGGAGCGAGGGAGTAATGCGGAGTGGAGTTGCGGACTGTCTGTCCATAAACGGGGAGCTAGGTAGCGGAGCGGAGTTGCGAACTGTGTTATTCCATATTCAGAGCTAGGCCGCGAGTCCGCTTCTCCGCTCCGCGTCCTCGCTCCGCTTTCCGGTTTTGCATGAATTTTTAAACTAATTCGCAACTCCCTGTCCACTGAAAAGGAGCGGAGATTTTATGCAATTCTATTGATGGATTTTTACCTCGCTCACCGCTCCGCCACCTATCTCCGCTCCAGTGGACAGGCACCCTTAGGGTGATGAGATGTGGCATGTATAATGGAATTAGTTTAATATGACTATCAAAAGATATTAAAATCTAATTTAGTTTCTAATTGTTACACCTGATGATGTCAACATAGGTTGACGAAACAGCTGTCGCGTAATATAAAAATACAATTGTGATACATAAAACAATTGTTTTTTCATTTATCAGTTTACAATATTTATTAGCAATAATAGGCAAGGTGATGTGGATAGTAACGTTAAACAACCGCATAAAAATGCCCGAGTGTCTGTCTGTTTATTAATGTTTTTATACGCTATTTAAAATGTTTTTAAGGCTTTTTTTTCAGTAGGCGTCCCGTACAAGTTCAGCGAGCTTAGACTAGAAATTATGAAATTATATTTCGAATATAAATTTCGTTACGAGTACTCTTAATTCAATTAAACGTTCTTTCCTTCCAGTTGAATATCGTAAAGCTGAAAACTAAACACAGAAGTAATTCAATTACTTATGCAGGATGGCTCCATTCACACGGGATAACTCGGGAGCTTAAAGCAAATACTCGGCGGTGCCGCACCGCCCCAACCGCGCCGCGGAATGTTGCGATTTCACGAGACTAAATATTTTTTAAAGCCGTTATTAAAATAACCTTTATCACCATTAGAAACTTAAACTCTCCAAAAAATATTATATCTATACCAGCCACACTGGCGAAACCGGTAAAAAATATAAGTGTTAGATCAATATATGACGCAAAAACTAATTCGATACTTATTGGGCAAAAGGTCCCAGATGTTTTTTTTTTTGTGAAATTGATTTAAATAATATACCATCAGTATTATCTTTGCACACTTTATGTTTTGACAAAACTTTAGAACTGTACTTTTTTTTTATTACATTTTTTTAATGTATTTTTTTATACACAATTGCATTCAACCCCTATTTTTTAAATTTAGTTACTGATATATCTTGTAGATAACTTTATGCTGTGTAAACTGACATTTGAAATAAACAAATTGGAACAAAAATAACATTTTTATAAATAATCAAAATAATGTAAAAATCTTATTTTTGCTCTCCTGTAAAATTCATAAAAAAGCAGTTAGGACCTTTTGCCAAATAGGTACCGAATTATATAATGAAGTTTTTTTTTTAAATAAATTCAATTTTTGTTTTTTATCTTCATATTTTAGTTTATGACGTGTTGCGAAAATTTTACACTTTCATCATCAGAGTAAGATATAAACTAAAAATATTATATTTAAATTCGAACGAAGCATTATTTTTTTAAATGATAGTATATTTTATTTCATGGGAAAGACAAGTTCCAAGAAAGAAAGTAGAATATTAAAAATATTATTATTAAGTATTATTTAATCATTTGAACATTGTCAGTATTATAAGAAGCCCCGAACATATTGCATTATAATGTATTGTTAATGATGTATTAAACTATGACTACTTATATAGTAATCTTCTTTGCTCTATTAGCCCTAGTATTAATAGTAATATATTTATAAAACAGCTACGCTTGATTTTTTTACAATATTATAAATACTTAATATTATTAATTATATTTTTACTAAAATGTTTAATGTGTTTTCTAGAAGTATTGTTATAATTTATAGGAATGACATGTTCCGTTTAGCTATGATATAATGAAATGTAACGTGTTAACTGTTGTAACTCTCGCTACATTTGATATTGCATTAGCAAAGCGAAATATACTATTCCAATGAAATACAATAACTACTAGAATACAGATATTTTCATTAAGAAATCATGAATATTTCTGAAAAATCAATAAATAATAAATAATTTTCTTTTTTTAATTGAAAAATTGTATGGTATCAAATCATTTCTGTATGTGAACCTGTTTTAATGAAATATATTAAGGTATTCAAAAGTATGTAAATAATTGGTTTCCGTATCGCTTTGAAAAATTTAGTTGCTTGTATTTTGCTTTCAAAGGCAGAAGATTTATGTCATTCTGTAGCTGACGTCTCGATAATCATTAGAATCTCCTCTATCAACAAGAAATAAATTATTATAACGAAATAAAACGAAACATTATATTATTACGTATCGCTATTTACCAAAACTTTCAACGAATTGAATTTACAAAAGGTTTATAAATTTATGTATATTCTTTTGAATAAAAGTTATCCTAGTGTATGAATGTGAAGATAAAAAAATAAAACAAGTTTGCTTATTTCGTTACCGAGAGAGAGAGAGGCGAAATTTCAAATACTGAAACAGTTTTGAATAAATTGAATAACTCAATGAGAAGTTTGACCGGACTTTCCTAAATTCAGCGTGACATGTGTTTTCGTGATGTCACCTCCACTCGCTTCTCGAGAAGAATGGATTTAGTTGAATACGTCTATAAAATATTACGTTAATGTTATCAATATATATGTCAGTACCCGGATAACTTATTTCATATGTACGAAATTTAATACCAAATTGGAAGCGAAATTTCTAACACAAAATAGTTCAAAATGAATATACTTTAAAGGATTGATCTACGTGATTGAAAATACATAAGTTAATAAATAAATTAATTTAAAAAAAAATATCTTTAAGCTGGCACGAGCACCATAAAAGGGAACATTATTTGTTATGTTATTTTATTTTATTTTATATCATTACATTTTATATGATTTGTTTTAAATTTATTTTGTGAAATGTGCGCGGGAGATGCCTATTGGTGGCTATGAGGTTAGCAAACCCACCACACCGCGTCTCCCGCGGGGGCGAAAAGAGAAAGGTGGAGTGCTGCATTTGTTAAAGTGTGGGAGTCCATTATTTCTGCCTACCCCTTCAGAGAGACGGCGTGATGGTTAGTTAGTTAATTAGTTTTTAAACTGTTTCCGAAATCACTATAAATAACGCGAAGAACACGATTGTGCACTGCAATTTTAGCTTTTTTGGATAGGTTTTTGTTTTACGATGACAACTTTAATTGCACCATTCACTTTTTTGCCTATTGTTATTATAATTACACTGTTTTATATATTATTTTTCTTTTTACCTTTGATTATCACTATTTACTACTAACCTATTTAGATTATATCTATGTATTATCATTAGATCAATCAAAAAATGTTATTGTCGAAGCCGACGCTGAATGTATTTTTTAATTTTGTTTATAAAACGTATTTTTTGTTTAAATTGTGTAACATGTGACATTACATTTCGCCTCACAACGGCCATACCATATATGCTAGGTATAAATATGATACTCCAATAAGAATAATAAATATCTAAACACGTGCGTTCTATTTTATTTTATTTAAAACTAATTAACATCAAGCCATTGCAGAAATGATGGACCCCACAATGTTCTTCTCTAACATACTTTTCTAAAACTTCAACATTCACATGCGTCGATTTCTTCGACTCCTAACGTGGACTACATTTCATTATAAGTATCTCTAATATATTACATTTGAGTAAACTCAGTATCGCGTTTGTACCGTATACTGAAACACCTATTTGTATTATAAATCGCGATACGAAGTGAAAAATATAAACATCTAAAAATGAAATGAAATTAGGTGATGTAGAAATGGTAAATATTACACAGCACGAACTGCTTAATCGTAGAGTTGCATAATTTCGATTTTAACGTATAATAATACCAAAGCGTAAAGAAAACTTTGCATTTATTTGAATAAAAACCAATCGGTATTACTCATTAGGGAAATTTCATTGAAATCCTCCGAGCCCACATCTTGAATGCAAGTTCCTTCCTACCCTGCTTCAAGCTAGAGGTACATTTATGATAAGACGTATTTTGATAAGAGCGCATCTGACGGAAAATGCCTCAGTCCACTGCAAAGCTCTCGAGACGAGGAATTCAAATGTTGCCATACGCGCAGATTGCACTTTACATACTACAGTGGCATGCAGTCATTTTACAAGTCAGTCGGGTTATTTTCATAACATGTGAGTTCCTTTGTGTTTTTAAATTTTTTTAATAACCGTCTTTTCCACTTGTGTTTATTTTTTCCGCCATGTTTCGAATTTGTTGTTCGTCTTAAAAATAAGGTTATTTTGATTTTGAAAATTTTGTTTGGTTCATGTGGTGCTCTCGTAAATTTGGAGATATTTCGTGTATAAGTGAATTGTTTTTGTCAATTTGATTGTTGTCGCACTTTATAATAGTTAATTGTGACAAAAATAGGTTTTTTACTGTTTTGATGAAAAAATATTTAAGCTTTTTCATTAATAAAAATAATTTTGACAGGTGTAAAAAAAAATCATTCATTTGTTTCAATGATAATTTGAATAAATTCATCAATAATATTTAAAAAAATTTACTGGTGTTGGATTATTTTAAGTGCCTAATTCAGTAAAAAATAGGTTGTAGTATACGTGGAATATAAATTAAATAAACACAAATGTCCGGATCGTCCAACTAACGACAAGTGCACGATTATATTTGAAGTTTTTTATTTTGTTATTTTATTTTATATCCCTTCGACGTGATGGTTAGTTAGTTTTGTTCCAGATATTTATATTTTTTTCTTATTACGCGCCATTAACAAATAGTACAGCGACAAGGAGATCCGCCCAAGGAGCCGCCCCTGATCATGATGAGACTGCCGCAGGCACTGCATTCCGCCACTTCGGGTGGTAGCCACGTTCGAGAACAAACGAGAAAGTGCTCGGAACAGTTTGAATATATATTGGAAATATTTCTCAACTTTATCGCTCTAACTCGTATTTTATTAGGCCCTTAGAAAGTTATTTTTCCATGTTCGCAGTAGACCCTACGTTATGTTAAGCGTTTTGATATGTGCACGCACGTACCTGCGGCATACGCTACGTATGTATTCTTTAAGGTAGGAGCTGAATCAATTTGAGAAGATTGAAGGCTACAGAAAAAAATATAATTCATATTTGTTATTGAAACTTTTTAGTGTATGTTATAAACACTGGGTGGCTTTTATTATAATTTAAATAGGTAAAAAAATACAAGAGAGCGAGAGAGGAATACTTCGATTCTTTCCGATCATATACAGATATGTGTTGTATATATTCTATATATATTTATTATATCGCACCGTGAGTGTAAAATCGAAACAAGTGCAAATATACAGTTCGGAGATATGGGAGTTTAAAGACTTCATATTGCTTGGAAAAACTGTTTTTTTTTTTTTAATAAACCAATGATTTTCAGTTTAAAGTAATATACCAATAAACCGAAAATCATTGGTTTATTTAAAAAAAAAAAAAAAAAATTCCCAGCAATATGAAGTCTTTAAGCTCCCATATCTCCAAACTGTATATTTGCACTTGTTTCGGTTTTACACTCACGGTGCGATATATAAAAAAACAAATAACTCCAAGGATTTGAATCAATGGCATTAGAATTTATTTTCCAATCTTCAATATGAGCAGAAAATAGCTCATTAAAATGAAGAAGAAACCTGGTCATGTCCAGATTTGAATCTATGTCCCCTGGATCAGAAGCCAAGCATTCTGTCCACACAGTAGAAGAAAAAAACATTTTATCAAAATGAACGCTTTATCTGTATCGTTGTTTTTAATTGCAACGACACTGTATTAACTTTGTGAACATATTTCATATTCCAAAAAACTAATATTGTTTCTAAGAATATTTCATTAAATAATTTGTAGACGCGGTTGATATAATTTAAAGCAAACTTTAGAAGTTGTGGCGTGAAATGTTCGCTCTCCGTCTGAACTATAAACCATTATCGAATACCTTCGGAAAACTCGTTTAACCTCGAAACCTAATTTGGAAACCAATATCAAAGCTTTCTTGTTTTTTATTGAAGAATTTTATTATAAACCTTATAGAAAATACATCGAAACAGTGGCTCAGCTTTACGGTGCCTTAAAATGCCCATCAAAGTATAAATTGAGAAGGCGTAGTTTATCGCTGTGAACAGGCAATAAGAAGTTTATTCGATAATACTTCGGATCTCTGGCATCGCGAGTATTGTGGAATTCAATAAAAAAGGGAGAAAAAGTTATTACGTCACAAAGAAAACAATACATTTTAAATGTTATTGATCGTTTATATGTTGATCGATGTGGCTCCATACAATAAAGATCCCAGCGAACTCGTCTATTCAGCCAGCGAACGTATTACGTACGGAAATACGACGTAAAATCTTACCTCCGCGTTTTACGATGCGTACGATATAATACGACGTTACGTCAAAAACTATTTTACTTTCTTACTGAATAAAAAAACAAATTTTGCAAAATAATTAAACATTATTATAGCCTTCATAAACCCTCCCTTCCCTATGATGGGTATCTTCTACACGTTGTTTCTAATAACCATCAATATCTCTATAAATATAATAAATGCACTTTTAAGATTTTAGGTATTCCTCCATAATATATTTACGCATTGATTTAAAAAATAATATTAATAATAATCAGAATTTACGGTATATATTATCGGGTACAGGGTATATACTCGTACATTATCGGGTACATCGGAGGTAGTTTGTGAACGTTGGAAACAAATTCGCGAATGAACAGCGCTGTGAGTGCGCGACACTATGTTCGCATCTCACTCTTGCATACTTCACTGTGGAAGCGCGAGGAGCTCAATGTTCTCACTGCCGCCTGCAGAAGCTCTCGGGCTTGCAGCCAGAGTGGACCTATGGCCGTTCCGTGAGCGTTGCCAGATGTTTTTTTAAAAAAATTTCAGCAAATAAATCTCAATTATTATAATTTTTGACTACAATTATAATTAATTAAGGGGATCAGCTATGAATGTCCGATTTAAAATCGCTAATTTTTGATCGGGTACTGACTACCCAACACCGAAACGCCCTTTTTTATTTTAGCACCGTAAGGGAAAGGTTAATAATTCAATCTGTGAATTTTGGTTTGATTGTGAAAAACCATAAAACGCTATTGCTGCGGTCTTAAGAAGTTTTCTAGACCGACTAAGGGATGACTATGTGTGTTTGACCTTTCCCATTCGCGGGAATATCGGTAAAGTTTTGTTATGAGAGCTGTTGCCTGCCACATGACCTCGCGAAGTCATACGCGCCCGCCGGGTAAACTAGGACGCTCCTCTTTTAATCGAAACGTTTGTACAAAAACGTCTGACTATTCCCTTGGACTTAACATATATTCTTCTTAACCTATATAGTCAAATGCATTAAAACTCACAGACACATGTACAGTGTTTCTTATACTTAGGAAATTTAAAATAACTTTGTTTAATCCACAAAATATTTCAAAAATATTTTAAAAAACACGACATGTTTCGGAGGATACCTCCGTCTTCAGGTGTAAAAATGTAATAAAAACTAACAGAGAAAGACTCATATAAAAAACGCATTTAATATCCCATACAATAATTGAAATTTAAAAATTAACCTGGACTAATGTTTTTTTTATCTGTAAGAACTAATAAATAATATTAAACAATAATAATACATGATGATAATATAAAAAATATTAAATTATAATTTAGAAAAACATACATTTCAAAAGGCATAATAAATAATTAATATAGAAATTGAAAACTGATTTATTTGCATTTGATTGGGAATGGGAGCTTGGGAGATTAAATGTAGACAAAGTATTTAAGGAGAAATTGAGTGAAAACATAATTAATAATCAGATTCCTCATTTTACTCTTTTAGTACTACTTATAACATATAGCCCAGGTTAATTTTTAAATTTAAATTATTGTATTGAAATTTAAATGCGTTTTTTCATACGAGTGTTTCTTTGTTTAGTTTTTATTATATGTTTACACCTGAAGATAGAGGTATCCTCCGAAACATGTCGTGTTTTTTTAATATTTTGATGATTAAACAAAGTTATTTTCAATTTCCTAAGTATATTATTATGGAATTCCAGTGTTAATGTCTTAGCGTTCAACAATGTTTCATAGATTATCACAGACAATTCATACTATTCGGATATACGAAGAACACTTGTCAATGAAACTTAAACAATCAAACCCCCGATGCCATTTTCGTGATGTTCTCACATTAGGTCAAATATTAAACCCGAACTTAAATATTACGATTTATAAAGGAAAACGATGCAAGACATTTAGTTGTTCCACACGCCAAAGCCATATCGTGGGCTCAATAGCATTCTAGATAACGCGAAATTTGGCGATTTTGATTTATTTGCATCAATGGATTGCTGATCGAAGAAGGTTTTCATTCCAAATATTTCTATTGAGTTTTTATTATTCTCATAAAATCCAGGTGTCTCAATTCTAGACGAATAATGAATATTTTTTACGTGGTAATTTTACAACTCTTGCGATTGTAATCTAATTTAAAGTTTCTTAAAAACATTAAGGCAATATTTATGATGATGTAAATCTCCATATTAATAATTAATACAAATGAAAACGTCAGTTTTCTAGAATTTTTTATTATATTTTATGGGAATGACATGTTTAGCCCTTCTAAGGCATTATTAAATGTGAACATTTGATATTGTATTAGAAGGGCGAAACATGGCATTCCCATGAAATATAACAAATAACTTACAATTAAAGAGGATTATCAGTAAAAAGGTAGATACTGACAAAGAGTCTAGTAAACAAGTTCCAAGTAGCCCACTACCATTGAAATAACCATGTTTAGAATAACTTTGAGGGATAGTACGAGAAATGAACCTATCTGATAACAAACCGAGGTGACTGATGTGGCTCTGAAGATAGACGGACTAAAATGGCGGTGAGCTAGCAATATGTGTCGGAAATTCGACAGCCGATGGGTAAGACGGTTCTAGAGTGGATTCTACGCACAGGGTTCTGTAGAGCTGGATCGACGATGTTGTAATGATTGTTGGACGTGGGTGAATGAAAGTAGCAATTGATAGGAGGCAGTGGAGTGCTTAAGGGGAGACCTATGTTCTAAAGTGTATGATATATGGCTAATAATGTAAGCACGTATCAAATTAAATGACCTCGAAACTAAGAATAATAGAGAATTTTGAGTTGCGTAGTTATAGTATTAAGTCCACGATATTTTACCCTATGTAGGAATAAACGGATTACCAGCGACTAAGCGAAAAGGGATTATTCAAAAAGAAAAGGAACATTTCTTATTTCAAACGGTCATAATTCATGTGCGAAATATAAATATTGTACGGCAGGCATCCTCACATAATATATCTGCGTCTAAAATGCCGTGACAAGATGACTGCTTTGAATTTTCGTTTTTCGGGTAATGGACTACACACCAGTTTCATTACCCGTGACTCACATTTAATATTACCGCAGGCCCGAGAACTCGCGGCATCTAAACGCCATTCGTTTCGTATTATTGCGGGAACATTTCTGGAATCTTGTTTACCAACACTTAAGAATGTTTGTTTGCATCAAGAGCGTATAATTATACTTTAAATCATTATAATTATTTTATATACCGACTATAACTATACCTATTCTTAACATCTCAACTTTTCACGAATACTAACCACTACGCTGTTTAGGCAGAGACTATTATACGAGTATATTCTTCTTCTTCCTTGCTATAGACCTAAATGGTATGTTCTCCAAAGGGTTGTTTCCTCTTGTGAGGTGGATTCCCAGCTGTCCTTTCATATTTTAGGAGGTCTTCCACGAGGATAAGTCCCTTCAGCCCATTTAAATGTCGTAATATCAAAACTGTCAAATGCTAGACAGACTACATCACGCCTGTGAGAAATACAACATGACGATCTCTATCGAAAAGACAAAACGTATGACCTTTTCCAAAACACCCAAAACATGTAACCTGGTTATACAGAATCAACCCATAGAACAGTCCAGGATCTTCAAGTATTTTGACATAAAACAAGAGGTGATGATCTGCGGGAAGAAATTCAAGACCAAGTAAACAAGGGAGCTGCAATCTCTGGTGCTCTAAAATCCACCATATAGAAAAATAAAGACATGGCCATTAAGAGTAAGATTAGAATCTATAAAGCATGCGTAATACCAAAGGCGTCGAAGCAAGGGCAGACACAGTAAGTATCAAACAAGTTTTGAGGACTTCCGAGATGATGACACTGAGGACAATAGCAGGAACGACACTGAGAGATCGCGTGAGGAATACTAGAATTAGATATGTGAGGTTAAGGATATTATAAGATGGAGCAGATAGCGAAGAAGGGACTGGTACGGTCATGTTCAAAGAATGAACACCACCAGACATCCCTATATTGCATTGCATAATCAGCCATAAGGGACTCGTCCTCGTGGAAGACCTCCTATAAGATGGAAGGACAGCTCGAAGTCTACCTCACAGGAGGAGCATCACTCTATAGAACAAACCACATAGGTCTACAACAAGAATAAGAAGAAGACGAAGAATATCAAAACTAGTAAATCTGCCATATTGTCGTTGATTATAACAGAATCGTCATACTAGTACGTACTAATAAACTTGTCAATATATAGATTGTAATAACTATGAGAATATCATGCAACCATGTTGGACTTGATCTAATTATGAAGCCCAGACGTTATCAAAACTGATTGACTCTTAAATAAACAAAACTGAATCAATTTGAAAAGGATTAAACATTGCATTATTAATTTTATTTATAAAATAAATTTACAACGTAAAAATATTATTCACACATGTTTCGGAGGTGACTTTCTCCATCCTCGGATGTAAATACATATGTAATATACATATACGAGTATATATTATAGATTTACACCTTTGGATGTAGGAGGTCACATCTGAAATATAAAGTATAAATAAAGTGGATAATGCAGTGTTTAATATTCTCCTTACATACTAACAATGGAATTCTACAATGTGCCTTAACCTAAAAAATCTTCATAATTTAAAAAAATAAAAAATAAAATTTTATTAGTATCTTCTAAAAAACAATTTTCAAAAACAATTTCAGCGTAACTCAATATAAACTAACTAACTTACCATCACGCCGACTCGCCAAAGGGGTAGGCAGAAATAATGGACTGCCACACTTTTCTTTCCTGACATAATTCTCTCGCTTCCTCAACATTCATACATCGTGTCATGCACGCGCGTCGATTTCTCTGACTCCACACAAGGCCGACATTCAACATTTGATTTATTTGATCGTGCCACGTTTTCCTCGGTCTTCCTCTATTTCTGGTTCCATTTACATCGTTAGCATTTAATTTTTTTACCATTTTTTCTTCATTCCTTCTTTCCTTGTCTAAACCATCTTAATGATCCTTTCATTTTTTTGTTCATAACACCATCATTCGCACCGCATTCACTTCTTATATTTTCATTCTACACTCTATCATACACAGAGTATCCACACACTCGTCTTAGAGATATCATTTCTACTGCATTTATTCTATTTTCATCCTTCTTTTGCCAGTTCCATGCTTCGCTTCCATACATAAGGGTCGGTAGAAGAACACCATTGTGCACTGCCATTCTAGCTTTTTTGAATAGGTTTTTGTTTGCGATGACAACTTTAAGTGCACCATTCACTTTGTTGCCTGCCCTAACACTTCGTTCAATATCCCTCTCCGCTCGCCCATCTCTTGTAAACATACTACCTAAATACACGAACTTATCTTCTTGCTCCAAATTTTAACCATTCACGCTAATGTCAAAGACTGTATTATAATATATGTAACTCAATATATATGGTATAATAACAAAAAAAAAACAATTTCAACATAATTCACCCAGTATTTTGATTCAGTAATTCAACCACAGATGAACAAATCTAAATATTATACATAATATGAACTTGAATATCTATGTTCTATGTTATATAATAAAACGTTTTCGGAATATTAACTACCTTGAAGTGAATAAATTATTCTTGAATTTAAACGAGTTTTCAGTTGGCGTCACGTTTGCGTAATGTAATCAAAAACCCGGTTATTTAATAATAAAAAAAACGAAAAAAAGTTTAATTTTAGTTAATGTTTTGAACGAAATAACGAAAGGGTCATTTAGATGGTTTGGACACGTGGAAAGAATGAATGAATAAAGAATGGTAAAGAAAGTATAAATAAACTAAGTAAAACTAACTAACTAACTAACCATTACGCCGTTTCCCCGGAGGGGTAGGCAGAGAGAATGGATCGCCACATTGTTCTATCCTGGCATAATTCTCGCGCCTCTTCTACATTCACACATCGTGACATGCACGCTCGTCGATTGTTCCTACTTCTAACATGGCCGCCTTTCAGTAATGGATTAATTTGGTCATGCCATGTCTTCCTTGGCCTTCTTCGACTTCTGTATATATTTTTAACCATCTTTCCCTCATCCATTCGTTCCATATGTCTAAACCATCTTAGTGACCCTTTCTTAATTTTATTGATCACGCAATCATCCGCCTTACATTCCTTTCTTACTTCATCATTAGATATTCTATCATACATTGTTTTTCCGCGTATTCTTCTTAGGGACCTCATTCCTACGGCATTTATCCTACTTTCATCCTTCTTCTGCCAACTCCAAGCTTCACTTTCATACTTAAGGGTCGAGACTAGAACTCCATTGTGCACTGCCATCTTTGCTTCAGTGGATATATTTCTATTTGCGGTAATGACTTTGAGTGCACCATTAATTTTGTTTCCAGCTCCAACCCTTTTTTCGATATCCCTCTCCACTCTTCCATCTCTTGTAAACATCTCTTGTAAACTACGTAAAACGAAACTAGAAATAGCGAAAGACGGAGGAAAACGTGGCATAATCTAATCAATCAAAGATTTTACGTCGGCCACATGAGAAGTCAGAGAAATATATGTCCGTGCATGACAAGATGTAAGAATGTTGAGAAAGCGAGAGAAGTATTTCAGGAAATACAGTGTGGCGGTCCATTATTTCTGCCTACCCCCTTCGGTTAGACGGCTTGATAGTTGATTAGTTTCACCCTCCCTTCCCTGTGATGGGTATCTTCTACACGTTGCTTCTAATAACCATCAATATCTCTATAAATATAATAAATACAATGTTAAGATTTTAGGTATTCCTCCATAATATATAAATGCATTGATTAAAAAAATATATTAATAATAATCAAATATTTTCGGGTACATCGGAGGTATTTTGTGAACATCGGAAGCTGAGTGCGCGACACTATATTCGAATCTCACACTTCACTGTGGAAGCGCGAGGAACTCACTGTTCTCACTGCCCGGCAGTAGCTCTCGGGCTTGCAACCAGAGTGGACCTATGCCCATCCAGTGAGCGTTGCCAGGTGTTTTTTTTAATGTTTTTAGTAAATAAATCTCAATTATTATAATTGTTGACTTCAATTATAATTAATTAAGGGGATTAGCAATGAATGTTATTATTTTTCCGATTTAAAATCGCTAAATTGTGATTGGGTACTGACTACCCAGCACAAGAACGCGCGTTTTTATTCTAGCACCGTAAGGGAAAGGCTAAGATTAGAAAATGTGTACATAGCCGGGTCTCAAAATGTTAACAATATAAAATTTAAGATGGACAGCCAAAAGGGTCCCACGGAACGGGGTTGCCACCAATTTCACAGGCGCTTCCTTTCGTGCGTTCTGTTGGTTTTCCCGGTCATTTAATTTCCCAGCAAAAATAAAAACAAAACATAAAAACTTGAATTTGATTGCTAAAAGCGATCTGAGCCTACTCAGTGAATTAGTGTACTTACGTGATATGGTAAATATCGCGATACATTTTTAACCACCCTACGTATTTGAACGTACGTGATACGTTCACTTTGACTGTACCATTCTGCACTATCCCGTATCACGTACGCGCTTGAGAAAAAGTAATGTACCTAAAATGTACAAACTGTTAGGAATTCGCGCGTGTGCCAACAACACTTGTGTACAAGTCTTCACAAGTATAATAGTTTTACAAGGGGCAGGCGTAGTGTGCAGTCGAGTCATTGACGTTTCGTAATTTAAAAAATATAATTAAAATATAATTAAATTTAATTAATGTAAACCTGCTAATAAATAACCTGAAGGTAGGGCGGTTAATTCGTGAAATACAAAATATGTACGAGTATTATGAGATTTTACATGTTTTTATAACAACAACAACAAAAACAAAACCATCACGCCGTTTCCCCGCAGGGGTAGGCAGAGAAAATGGACCGCCACACTACTCTATCCTGGCACACCTCTCTAGATTCCTCTAAATTCATACAGCGATTCATACACACACATTCAAGGGTTTTTAATTTGAGTTTGTATTTAATTTTGGAACCTGATATGCATTTAATATGATTTTGCAATCAATAAATAATACGAATGAAAACGTCTGTTTTCTAGAATTTTAATATTTTATGGGAATGGCGTGTTTCGACTTTCAACACGTGTAATTTTGAAACATGTTATTCCCATAAATATATTATAATATAAAAAACATTTGTTTTAATTTATTTCAATTTTTAAATATATGCAGTTTAACATCATTGTTCAGTAAAGAATTCCTTTTTTTAGATAAACTTAAGGCGAGGTCCCTTCTTTGTTGACTTTTTTTTCAAAGTCAGCCATTTTGTTATTTATCCATGAAATTTAACTTCTGAAGATCCGACGAGAATGACATGTCTTTAGATTTAGAATTTTCAAGAATTTATGATTTCAGATAACATCCAGAGCCAAAATAACCCGGGCCACCCACCTGCTTTTTTTCAAGGTGTCAACTTTGATTAATAATAATAATAATAAACTATAAAAAAATCAATTTTTTTGTATCTTTAATATTATATGTAAATAAAAACATCCTAAATTTCCAAAAAGATTCATTTCTATTTTCCTACAAAAAAACGCCCTCCAAAAATGACATGAAAATTGGCTTAAGTTACCAGACCAGAGTTTAAATAATAAGATCAGTTGATACGTTACTTTTAATCAAGCATAAAGATATAGGTATGTTTAAAAAAAATTGTTTTCGTTCGATGATTAACATATCCTAAAAAACACGAAAAAGGAATTTGAAAATGTTTGTTTTTTCATGTAAAAATTAAAAATGAAATCTTTATTTTTGAGCTTCAGCTTCCATCTATTATATATTCGGCGTTAAGAAGCTGTTTAAAAATTGATAGAAAAATCCTTTTACGTTTTTATTGAAAAGGCTAGTTTAAACACTATTCAAAAGTTAATATTGTATAATTATTTTTCTTTATTTCTTTATTTCTTTCATTATTCCAAGTTTTCTCTCCCATCCCACACTATGTCACATTTTTATAATAGGCCATAACATCACGTATCTTATTTTGCTTTGTTTTGTAAGATTGGGACATAGAAGTGGATTGAAATTGAAATGGATTAAATGTGGCCTAGATACCCTTTTGCCTTTTGCTTTTTTTCTGGAATGGTGCATTATCCAGCTAATGTAAGTCCTGCGTGGATGGGGGGCGGTCTGACGAAGGGGCGCCGCTGCGTCCTATAACAGCTTTGGGTAAGCGGCGGGTAACCTTCTATGTCATTATTTAACTGTTAGTTTGTACATTTTGCATTTGTATTAAAAATCACTGAATGTTACCCTACAATAAATAAATAAAAATGTATAAAAATAACTTAAAATATCGCTATTTTACTAAGCTTGAAGAAAAATATTATTATTCTTCCTATGCTATATCAAGTTTCCTCGACTTTGGCCATTATTTTTGCAACCCGTAGGAACTCCTCCACACTTCTTATTGTTGTACAGCCGAGACCTTTACCATGTCTACGTCGGTCTACGAGAATCTCATATCTATCTCCAAAATGATTTAATACTTACTTCTTATGGCCGTACAACTCTTAAGGTGTTTCAGTTATTTTATTACAAGTCAGTATAATTTGTCTCCCAGAGGTCCGTTTTGTTTTTATCCATTAGGCACTGTCTGGGTTTTACTAAAGGTCTTAATCCGGCTGGTCTTGAGGCAGAGTATTGATTGCTCTGGTCTCTCCGGCCTGGTTACCGATTTTAATAACGAAAAATATACCACTAACATCTGTAGTATTCAAAACTGATGTAAGCCGTTTACAATAGCCGTTTCTATCAGCTTCTCATTTTTCTGCTTCGCTCATAATTCGGTAAACATCTGTAGATCCTGTAACCAACGATCATCCCACAATTTAGCTCCTTTTGGATCTCAGAAAAAGGTGATTCTTTCTCACTTATGTCCCAAACAATGTATTCTCCGCAAACCGCAACACCCTTACAACTTTTACATTTATTAAACATAATCAGGCATGTAGGTGTAGGCATGTAGATTTTCCCACCCCCCTCGTGGCCGATATATAAAATATTATCTGAAAATAGAATCCATCTGAAAATTATAATATTCATACATTATAACTGTATACGTTAAATTATTTACTTATTTTACGGCTTCATTACAGAACGCACTCTATCCGGACGGTTTGTTGACCGAAAAAATCGATTGACAAAACATCATTACATTAATTTCCCCGTCGATGTCATAAATATGTCAATTTTATTTAAAACAGCTTCCGCTCTGACTAAGGGAAATTGGATAACAAAAACATTGGCCCGATTTTGTGATGAAAATTCAACCAAACTGAGGATTCCCAAAAGCTTTTAGTCAGATTTATCGAAGTTCTTAACTATGGAGTTTTGGAAATTGCGAAATAAATTTGGCCCCGTTTCACTTCTAGAATTTTATTTGCCTTTTTCTTAGTTATTTGGTGATAATAAATCAATAATTAAAAAAATAATAATTGGGCACTTTATTAGTGTTTCTTTTTATGTACTTTTTATACAACACACACTTTATTTTAAAAAAATAAACACCAAAAATATTTCTGACACATAAGTCCTTAAATTACAAATATTTTTTTTAAATATTCAAGAATGTGACCAGTTTTGATAGATATTTAAATAGTGTATAATAAGGAAATAACCTTAGACAGAGTGATAATTTTTTTTTTAAATATGTCACACCACAAGTAATGGCTTCGGTTATCAAAGGTTAAAAAAAAGTGTATTCTAATAATTCAAGTTTTCCATGTATGATATGAATTTGTATATTTTTTTTTAATGTTTATTCAAATAAATATTGTTTGTGGACATAAAAAGGTGAAGCTGGAAAAATGGAAACTATATTTCTTAAGAAAAATACTATTGTAGTGTTATTACTATAATCATGTGAAATTAAAAAAAAAATGACAATGAATTAAATTATCATACAATGCACTCTTGTAGTAAGACATTTTAAACTTATAGATATAAAAGAATAAACACTGTGTATTTAACCACGGTATACAAACCGTGATTAAATACACAGTGTTTTATTATTGTATATTAATAAGATTGACAATTAATTTGAGATGCCTATTGGTGGCGATGAGTTTCGAAATCCATCACACCGCAATCCATCCCGCGGGGACGAAAATATGGTGTGCCGCATCGGTTAAAATGAGGCAGTCCATTCTTTCTGCTTATTCCTTCGGAGAGACTGCGTGATGGTTAGTTAGTTAGACAATTAATTTGTTTCAACCGGTGCCATAAAACTATCTCGTTTCGGTATGATTTATTTGTTTTATTATATTTTACGTTTGATAATGCCTTGGAAAGTCGAAGCATGACATTTCCATAAAACGTAATATAACAAACGATTTCCTTTGTATTAATTATTTAATATGAAGTCTTACGTCCTTGAAAAATATTTACAAAAAACCTTTGCATCATAACATTCGTTAAATTGTAATTTAAATACAAACCTATTTCGGGGCACAGAAGCCCTTTATTTGTGTAAATATTGAGAAAATCATTACATATATTTAGTATATAATATAATAAATAAATATATATTCTTTAAAAACATAAATATGGTCAATTTATGACAAGTCTTGAATGAATTTTCCCGAATGATTCATTCATTTGTTAAAATTTATAATAAGTATTTTAAAGCATTATTCAATTGTGAATCCACAACATAAAGTGATGGTAAATATACTCGGAGAAGAACTAAATATGATATTCGAATAATTATTTTGTATTTCATAGTTTATAAATCAAACGTTTTATAAGTACGTGTATGAACGAATTCGTTGCGTATATCAGAATTTAAGTTTGCGTAGCTGTATATAACGAAAACCAGACAAATGTTTAATTAATGTGGCCAAATGACGATATCTATATTTTATATTATATTTGTAGTAATTAAGAAAATTTATTAGGTGTGTATGTGTGCCCTAAGTGAATTCGAAGTGAATGAATGAAACCTTTTGATTAAGAGGACAGCTCAACGTTAATTTAATGATCGATTCATTTCATGTCACGAAGTTAAGCTGTTAAGCTCATGGCTTACACGGTGATTCAAAACAATACACCCAATAGCGATTGTTAAGATATATCGAATTACTGTGTCATCTGTCACCCAAAACAATTATGAAAACAAGTTTCATAATGAATGTTTTGTCAACCGGAATCAGATAATATGTTTCCATCAATAAATCGTGTGTGCAAATTCAAATGGGCTTTCTTTACAAAATATTAACAGGGTGCACAAACACAGGCTAATAAAGAGACAATTTTAATTGTGTCGAATTTAAAAATTGTGAATATGCTACGCATCACAAAAAATCACCCTTAAGGTCCATTTACACTGGACAGTCATCAGCCGATACCGACACGTCACGATAAAAATAGCCTTGAATCTCATCACCATCCAGTATAAATAGACCTTTAAGGTCCATTTACTCATTGGGTGGCAGTTATACACTTACCACTCGGCCACGAAGGTCGTCAAATGACGAGGAAACTAAATAATTGTGTCATGAAATAACAGTTCATTATTTTTGCGTCCCCTTCGAAGAGACGGTGTGATAGTTAATTAGTTAACTAACTAAACTAACTAGCTAACCATCACGTCGTCTCCCCGAAGGGGTAGGCAGAAAGAAGAAACTGCCACAATTTTCTTTCCTGAGATGTTTCTCTCGCTTCCTCAACATTTATACATCGTGTCATGCACACGCGTCGATTTCTCTGACTGCTCACGTGGCCGACATTTAATATTTGATTTATTTGATCGTGCTACGTTTTTCACGGTCTTCCTCTATTTCTAGTTCCATTTACATCGTTAACATATACTTTTTTACCATTCTTTCTTCATTCATTCTTTCCGTGTGTCCAAACCATTTGATGATCTTTCATTACTTTGTTCATAACACCATCATTCGCACCGCATTCACTTCTTATACATTCATTCGACACTCTTTCGTGCTGAGTTATCATACATTAGTTTATTAATTAAGTTGATTTTTAAAAGAGGAAAAGAAGGATGAAAGTAGAATAAATGCAGTAGAAATGAGATCTCTTAGACGAATGTGTGGATACTCTGTGTATGATAGAGTGTCGAATGAAAATATAAGAAGAGAATGCGGTGCGAATGATGGTGTCATGAACAAAATAATGAAAGGATCATTAAGATGGTTTGGACATGAAAGAATGAATGAAGAAAGAATGGTAAAAAAATTATATGTTAACGATGTAAATGGAACCAGAAATAGAGGAATACCGAAGAGAAAGTGGCACGATCAAATAAATCAAATATTGAATGTCGGCCATGTGAGGAGTCAGAAAAATCGACGCGCGTGCATGACACGATGTTTGAATGTTGAGGAAGCGAGAGAAATATGTCAGGAAAGAAAAGTGTGGCAGTCCATTATTTCTGCCTACCCCTTCGGGGAGACGACGTGATGGTAAGTTAGTTAGTTAGTTAGTTTAAAAGAGGAAATTAATGAGATCAGATTCTTCACAGCTTATTTAGGAAACGTCAATTGTTTTCGGATTTTCATACGGAAAGTCATCCATTCATTCGGTCGGGGACGTGAATACGCCGCCCAGATGCGAGGGCGCCGCCCAAATCTCCCGCCCATTTCTGCCTTAGACAGATAACCATTTTTCTACCAGATGCGTTAGAATAATGGATTTTCGGCTGTCGGTATAATGTACGGGAAGAGTCGTTAGGATCGTGCATTTTTTAAATTAAATCACACATTTACATGGGAAGAGCGGCGCCGGGCGGTGTATCCCGCCCCACCGGGCGGATTAGCCAATGAGCCGATACCGCCAACCCGAGCAAGGAAATTTATCGAATCCGCTATAAAACATTTACTTACAAAGTGCATTGGTTGTAAAAAAACTAAATTGTCTACCAAATTGCTTTAAAACGAATAAAAATCCAATTGGGTTTTAATAATAATGCGTGATGGCTAATTAGTTAAATAACAAAACCGTTATTTAACTAATTAGCCATCACGCAGTCTCTACGAAGAGGTAGGCACAATGAAGAACCGCCACACTATTCTTTCTTAACATTATTCTCTCGTTACCACAATATTCACAGTCTTCAAGTTTCCATGATTAAAACGCAATTAAGAACAAATTGTGTTTTAATATTTGATAATTTGAATTTCTCCAAAGGGGAAGGCAGAGAAGACGAATCGCCACACTGTTATATCCTGACATAACTCTCGCGCATCTTTTACACTCACTCACTGTGGAACATACACTCGTCGAATGTTTTGACTTCGAACAAGGCCTCCTTTTAATAATTGGTTTATTTGCCTTCATGGGTATTTCTCAAATATTAATGTACGTTATACATAATATATTATTATTAGCGGAAATAATAGCTCCAGAAAGAACAAAGTCGAATCTATGACTCCTGGATGAGGAACCATGAGTTCCGTCTATGTTATTCACAATAAATTAATATTACAAAAAACAAATGTATTGTGAATCAAAATTCGTTGTTTCTGCTCGTATTTATATATTTATGAGTTTTTGAGATAGTGTGCTTTCATCTTCAGGAAATTCAAATAAACTTTAAGTTAGATGAATAAGGTTAACTATGAGCTTAACCCTGGTTAGAACTTGTGCCTTCAGCAGATGTGTTTGCTGTTATTTTGAATACGAAGTTTCTATAACAATTTCACAGAAGCACTTAATTTGCTGTCGCATTAAAAAATAAGGAGCGTTTTATTATGGCATTACTACTGTAAACAATTTTATTCTTCTTCACTCTGCTATTGACAAGACGATGAAAGAGTGTTTTTAAATTAAGGTCACATTTAAATACATTGAAATAAGAATCTATTTAATAATATTGTAACAAGATATCTAGAAGATATCTAGTTGCAGCGATCTACACTGCACTCTGTCTGGGACAATAAGGAAATGATAGTGGAAAGCAAAGTTAGAATTTATAAAACATGCATCAGGCCCATAATGATATACGGAATCGAAGCAAAAGCAGACACCGTCAGAACCAAACGACTCTTAAGAGTAAGAGAAATGAGAACATTGCGACCTATTGTAGGGAGAACCCTTAGAGATAGGATACCCAAAGAAGAAATTTGCAAATCCTGCAAAATTTAAGGCATAGTGAGATGGATTTGGCAGAGAAGACGATTCTGGAGGAACCACATCGAGAGAATGGATCCAGCGAGAATTCCTAATATCTTGATGCGCGAGACTCCAGAGGCCCGTTGACCACCAGGGCGAACACCAAATAGATGGAGAGAAGGCTGGTCGTCTTCATCACAGGAAGAACGTTGATATCCTGCATTAACTGATCGTAAGATCTACAATCAGAAGAAGAAGAAGAAGAAGTAACAAGATTGACGAATTCCTTTTTACATATTTCAGAATAACAATACAATCAAAATGCAATACTATAGAAAACATAAAAATTGGAAAATGTCCATATTGCTAAATTTCACTTTTAACGTTAATTAATGAAAGCATGATCGGTCTCCCTTTAAATGTCAATATTTACGGACCCACAAATCGCTATTTGGTCCAGTTTCTTTATTTAAGATTCTTTGTTCTCATTCTCGAGAATATGGCTATTTAATATTACGCCATTTCTATAAACCTTTGTATTTAATGTTTATTTGTGGCAGCACACCCTGTTGCAGCACAGGCAAAGAGCATGGACCACCTCATCCTGATAAAACTCTCGCTCCTCTTCTACATTCTCACGCCGTGACACGCACGATCGTCGATTATTCCGACATCGAACATGGCCGTCTTTGAATGATTGATTAATTAGATGATGACATGTCATCTATGGTCTTCTTCGACTTCTTTTTCCATTTACACTACTTGTTTATATATTTTTATGGATTCTTTTTTTATCCGTTTGCAGCATATGTCCAAACCATCTTAGTGACCTTAATTATTTTTTAAGACGCATTCATCCCCAAAATATTTATTTATTATTTCTTCTTTCGGTATTCTATAAAAACATTGTTTTTCTGCACATTAATCTTAGATACCATTTTAGACGGGCCTTTAATGTGGTAACTTCCCGTTGCTCTCCACATTATTGTAACAACAGGTTATTTAAACATAAATTCTCATGACATGTGACAACTAGACTATCGTTATTTTATTGTCACGTGACTTCTACTAGACGGTGTGATTTATTTTCACACTGTCGTCGCCGGGAATCGAACCTGAGACCTTCGGTGTTTGCAGTCATAGCTGTTGTCATTCTGCCATGAGGGTTATTTCTACGCCATTTATAATAATGTCATCCTTCTTCTGCTCCAACCTTCACTTCTCTCTATTAAATAAAAATTGCAAACTTCCCAACCAATTCACGATTAAGGGGCAAGTGCGTGTTTAATTACTGTCCTCTAATTTTCAGCCCGGAGGGCGCAGGCGGCCCCTACCGTGCTGGGTCGGCCTCTAAACGGTCTTGTCCAGCGGTGTCCCTTAAAAAGCGGACATTTTGTATTCACGTTTGAGTAGGGTCGCTACCGCGGAGTGGATTGACTGTTGGCCGTATCTGGGATGTTAACTACGGCCATTGTGGGGCCGTCAGCTGGAGTGAGACGTTGCCAAGACATGGACAAAAATCCGCGACTCACGCCGGAGCCCCCACGTACTACGACGTCATAACCCTCGAATAGTAAAGTTGTAACATGTTATACAACACTTATACACTAGTATACACTTGTACTAGTTTACACTATAAAAAAATCAAATGTTTACAAAATAGATTTGGCGTAATGTGCAAAATAGTCATTTCAAATTAATTTAAATACTAACTAACTAACTAACTAACCATCACGCCGTCTCTCCGAAGGGGTAGGCAGAAATAATGGACTGCCACACTTTTCTTTCCTGACATATATCTCTGTCTTCCTCAACATTCATACACCGTGTCATGCACGCGCGTCGATTTCTCTGACTCCTCACGTGGCCGACATTCAATATTTGATTTATTTGATCGTGCCACGTTTTCCTCGGTCTTCCTCTATTTCTAGTTCCATTTACATCGTAAACATATATTTTCTTTTACCTTTCTTTCTTCATTCATTCTTTCCATAGGTCCAAACCATCTTAATGATCCTTTCATTATTTTGTTCATAACACCATAATTTGCACCGCATTCACTTCTTATATTTTCATTAGACACTCAAGAATACACAGAGTATCCACAGATTCGTCTAAGAGATCTCATTTCTACTGCATTTATTATACTTTCATCCTTCTTTTGCAAGTTCCATGCTTCGCTCAATGTAAAATATAATTACCAAATCGATGCTTGCTTTTAGATTTTGTTTTGTTAGTTCATTTTTGATAAACTTAGGATGTTAATACTGTGGAAATCCAAAACAACTTTTTGGTTGATTTTTCTTTACTTTTGATGTTTTGAATGTATTTTATATTCATTATCAAGAGAACGATCAAAACTTATCAGTTTATATTGTTCTGTTATGAAATATTCCAAACATTTATAAGAAAATAAATTTTAAAGAAAGTCAAGAAAAATATGTATTCAAATATTATATTTATGTACAATACTTTGTACTATTTATGTACAATACTTTGTACTATTTATGTACAATGTTTACCACCCCTGATCTGTATGTATATAAAGGACTAAGTTTACAATAGTGTTACCAGTCTGTCGATGCCAGCGAGCCTGGCGAAACCGGTCGCTGTCTAAATAAAGACAAAAGTGGAAGTAGTTAAAAAACATCGTTTTATTTAATTATTATGTACAATACTTTGTTTTTACCTTACTTCAATTTGATTTTTTCGTGAACCAACCGGTTTCACTCCGGCTAGAGCTTCGTCAGAGTTACAAAACAAAAAAATATTTAAAAAAGAAACAAATACTATCATTGTGTTTTAATTCATATTTTTTTTATTTGAATTAAATATACAATCATTTTGGTGAGTTGGAACATTACGAAAGCAAGGTACAGCGGACGTGTGAATTAACGGAAGTTTCCTTTGGAAGACGTGAGCTTGAAAATGGCCGCATGAAATGAGAATGAAATTAAGGAATCTAAAACCGAAGGCAAAGAACAAGGTGAGGCGAAAAATCCGGAGAAGTCGGGGGATGCGATGGCACGAAACGAACCGTTTTTCGAATTTTAATATTGGTTTCCAATTGAACGATTGCTTCTTCATATCGTGCAATATGTAGCTTAATTCGGGATATTTGTTATTAAATTGACGTGCATGAACTACAAGTCCTGGTGAATTGTATGTATGAGGTATGCATGCGAAATGATCTGATGATGAATGTTAATAAGTCCAAGGTAATGATTTTTGAAAAGGAAGAAACCACGACAGTCTGCAACATTAGCGTGAATGGTGAAAACTTGGAGCAAGTAGTTGAGTTTGTGTATTTAGGCAGTATGTTTACAAGAGATGGGAGAGTGGAGAGGGATATTGAAAGAAGGGTTGGGGCAGGCAACAAAGTGAATGGTGCACTTAAAGTTGTCATCGCAAACAAAAACCTATCCAAAAAAGCTAGAATGGCAGTGCACAATGGTGTTCTTCTACCGACCCTTATGTATGGAAGCGAAGCATGGAACTGGCAAAGGAAGGATGAAAGTAGAACAAATGCAGTAGAAATGAGATCTCTTAGACGAATGTGTGGATACTCTGTGTATGATAGAGTGTCGAATGAAAATATAAGAAGTGAATGCGGTGCGAATGATGGTGTCATGAACAAAATAATGAAAGGATCATTAAGATGGTTTGGACATATGGAAAGAATGAATGAAGAAAGAATGGTAAAAAAATTATATGTTAATGATGTAAATGGAACCAGAAATAGAGGAAGACCAAGGAAAACGTGGCACGATCAAATAAATCAAATATTGAATGTCGGCCATGTGAGGAGTCAGAGAAATCGACGCGCGTGCATGACACGATGTATGAATGTTGAGGAAGCGAGAGAAATATGTCAGGAAAGAAAGGTGTGGCAGTCCATTCTTTCTGCCTACCCCTTCGGGGAGACGGCGTGATGGTTAGTTAGTTAGTTAGTTAGTTAAATTGACGTTTTAAATGTATTCCGAATCTTATTAAAGTGAAAATATTTCTTTAAATTATGTTTTATTCACTACAGAAATGAAAACCCTGCGTTCTATTGCAGGAAGAAGTCTCAGGATATTGGATAAGATATAGGTTGAAGACATGGTGAGGTGGAAAAGAAGTAGCAGGCGTTTTTTGGGGGACCATTTGGAACGCATTGAATATACGAAACTTGCAAAAAACATGGAGAGATGGCTAGAAGTCAAGATTCCAGAACATTTAACCGTCAGAATCAGGTCATTTGATTTAGATAAAAAAAGAAGAGAGAATAAAATAATCAATAAAATCTATGCAAATAAATACATTTTTATGTAAAATTTCATTATATATTATAATCTTAAAGCTATTATTTTATCGGTTTTATTGAGATTTTTTTAATATTATATATAAAAATATAAATTCTTATATAGGTATATATTATCTTTGTTTGTTTGGTTTTACGTCCTTCCCCTCAATCAAATTTGTAACGAGTCTTTATATTAAAATAAAAAATATATCTAAAACCGATAAATCAGTCTCGTTTACATTATAAATTAAGAAGGCAATATTTCAAATAGTACTTAATTTGTTCGTATCTAAGGAAATAAAGAAGTTCACCCAAGAGTGACGAAAGAATACCTTCATTACCCAGCCTCTGATATTAAGCCTGTTACGAAGTTGTCTAGTTGGTGAAGCCAAAGCAACTGAAAGTCTATACAAAGGCCTTAAATCGTTTAATGTTCTAGGACACAATGCGAGATTTAAGAAAACATGTGGTATGTTTGTATTCATTGGTGTAAGACCAGCCCTTGAGTTGTGCCTCTAATTTGGAAACACCGTGTACAGGTAGTTCATTATTAAAACAACATCCAAACGCTTTGTTCTCGTATATTTTGGAATAAGCGCCCACATTAGAGTTACCACTCAATCAATGTGAGCGGTTTCATTTCACTTCGCTAACCCGCAACTGAATAATCTAAGCTGCGGCTAGATTAATACTTTGATAAAAATGATACAGTCTAACAGAAGCTTAACAGGTGGCGTCTCGGGTAATGGGGTCTCGCACGGTGTACAATTAACAAAGGCCACATTACTTGAAGGGGTAACGAACTGCCACGGCCCGGGGTGAGGTTTTCAATATCCACCGCGCCAAACTACTCAACAATGTTCCTCAATTAGTTGGATGGAAATTTTCCGAAGTTTAACGCGACGTTTTAAATCAATCGCGTTTTGCTTCTAACATCATTTTTTTTTATGGTAGATTCATTAATTTTCTAAACGTCGATATCAGGAAGGAATGTAAAGCGAAATAAACTATTATGATCAACAATTTGAAACGATTAGTGCGTTGGTTTGGACACAGAACGCATAAATAAATAAAGAATGTACAAGATCTATGGCGTGATTTAATTAATACAATATTGAAGATCAGGCCGTGTTAGAAGTCGGAAAAATCGCCATAAGATAACACCGGTAAGACGCAGCAGTAAAACACATCCCGTTTAATTCAATTCAATTTATTTTTAAATTTTCAATTCAATTCAATTCAATTTATTTTTAAATCATAAACATTACAGTATTAAACCAAGGCGCTTATGACTATACAGGTAGGTAAAAAAAATAATTATTTTAAACAGTAAATCATCATCAGCCGTCTGTCATCCACTGCTGAATGTAGGCCTCTCCCAAAGCCCTCCACCGCCCCCTATCCATTGCCGCTCCCATCCATCCATGTCCAGCAATCCTCTTCAGATCGTCGGTCCAGCGGGCAGGGGGACGTCCAACTCTACGGAATCCTGTACGCGGTCTCCACTCCAGAACCCGTCTTCCCTATCGGCTGTCGGTTCTCCGACAGATATGGCCAGCCCACCGCCACTTCAGCCCGCCTATCCGTAGAGCCACCTCAGTCACCTTGGTTTGTTGTCGAATAAATTCGTTTCTATATCTATCCCTCAAGGTTATTCCAAGCATGGCTCTTTCCATGGCAGTAAATACAATAAAGAAATTTAAAAATAGACAAAAACACAAAAAACACCAGATAATTAAAAAATAAAGACCAAATAAATAATTAGAAACAATAAGAATAACAACACATTATTTAAGAGATAGATGTTTTCTGAGGGAAGCCTCACTATCGTGAAAGATGTCCACATCCGAAGAGATGCGATTTAGAAGGATTATTGCCCTGCCCACGGGCATAACTTTAGGTAAATTGGTTCTACACAGTGGCAGGTGAAATAATCTATGTTGCCTTTGTCGCAGATAATTGTCAGGGACAAACAAAGTCAAGTCATTCAAAACATCCGAGTTATGTATTCGACCACGAATCAGTTGAAAAAAATGAACACCCAAATGGATAGTTCGTCCCCATTAATGTTAATCCCCAATAAGGGTGCCTGTCCACCGGAGCAGAGCGAGGCAGCGGAGCGGGGGAGTATTGCGGAGCGGAGTTGCGGACTGTGTTATTCCATACGCAGAGCTAGGCCGCGAGTCCGCTTCTCCACCCCGCGTCCTCGCTCTGCTTCCCGGTTTTGTATGAATTTTTAAACTAGTTCGCAACTCCCTGTCCATTGAAGAGGAGCGGATATTTTATGCAATTCTATTGGTGGATTTTTACCTCGCTCACCGCTCCGCCACCTAGCTCCGCTCTGGTGGACAGGCATCCTAATGGTACGTTCGTGGATTTTTCAATACATGGTCTGATTTACGGAAAGCAACCCAACGCAAACTAATTCATCTACTCCGTACTATTAGATTTCCTCTACTCAGTACTATTTTGTGAGAAACACCACTATTAGAGCGCTGGGCAGGGCACGTCGCTCGGATCTCTGACGATAGATGGATAAAATGCCTCTTTTACTGGTGTCCTAAAACTGCGACTCGAAACCCAGGATGTTCATCGTTGGAGGGACAACATTAAAGAGACCACAGGTACAACATGAATACGTGTTGCCCAGGGTTGACAGAGATGGAAGCAGATGGAGGAGGCCTACGTCCAGGAGCGGACAGGTGATTGATGATGATGATGATACATAATATTAGACGTAGTTTGATAAAAAATAAATAAATAAATGTTATTATTAAAATCCAATGTTATTCTCAATAAAAGCCAAAAGATTCAGGTTTCGTTTAATTAAACACGAAATCCAGTATTTTAATTTTACCGATTACATCCGTAAATGGAATTCCATCATTTTTAATATCCCTGAATTTGTATTCCAAAACAATAGAATTCCACTCTCGTGAAATATAGATCTTTAGAACTTTGATAAAAACATTTGAATATCTAAACGGAAACAATAAATTTGTTATGCGAAACATTTCTTGGGGCAATGAAAATCGTTTTCTAGCATTTAAAAAGTGTATTCCATTTTTTGGTGTATATTATGCTCTCCAGAGTTCTTATAAATATTCTAACATAATATTGATCGCTTGATAGTTTGACTTAGTCAACACAAATATTGTAATGTGTTGTATGTTAGATTTATTATTGGTAAGATTAAATTTTATTTGATTTTTTTTCCATTCAACAAATTTACAGCAACTACTCGTATAATGTATCCATCTTTATGGGTAAATAATAATTATAATACGAATGAAGACTTCTGTATTCTGGACGATTTATTATATTTTATGTGAATGACGTGTTTCGCTTGTCTAAGGCATTATCAGGCGAAACACGGCATTCATTTAAATTATATTAATTGTTTCTTGAACAATAATATTAAAATCCATTTAAAACAATAAAAACGAATGAAAACCTATTTTTGATGATGACATGTTTCGCCTGTCTAGACAAAATATCTGAATAATATAGAATAATTGAATGTTTGAAGTAAAATAGGTAATAAGTTCGGGGTTCAAAAGGGTGGTAGGGCTACGATGGGGTATGTTTTGCTGAAAAGCATGCCTCTACAAAATGTCGTAAGGCGCCATGTTGCATTTACAACAGCAACACTTATATCAAGTCCAACTCTCTAGCGTCCACGAGAGGTCTTTTTAAAGACCCCGAGAACTCCGGGCAATGTGGCACATATTACTTAGTGCCATAGCAGATAGAGAGAGGACGATTGGCGAGCTTCCAGCGCCATAAAACTGAATACACTCAGCTAAGGGAAGGTAACCCCGACAGGAAATCATCCAGAGAAGGCAAGGGGATACCAGTCTGGATATTTTTCCCCAGGTCATTACTTTGAAAAAGGGTGATAGTCAACGTTAGGGAGACCTGACAGGACACAGAAAGAAGAAGAAGAAGGTACTAATTACCAGCAAAAAATTAAGTATGCATTTTTTTTTTCTGTAATGCGTATCACATATAGAAAGAAATTGCATTTTTAATTTGTATTATAATTAGTGCTTATTTTACTTCAACCATTCAATTGATGTCGGCGTTGTCGTCAGGAATAATAAGACCTATTTGTTCCAGAACATAGCGATTCTCAATAGAGCCCCATTATGAGAATAAACTAATTGTTTCGTTCCGCCTTAAAAATAATATATACTCCTAAGCTAAAGCATTACAGCTAATAGCTTATGATAAGTTCAGTTTAAGGCAACCTACGCTTTTTTTTCTATGATGTATTAAATATCTCCTAAAATCTCGTACTGTTTTTATTTAATGGAAACAAATTTAATTTACACGCGATAGACGTTTGGTTTTATTGGGGAATCGAAAAACTTTATGAATTTTATAAACTGAGGATATTAAGAAGAGTTGGTGAAAAGTTTATATTGAAATTGGTGGTGGTTTGAAGACGAAATTTACATTATTGATCTGGAGTCGCCACGTCGAAAAAAGATTTAAGATTATACGCGATGAATTAATCTCTATTGGCTTTTTTGCAATGTAAATTTTGAAATGATTGCTTTGATGAGTTGACATAGTTAGCGCCTAATTTTATTGGAATATTCATAAAAAATTTCACGGCTACCTAAATAATTATAAACTTCTTGAAATAATTTTCAAAGTGCTAATAAATTTGTGTTTACTGTGCGGTATTGACACTTTCACGGCGTTCGAAAAATATTCAAATTTAACCAAAAAAAAAATTACTTGTAAAATTTTAATTATAACATTTAAATTGGATTTGGGATGGATGAAAATCAATAGCAGACACTTTAAGAACAAAACAACAGACCTTCGTCTTCTTTCTTCTTTTCCTCCATTCTGAGGGTAGTGATCTATGGAACTCTCCGTGGCTAAAACAAAACACCTCCAATCCGTTCTGTTCTCCGCAGCCCGCATCGCCGAGTGAAAATATTCCTCGGTCATCTTTTTAATCTGGTCACACCACCGCGCAGAATATCTGTCTCTTTTTTTTGTCTGGAACACTTCCTGTGACAATACTATTTTTCAGGTAACCAAGCATTCTCCTGGCAATGTAATCAAAGAAACTCAATACTCGTCGACTGCATATTACAGATAGTCTTCCTGTAATGAGTCGTTCGTACTTTTTGCGACAAATCTTCGTCAAAATCCCTAGGGATTCGAAGAACCCTTACCTAACGAAAGTATTCGTAGAACCTACTCTGAACAGGACATTGTGAGATTATTATTATTATTTTGTTGAATCACTCTTTACACCATGACAGCATGAGCCAAATCGATGTAAAGGGTATTATAGCTATCATAGTGATTCTCGTGACATGTGATAGGTAGCTAATCTATTACCATTTCATTGTCACGTGAATTCTACACCAGACCAAAGACAGTGTGACAATCACACTGCTCTCGCCGGGAATCGAACCCGGAACCTTCGGGGTGACAGTCAATGTACTTACCACTCGGCCACAAAGGTCGTCAAGATGTCGTCAAATGGGGTAGGCAAGATGGCGATTCTGGAGAGACCAAGTTGATTGGATGGACCCGGCGTGGATTCCCAAGAACGTGATACACGAGACTCCAGAGTGCCGTCAACCAACTACCAGGATGACTACGAAAGAGATTAACAGAAATTTTAACATCTTCATTACAGGACCACGATTGATCATGTCTGAATAGATCGCATGATCCACAGAAAAAACGAACAGAAGAAATTAGATTTCTTTATATTTTTATGCACAACACAATCTTGGACTTGGACTTGAATCTTCGGACTAAGTCTAGATAAGTCTAGATAACAATACCATGACAAACATAAAACAATATTCGAGTATCAAACAAACAAATAAACCATTACGTCGTTTCTCAGGAAGGGTAAACAGAGAGATTGAAATGCCATAGTACTATATCCTGACCTACACCTCATTAGATTCCACCACATTAATACAGCGAGCATACACGCACGCCGATTCTTCAAACTTCTAACATGGCTGACCTTTTATATTCGATTAATTTTCTAATGCCAAGTTTTCCTCCATTTTCCATGACTCCATGGTCTGTTCAAATCGTCAACGTATACTTTCTTAACCATTATTCATCCATGCGCTCTATATGTCCAAACTAAGGCAGTGATCCTTTCGTTTTTTAGTATCTAACTAACTAACTAACTAACTAACTAAGCATCACGCCGTTTCCCGATAGACAGAGAGGATGGACCGCCAAACTGTTCTATTCAAACATAACTCTAGCGCCTATTCTGCATTGACACATTGTAACATGGACGCTCGTCTATTGTTCCAACTTTAAACATAGGGGCCTTTTAATAATTGATTAATTTGGTTATGCCATGTCGTATTTTGCCGTCCTCGACTTTTTTTCATTTACAATACTTGTATATACCTTTTTTACCGTTATACCATCATCCGTTCGTGTGTATATACATGTATATGTCCAAACCATCTTAATGACCATTTCTTAAATGATTTTACTTTTTGTTTTGTTTTGGAAGTTTTTGAGTATCATTTGATGAAATCTTTTTCAAACAATATAATATTAAACTTACATCTGAGCAAATCGTCGAAGCAAATGTACACTTCAAGTAAAAATATGTACCTATTACTAGAAAAATGTTACATTATTTGTCTGTTTATCTTGATAGAATAAACATGTTCACAAAGATTGGTTGCTCTGACTAACGTCACATTCTGCCATTATTGAACAAAATGTTTTTTGCGTTAAACTCGTGGATTATTATTTATTTAGAAAACATATAATTTAAGCTATTATACATTATGTTTCATGTACCATATATTGATATATTTTCGATTACAATACAGTTTTTTCCACTTTTGAGTTTATTTTTCTCGACATGTTTCGAAGGCTTTATACACCTTCATTATCATCAGTTTATACCGTTCTCCCGATGACGAAGGTGTAAAACCTTCGAGTCATATCGAGAAAAATAAACTCGAAAGTGAAGAAAACAATGTTTTAATTCAAAAAAAGTCATTATAGAATTTAACAGTATTAACGTCTATCCGAAAGAGATAAACGGATACAAGAGGCTTTTGAGATGTGTTCCTATAGAAGACTATTAAGAATTTCCTGGAGAGACCACATTACAAATGAGGAGGTTCTCCAAAGAATCGAAGAAGGAAGGCACCTGCTCACGACCTTGTCCAAAAGGCGTGCAAGATAGATCGGCCATGTAATACGACAAGAAGGCCTCTTGCATGCCATAATGGAGGGTATGACCGAGGGGACGCCCACTTTGAGAGTACCTGGAGGACCTGTTGGTGGACGTGCGCTGCTCATTATATGCAGATTTCAAAAGGGCCGCACAAGACAGGGAAGAATGGAAGAGAAGAATAGAGGAAATTTCTACAAACCAATCCCAGAATTAAAACCAGAGAGAGAGAACGTCTTAAGCTCATCTAAAATTGATATATTTTCTCTGATCCACTGTACTGTTGGTATTTATAGTTATCGCAAACGTTTGACGTATATCAAACAGACGTCACTGTATTAAATAAATTTAATTTTCGCATTGTTTTCAGAGAGTTTGTGAATCTTTCATCATATGATCGATCACTAACTGCGAAATACCATTAACGAGGTGGCATTGTATACTTTTTTCGTATACTTTACAGCGTATCTTTAATGTTGGTTCAAAAAGGTTAAAAATGCAAACAATGTTTCAAAATCGAATTTCCGAATGTAAGTCAATATGTTTGATATGAGTTTGAGTCAGAAATGATACGGTGTTTATTTAAACAACTAACGTGGGTGCCGTTCAAAAGTTCCATTTATAGATTTATTCCAATGAAAAACAGTACTTGAATACGGGTTTGATTCGAAATATGTGCAGGCTATAAATAAGAACCACTGACATGCCTATCCTTTTAATGGGTTTTATATCTGATTTTTCAAGATAGCGTTGGCCGTGTTAAAATACGAATGAATTTCATATGAAATGATATCGTTTTAAAATGAAGCATTGAGTTTATGTAAAAAGTATTATTAAAAAAATTTGCATTCATATTATGCGAGCATACGTTAAAAATAATGCACAAAAGTATAAATTTTGTAACATTTTAATAAAGAGATATACCTGTATGTCTTCAATAATTTATATTTCAAGAGAGTCTAATTAACTAACTAACTAACTAACCATCACGCCGTCTCCCCGAAAGGGTAGGCAGAAAGAATGGACTGTCACACTTTTACTGATGCGGCACTCCATCTTTCTCTTTTCGCCCCGCGGGAGACGCGGTGTGATGGGTTGCGAACCTCATCGCCACCAATAGGCATCTCCCGCGATCGTCCAACACCCACAAAATAAATTTAAAACAAATAATATAAAATACAATGATATAAAATAAAATAACAAAATAAAAAATAATTTAACACATAATGTTTTTTTTTTTTATAGATGGTGCACATATTGTCTACTTAAAATGTTCCACGTATCCACCGTTTTTTTAATTTAGCACATAATGTATAATAATAACACATAATGTTTTTTTTCGATGTTACACATGTTGACATGGACGATCCGGACTTTTGTGTTTATTTAATAAACGAGTCTAATTAAGTTCAGAAAAACTTTTATTGTTCATGATTTTTAGGACTTACATCAATATTAGAATTGAAAAATAACATACACATATTTTTTTTATATACAACAGGTCTGTTGAACCCAATTACTGTGTACAAATTGTTTTATGCTATTTATTGATTCTCATGACATCTGATGGGAACCTAATCTATCGCCATTTTAATGTAACATAAATTTTACACATGACCAAATACAATGTGACACGCACACTACTATTACCGGGAATCAAATCTGAGACCTTCAGTGTGGCATTCGTAGCTCTGCCCACTCTGACCCGAAGGTCGCCATTTTTGTATTTATCGTTTTATTTTATTTATCATTTATAGTCGTACATCTTTTCATTAAACGTTTCTTTGGCAAAACTGTACCGAAACGCAACAGATTTAATAATGAATGCGGTATTTTAGTACTGATTGCAGTTTTATTATATTCAATATGGCGAAGAATTCCCTTGTCTTATTATTTAACAAAGATAAATTATTTTTATTTTCTTATATTTCTGAAGCAGCATTAGACTGTATACATTTTTACATTTAAAAAAAATTAGGTAACATTCATAACATAAATTTTATTTTGAAACTCTTTTGAAAAACACTTTTCTCAAACGTGTTTCATCGAACCGTTTACGCTTTTCCTAATGTGTTTTTTTACATACCAGGATGTGTACCTACGGTTCGAAACATTTTTGAAAAAAGTGCTGCAAACATACATTATTTTTCAAAAGTAATTCAAATGTGAATCCATAACACAAAGTGATTGCGAAATAGGAAAAATATATTAATCAAATTAATCAAATTTTAAAGGATGGTTATGTCAGAAGCCGGAAGAATCGACGTGCGTGTATGACTCGTGCAAGAATCGACGTGCGTATTTCATAGGAATAACAGTTTTAATTTTAATTGAAAATATTTCATCGTTCGCTGCGTGATATGGCCAGGTTTCCGGACGTAGGAAGTCACTTAAGGCCGTGCCACACTGTTTGAAACAAGCCCTCCACAGGGGTGACATTGGTGGAGAGCTGTGGAGCCCACGGTTGGTGTAGCGTCCACATACTGTTGTAAACAAGCTCTCCACAGGGGTCACTTTTGTGGAGCCCACGGTTGATGTGGCATCCACAGTAGACACCATTTTCGTTCAATACGTCCGCACTCCACCGATGCCGATGCCGCTATGCAACTGACCTTGACTGGTGGAATGTGGAGCGCCCACATTGTGGAATGCGTGTTTACAACGGCGGGATCCACACGCTACTATGCGCGTCTGTCCACAAAGGTTGTTGAAGGTCAAACGAATATTTGTTTCAAACAAGTGTCTACACAGTTTTGCTACACAGAGCTTGTTTAAAACAGTTTGGCATGGCTTTTAGGAGGAAGCATGAATCATTTTCGATACACGAAATTTCGCATGGCTATTACATGTATACATAGCAATAACAGCAGAAGATTGAAGTACAATTAGACAGAATTTTTTTCTTAAAACTCCTACAATTAAAAAAAACAACTTACTCAAAAAAAACTTCTTTCTAGAAGAAACGTATTAAGTTTAAAGATTTGAATCTTTTTTTTTTATCCGCTTTTACATACAATTTAGAATAACTCTGTGGAACACGTAGAATAAAAAGCAGAAAACTTTATCTTCAAGCATTAATGAGGATGAAATCGTGTAAAGTTCTTTTGAAGTATTATTATAATTATTGAACCAAGAAGAAACCCCACTGTAAATTCAGTAGGATCATCCACGCGGGTATAAGGGAGGGGGTTGAACTGTTCAAGGAATGTTCCACGTGTACCCAGTACCACATTTATTAGCTATTATCATTTTGGTGTTAATTGTATTAAGGTGTACTATAAAGATGTTCTCAAAATAATAGTAATTCGAGATAGGGGTGTTAACCACATTCTAAAATCATTGTTCTCTTGTAATGTAATTATTTTGTAGAACTTTTAAAATTACGTTATATCTTAATCGATCTCCTCAAATCTTCTCAAAAAATAGTAACTATTTCCACATTTGTCTTTTTCGACAGCGTCTTCAATGTCATACCGAGGTTAAGTTTACTAAATGTTAGCTATAAGAATAAAGTGTAAATTTACATGTGTAAGTGAGTGACCGGGACATAGAAGGGGAACATAACATTACATTAAATGCGGCCTGGCATCCCCTTGCGATTGTTATATATTTACTGTAAGTCCCGGATGGATGGATAACAGGCCTGGGAAGTCGATGAGCGAGACTGCCGAAAGGGCGCCGCTGCGCCCTATAAAAACTTCGGGTATGTGGTAGGAACCACCTTCTCTTGTTGTATACAAAAAAATATATATTATATTAAATTTAATTAAGTTTTTCTAGATTGTTCGGAGTTCATATAAAGTTTCCGATTCAGACTAATTGACTATTCACTGATGCCACAGTTTCAATTCTATATAACTGTTTGAAATCGAACTTGGGAATTATAATTTTTACCTTCCTTCCGCACATTGAGAATTGAGTCAATAAAGAAATATTCTCTCAACTAATAAAGAAATATTCTCATTACACTACTAAATGTTCCACCACAAATGGAGCGAGAATGAAAGTGTTATAATCAAAATAATTAAGGGATCATTAAGATTTTTTGGATACATGGAAATAATGAATGATGAAAGAAATAATATATGTTAACGATATAAACGGAAACGATATAAATCTGGAGCAAGTAGACGAGTTTATGTATTTGGGTAATATGTTTATAAAAGATAAGCGAGTGGAGAGGGATATTGAAAGAAGGGTTGGGGCAGGCAACATAGTGAACGGTGCACTTAAAGTTGTCATCGCAAACAAAAACCTATCCAAAAAAGCTAAAATGGCAATAGGGTTTTTGTACCGACTTTTATGTATGGAAGTAAAGCATGGAACTGGCTAAAGAAAGATGAAAGTATAAATTCATAAATGCAGGGTAAATGAGATCTCTAAGACGAAAGTGCGAAAACTCTGTGTATGATAGAGTGTCGAATGAAAATATAATAAGTGAATGCGGTGCGAATGATAGCGTTATGATCAAAATAATGAAATACTCATTAAGATGGTTTGGACGCATGGAAAGAATGAATGAAGAAAGAATGGTAAAAAAGTAATAGGTTAACGATTTAAATGGAACTAGAAATAATAATAAAAACAAGGAAAACGTGACACGATCAAATTAATCAAATATTGAATGTCGGCCATCTGAGGAGTCGGTGAAATCGACGTTCGAGCATGACACGATGTATGAATGATGAGGAATCGAGAAAAGTATTATAGGTATATCAAGAAAGAACGTGTGGCGGTACATTTTGTCTGCCTACCCCTTTGGGGAGACGGCGTGATTGTTAGTAACTTAATTATGTTCCACCATTTTATAACGGTTATTTAAACATTCTATTTGGCTACGATCACTTGATGAATGTAAGCTTATCAAAGATGGATTTTTATGTAATAATCTAATTAAAATCGTGCTAGAAGATGTTGGTCTTTTTATTCCTGATAGATTTCTCTAACAGCGACAGCACATATTGTTTTACCTACCGGCCACCAGAACCAATCTGCCTCTGGTGACACCAGTGGGAAAAGCAATTAGTCTGCTGAACGCGGTCTCTTCGGAGATCGACGTCTTTCATATTAGTGAAGATACGTTCAGGAGACAAATACTCTTGACTTTAGGAAGTATCTTATCTTCCTAATATCAAACCATCTCTAATACGTTCCTGGTTGTTGTTGTGTGTTGTATTTTTATAATATTTTATCTGTACTCAATAGATGCCTTAAACTTTTTCCTGTCTGTAATGTCTTTTGAGTTAATAAACTGATTTGATTTGATTTGATTTAAAGATGTTTTATTCCTATGTAAATATTCTGGTCTTTTTAAAAATCTATGTAAGTGTGTGATGGCGTATTTTTATGTTTAATTAATAGGTTTCCAAGTAGAAACAATATTTAAAACAAGGCCACGAAACATATTTCTTATGTTTTTACTTTCAAATTATAATACAAGTATTATATGGAAGAATTTTTATGGAAAAATAGGTTTATTAATAACACGAGTAATATTATCGAATATCGTTTATAAATAGCAAAAGCAAAATACCTCCTGCTGTTTTAGGTTGTTATTAGATAAAATAATATAGAATGTTATTACAACAAAAGGAAACATTAATATTACGAAGATATGTGAGTGGTGGTGCTCTACATGCACTTTAGCAGTTAAATACGACTATTAGGGCAAGCCAGTTTAGGCGGTGCTGAGTATACGTAGAGAATTAAGTACCTATTAGCAGAATTTCACCCCCAAGGAGTTGGCAAATTGCTCAAAACTTACTTAATTCATCTCATAGTATACTCTTACCGCTTTAATACCTCGGTAAAGCACTGTTTATACGTTGGATTATGAACGGTTATTCAAATTTACGTAATATCTACCGATAGTACTCCACTCAATAGTATTCCACACTTTAATTGATATATTCAACTATTGTATTATATATATGGTTCATATATACCTAAGCAGTTACGTATTTATATTAAATTAGCGGGCCCGGCAACGCAAACAAAGTTTGATATCAATTCATTTATTTCATTTCATTTCATTTATTTCATTTCATTTCATTTATTTCATTTCATTTCATTTATTTCATTTCATTTCATTTATTTCATTTCATTTATTTCATTTCATTTATTTCATTTCATTTCATTTATTTCATTTCATTTCATTTATTTCATTTCATTTATTTCATCTTATTTCATTTCATTTCATTTATTCCATTTCTTTCATTTATTTCATTTCATTTATTTATTTATAAAGATTTCAAACATTACAGATGCGTCCAAGTCGTCTGCTACCTCAAAATTATAATACATAATTAGATATACATATTTTCAAAATAACATTTAAAAAAATAACAAAATACATACATACTACGGCATCAGAGATAACAATCACAACATTGATATTGCATCCCTAAGACAACTCACATTATCACGAAATATGTCGACCTCCGACCCAACAAAGTGTTTCTCCGACGATTAACAATGAAATGCATTAATCATTTTAGTTTTTATTGAATCTACTGACGATTGACAGCTTTATTTAATAAGACTCGAGCGCCATCACATCACACACAATAATTAAACACTGACATCAAACAAAATTAAATCAACTTAATATAGACTGTAACGTCCTGGCGTTAATTTATTTGCCTATAATGATAAAAATTTACGAACGTTATAGCCATGTTCGTATCAAAAACATGTTTTAACATTCGCCTAAGTAATGTAAATAAATTGTAAACATTTCGTCAACATTTGCCAAATCTATCGATCTACGGACATGGCCTTTAATTTTTATTGATTATTTCCAGAAAAAAAGTAAAGTCATTATTTGGACCGAAATGATCTCCTCATCATTAATATATGTCAATTTAAAATTATTTACCATAGTATACAGTTAATAAAGTCTATCGCTAGTAGTATCATTAATATAGTTTATTATTTCTATATTCCAGTAGCCAGAAGAACGGAGAGTTCAGCGCAGAAAGGGAATAAAATGTATTGTTCTCTCATAGCCGAGAGCTATCCAGCAATATGATATTTATAATATGATGATTTTCCACTGCGGGAGGCTGCCTGCGCCTAGCCAGAGTATTCGGAAACCTTCGCGTTTTTGGTTCGGCTGGCATCCGACGCGGTTTTGCAACAATTTTATAATTAGTATTGATCTTAAGATAACAGACAAGAAATAAACCCACAAAATTATCACCCTTTTTTAAAAACTTAATGAAATAAAATAAAAAGTGAAAACTATCATATGACAAATAAAAATATTTAAGTTTGTCAAATTTCATGATTCTATTTAAAAACAATGATTTTTCTACTATCGAGTTTATTGTGTTTTGAAGATAACCTTAAGCATTGGAATGACAATATATTTATATTGTTCTACCGATGGTTCAAGATTACATACTACGATAGCGAAACTTTTTTTAAAGTTTCAATCCCAGAGATTATTTGTTTTCAACGACAACACGAGAATATTGCCGTCATTGACTGCAATCGAACCCGTGATCTTAGATGTGGCAGTCATAGCTGCTGCCATTATGCCATGAAGGCCTTCAGTAAATAAAAAATAAATTTAAAAGTGATAAAAACAGTGCTGCAATTCAAACGTTTTTTATATGCTTTATTTTATTACATATCAAATTATTCAACGCTAAGACATTAATTAACACTGTGGAATTCTATAGTAATATACTTAGAAAACTGAAAATAACTTTGTTTAATCCACAAAATCTTAAAACAATGTTATGTTTTTTAATATTTCGTGGATTAAACAAAGTTACTTTAAATTTTCTAAGTACATTTCAATTTATTTAGAATGTTCATTTAAAAATAAAATAAAAACAGTTAATATTAGTTTATAATAGTAAACACGATTGTTTAGTGGATTTACTTTATATAAATTGTGACAAATTTGTTTCGCCTTGCAAAGGCATTCTCAAACCTGTAACAACCTACGAATTAAATCCAAGTAAAAAACCACTAAACAATCGTATTTACTATTATGAATTAATAATGGAGTTTAACAAAACTAATACCTCAACTATCAATAAGTAAATTCTAGGTTGTAATAAATTATTTCCAAACTATAGATCTAAATTGTATTTACTTCCTTACACCTCACGTACAGAATAAAATCGTGAAACTAAATACAAGCGAAAAAATCAAAATAAATAAACATCACATTTGAATATCAGCGTGAGTCGTAAACATAAAGGCAGCGCTGGAAGTGAGGGGACTGAAAAGAAACTGTCGTTGCAGATTCGGAATGGTTTGAAGACGGAACTTTTATTTTTCTGGAGCATCGAACAAGCTCGGAGTTTTGAGTCAATTTCCACGTCGTTCTGGGAACCGAAACGAATGGAGCTTTGTCAATATGCGCCTCGCCGCGCGTCTGCCAACCGAATGGAATCGTCCGCGGATCCTGAAAACTGCCAAGGTACACAACTGGGTGTTTTCATATTTCAGAAATAAATAAAACGCCATCTTCAGAGCGGTACACCCGGAGCAATGAACGAGTGATCAAACAGATACACGCGCCTTTTAAAAGGGTAGAGGATTTATGAACAGGTGGATACCGCACCTGTGAAGGCTGACAGATTTACAATGGATTCGGGAGGAAAAGAATAATACCAGGGTTTGTAGTACATATTCCTGACAGCGTATTTCAGGGAAATTTATAGAGTGTGTGCCAGCAATGGTGTCCGTTAATTTTAATCAAAAGCAAACTAACGAACATTACAAGAGTTTAAATAAAACCACGATTTTTAATAACTATTTTTTTTTATTTCGACAGCGACCGGTTTACATCGACACTCTGGCGACAGATGCTGTTGTTTAATTAATACGAATGAAAACGTTTACTCAAAGTTTTATTATATTTTATTTGGCGAACGTCTTTCGCCGGTCTAACGCATTATCAACAATAAAACATCAACAAACAGAGAGAATGGACTGTCATACTACTCTATCCTGACACACCTCTCAAGCTGCCTCCACATTCATACAACAAGTCATACACACACGTCGATTCTTACGAAATGTCATAACTAACCTTTAAAAATGGATTAATTTGGTCATGCCAAATACTTTCATAACCATTATTTCTCCATCCGTACCCTTCAAATGTCCGAACCAACGCAGCGATCCTTTCATAATTTTGTTCATAATACCTTCTTCCGCTCTACATTCCTTTCTTACATCAGCATTTAAGATTCTGCCGTACATTGTTCTACCACACATACGTCTTAGAGACCAATTACATTGACTCATACACTGACGACCTTCGTGGCTGAGTGGTAGGTGCATTGACTGCCACCCAGAAGGTTCTGGGTTCGATTCTCGGCGAGGGCAGTGTGATTGTCACCCTGTCTTTGGTCTGGTGTAGGATTCACGTGACAATAAAATGGCGATAGATTAGCTACCTATCACACGTCACAAGAATCACTATGATAGCTATAATAACATGATGTAAAGAGCGATTTAACAAAATAATAATAATAAGGGGACCAGTATTCCATTGTGAACGACCGTTTTCGCTTTCATTGATATTTTTTTGTTTCCAATATCTGTTAACGCATTATGAAATGATATATTATAAATCATTTGATAAAACCATACAACAATATGGCTCCATCTTGTATATTTTGTATATGAAAGAGACAAATAAATAAAAACGAACGTTGAACGTCGTCCCCAGAGTATGTCAAATCTCATACTGCAGAGCCCCAGAAAAGTCCACACTCTTCTCCCTGAAATTCTTTCATCTTAAATCCCTTGACGCATGAACTTTCTATACTTCTAATTTATAATATATAAAAAAGACTGAAAGTGAATTCTACGAAAATAATATTTATTATTTTAAAAATATAAATTGGAAAATGTTATACTTAAAAATCCAGGTTGAACAAATATTTTACTCTCTGATTGGACCAAAGGAAAATATTTCCCACATTATATTATCCAGGTTCTTATAAACACAAGTAATACTTACCCAAAAATGATAAGAAAATATTTGTCAATGGAATGAAATGAATAATAATTCAGAATAAGTACTTTGATGGATTTTTCTATGGTACTTATTTATATACCTTTCCATTGAAAACAGTTTTATTAAATATAACCAATTGTGCCCAATTAAGGCTTAAAATGATATTTATTTTTTATTGTACAATGATGTAAAATTCCATATAAAATCATTTATACGAAGGAAAAAGTCTGTTTTCTAGAAATTCGTCGCCGTTGCATTTATTTTACTTTCATCCTTCTTTTGCCAGTTCCATGCTTCACCTCCATACACAAGGGTCAGCACAAGAACACCATTATGCACTGCCATCTTAGCTTTTTTGTATAGTCTTTTGTTTGCGTTGACTACTTTAAGTGTACCATTTACTTTATTGCCTGTCCCAACCCTTCTATCAATATCCTTCCACATCCCATCCTTTGTAAACATACTTCCTAAACAAAATAAAATCATCTACTAGTTCCAGGTTTTCACCGTGATAAGATAAACAATGATAAAGATAAAAAATGAATTAATTATTTACTTTTTTACAAATTGTATACATTGTTCACATTATTTAACATGTTATTTATTGTTTCATGCACAATGATGTAAATGGGAATGGCATGTTACACCGTAACAAAGACGAAAAATTTCATTAACATAAAATAAAATAAAACTTCCATATAACAGACGTTTTAATTCTTATTAAATATTTAATGGGTACCTACTTCTACATAAATGTTCAAGAAACAATTTATAATTTAAAACATTTATTAGAACAATCAATGTGCGTGTATGGCACGACAAATGGTTACTCATAAGGCTAGATAAGCAATAAAACATAATTTACACTAATGAATTTAATCAAAAGTATTTATTGTTAAAAAAAATAGTATTTGTATTTAAAATCAAATAAAATAAAACACTGTACTTTGTTTTTCACCACTACGCGATTACTTTAATTGCCGACTAGTTTCGCTTGTACACAAGCTTCCTCAGGGCTTCGTAATAACCCTGGTTAGGTTATTACGAACCCCTGAGGAAACTTGAGTACAAGCGAAACTAGTCGGCAATTAAAATAACCGCATAGTGAATGCTTCATAAGAAAATTTTATTTATTGTTTCTTAAACAATGGTGTAAAACTCCATATTAAATAATTAATACGAATGAAAACGTCTGTTTTATAGTTTTTCCATATTTGATAATGCCTTAGACAGGTGAAACATGTCATTCACATTAAATATAATACATTTTCTAGAAAACAGACGTCTTCATTCGTATTAATCCATCAAAAGTATTAAAATTTACAATGCAATCTACAATATGAGAACGTTACGCTAGGTTGAATCAGGAGCCAAGTACCATATTAGTATAATAAAACTTCTAGAAACCAGGTGTTTTATTTTATATTAATTGTTAAAAATTATTTGAAAACGGAATACTTTATGCCGAGGGCAGTTGAAAAGTACGTAAGTATACAACAAAAAGTGCTCATGAATAGTCTTTTTTTCTCACTAGGTAGTTAGCTTTGTTGCAGGCTTTCCATTTTACTGCGGGTTTAGTAATCATTTTTTTTAAGTGGGAGGACTTTCGATAGCGTTTTATCCGAAAAAATCTAGACGCAAAAACCTTGTACAATTCACGAATACGAGAATTTTCTTGAATTCCCCGATCTGCCTCGGCGATAGCGCGGGCGTACCTATAAAGTCGGGCGGGACCCGTATGAAGGACTTGACTTGCAAATAAAACAATTCGCATCTTAACAGAAAAAAGTAGGAAATGAGATCATGTTGCTAAAGGATTCACCCTTCCGCTAAATAATAAACTGCGAAATAATTCGTGGGGTTACCGGGTGACGCTCAATAACAATCCAAGGGTTACCACAATTACGACATTTGTCCGAAGGATTAGGTAGACAGAAAAAACCAACCCCCCTAAACCTATCATTATCAAATCAAATCAGTTTATTAAATTAATAGACATTACAAACAGGAAAATGTTAAGGCATCTATTAAGTACAGGTAAAATATCATAAAAATATTACAACAAAGTACCAGGAACGCTTAGAGATGGTTCGACATTAGGAAGACAAGATACTTTCTAAAGTCAATAGTAGTTGCCCCCTGAACGTACTTTCACTAACATGAAAGACGTCGATCTCCGAGGAGACCGCGTTCAGCAGACTAATTGCTCTTCCCACCGGTGTCACCAGAGGCAGATTGGTTCTGGCGGCCGGTAGGTAAAACAATCTGTGCTGTCGCTGTCGGAGATATCTATCGGGGACAAAAAGACCAACATCCTCCAGTACGGCCGAGTTCTCGAAGTATCCCCTAATTAATCTGAAGAAATGGGTTATTAGATGTCCATCTCTTCGAAGCTGTAAAGAATTGGTTCCGAGCATTCCCAGAAGAAATGCCGTGGGATAGAGCCACGGATAGCTACCATACTCCCTCATGTAGAGATACCTCAGAATTTTTTTCTGAACCCTCTCCAGCATAACGGAATATCTCGCCTCGTGAGGACTCCATATCACAGAACCACTTTCGAGCCTGCTCCGAACCAATGCGTTGTATAGGACTCTGAGCACATTGGGATCCCTGAAAACCCTTCCGGTCCGGACGATGAACCCCAACATCCTCAGTGCAATGCCACAAATCCTCTCGATATGTGCACGAAAAGTCAGCCTACTCTCATAGATGATTCCGAGATCCTTCATTATAATATACTTCTCAAGAATCTGCAACAATTACAGAGCGTATCATACAGACACATCGATTTTTTTTTCAAACAATAGTCGTCCCACATATAATAATGTGTAATTGAAGTACGATATCAATTTTTTTTGTATACATCTGGTCATTTGAACCCAAAAACTGAAGGCTTTTTTTAGCAATTATATTAATTCTCATGACATGTGATAGGTAGCAAAGCTATCGCAATTTTATTGTCATGTTAGTTATACACTAGATCAAAGACAGTGTGACAATCACACCGCCATCGTCGGGTCCCGGACCCTTATGGCAGTCAGAGATCTTACCCTCTGCCACGAAGGTTGTCGTTTACTGAATAAGAAAGACAGTATTTTGTGGTCTTTATTAAAAATATATAAAAATATCCAATCTTAAACAAGATATCATTTAAATTTGATACAAAATTTCTCAATTATTGTTTGAGTAAATTTAGTGTGCATCCACTTGTGTTAACGTAGACCAGTTTCGGCAGGTTGCTGCCATCTTCTGGTTTTGGCAGCAAACTACCGAAACCGTTTAACGTTAAACACAAGTGGAAGCACACTAAATATACAATAATAAAGAAATTTAGAATAATTTTTTTTTTAGTTTTCATTATTTGAAATTAACTTCTACCAAAATTTTCAATTACACATATTAATTATTTGAAGACATCATTTGCACACAACTATTTACAGAGACAATTATCACAATTTAAAACGGCTGGTTTAAGCATCTATAGCGTAGTGTATAAACTACTTAAAAAGCAATGTATTTGCATTGAAGTAATAAAAATGTATATATACTCGTACCTATTTCATGTGATATTAAATTTTTTTTGTACATAAAAAAAAATGTGAACGAATATTTCGAAAACCTCTTAAACCAATAAACGTGATTATCAGCAAAAGTTTTAATCTTCCGTATTTCGGGGGTTTGCTCTGTAAGCAAACACGTGTTACAGCGATAGAAAAGCCATTAGTTGAGCTTTTATTAAAAAAAACATATCGATATTCTGTACATAATATTTAAAACTTTAATGAAACTTATGAAAAGACTTGATTTATATATAAAGGATATCATCCATGAGATTATCCTATTTATATTCATGGATAATCTTCCGCATCCAGGTCGTTCCAGGTATTCGAACAATGTCGTCAATTCATTTTAGGTGGCCTCCTGACTTTTTTATCCAAGGTGTCCATTGGAGTATTCTGGATATCCATCAGGTACTCATCATCATCAGCCGTCTGTCATCCACTGCTGAATGTAGGCATCTCCCAAAGCACGCCACCGCCCCCTATTCATTGCCGCTTCCATCCATCCAAGTCCAGCAATTCTCTTTAGATCGTCGGTTCAGCGGGCAGGGGGACGTCCAACTTTGCAGAATCCTGTACGCGGTCTCCACTCCAGAACCCGTCTCTCCCATTAGCCGTCGGTTCTCCGACAGACATGGCCAGCCCATTGCCATTTTAGCCCGCCCATCCTCAGAGCCACCTCAGTCATCTTGGTTTGTTGTCGAATAAATTCGTTTCTAAATCTGTCCCTCAAAGTTATTCCAAGCATGGCTCTTTCCATGGCGCGTTGGGCGACCTTGAATCTGTAGAATAGACCTTTTGTCAGTGTCCACGTCTCGGCTCCGTATGTCATGACTGGCAAGACGCACTAATTGAAGACTTTAGTTTTGAGGCATTATGGTATTTTAGAGATGAGAACATGACGTGAATTTCTAAAGGCCGCCCAACCCAACTGAATTCTTCGGTCGGCTTCATTCTCGAAAATGTTTCTACCCAATTGTATGATTTGGATAAGATATGTATATTATTTTACCACTTCAAGAACTGACCCATCGACGGTTACTGATTTTGGGATAATATGTTTATTATACATGACTTTCGTCTTGTCCAAATTCATCCCAAGACCCACTTGTCTGGATGCAGTCTTCAGTTCATCAAGCATGCCTTCTAGTTCCCCCATAGATTACGCCAGAATAACAATGTCATCTGCAAAGCGAAGGTGGGAAATGCACTCGTCATTTATGTTGATGCCACGTTCAAACCAGTCCAGAGTTTTAAATATATCTTATCAGGTACTGATACATACAAAAACGAAAAAAAAGTTATATTAAGTGCTAACAATTAAATATTTTGTCTTACATATATAAAAAAAAAGTAAAGTATCTGTAACATGAGTACACGATTCCCTCTAAGCGCCTGCAAGATGGATACGGGGTGACAGTGACGGATTAAGCTTGTTAACTGGCACAGAACGTTTTTGCACTTATAACCCATTAAGGTGAACCAGCTATTCAATGAATGTGTGAATTATGTACTCACCCTGACACCGAGCCGGCTATAATACTTAGTTTTTTTACCGTAAATATAAACATGAAATATACCAAAATAATGTGATCTATTATATAATATAGAGAGATATTGTATGCAGATATTGTCTCCTCCCTCCCTCCTGTGCCACCTGCTGGGCATTATTTCTTTTTTATTATTTTCAAACATATGTTATTTTTGTATCAATTGTGTATTTTCTTTTGCTGTTGTATGGCTATGTGTGTAAGGCGGGACATCGAGGGAGAGTAGCGTAGCTTAAATGTGGTCTGAGTCCCCCTTGATTGCAAATATACATATATTGTTATTTATATTATTATTATTGAACGTAAGTCTCGCATGGACGGGGAACGGGCCTAGGGAGTGCACGAGTGAAGCTGACGAAAGGCGCCGCTGCGCCAAAACAGCTTCGGGTACACGGAGGGAGCCCTCTATGGCTCGGCCATATATATGCATATATTTTCACATATACGAGTACCATAGTTAACTATTAGAATCTTACCAAAGTTAAAGATTCAAAAAATCATTGAATTCTCAACCATCACCTATCTGTCTGATTATGGATTGAAAAATGAAGTACAACACAGTAAACGATATCCCCTTTAGCATACAGAAATTATTTAAAAAATGTATACATCAGATCAAAGTTTGGTAGGGTCACGGTGGTGCATATTCCGCTGGAAAATATGTGCCTATAAAATGCCGTGTAACGCCACAGTTGCATTCCATCAGCAACACTACCAATAGTCCTACTCCCTAGCGTCCACGAGTGGTCTCTAAGGCCCCGCGAGCCCCGGGCAATGTGGCCACTGGCATTAACAACAGCCATAGCAGATAGGGAGAGGATGAATGGCGAGTGTCCGGCGCCACAAAACCGGACCCCCCCCCCCCCCAGCTAAGGGAAGGTGACCCCTACAGAAAAACCGATCGGAGAAGGCAACGGGAAACCACTCTGATTATCATTCCCAGGAAATCACTATGGCGAGAAAAACAGATGTCCTGGCTGCGCAACATTAGAGAGTGGACCGGAATGAGGACGGTGGATGACCTGTTTCGGGCAGCGCAGGACAGGGAGGTTTTCGCCGGAGTGATCGCCAACGTCGGGGGGACCTGACACGGCACAGGAAGAAGAAGAAGATACATCAGATAACACTTATAATTTTGATAAGTGTTTCTTGAACAAGATGTAAAACTCCATATTAAATATTTATTAAGAATAAACATGTCTGTTTTATTATTAATTTTTTTATATATAGAAATGACATATTGCCACTCGCTAGGGCATTGGCACAGAGATATGGGCTGCACCTCTTATGCGGACTTGAAGAGAGTTGCCGAGGACCGAGCGGAGTGGAAGAGGAGATGCGTCGCCTTGCTGCAGACCAATCTTTAGATTGAGACCGGAGAAGGAAGGCATTAATACATTTGGTCGTTAAGATGATTTGGACACATGGAAATAATAAGTGTAGAAACAATGATAAAGAAAGTACATATATGTAAACATAAAGTCATCAAAGACTGACCCAAACGTGACCCAAACAAATAAATTAAATATTAAATGTTGACCATGCGAGGAGTCGGAGAAATCAACATGCGTGCATGACACGATGTGTGAATGTTAAGGAATCGTTAAAGTATCTAAGGGAGACAAATGGAATATGAATCGTGTAATCATTCGTCAGAACCATAAATAAAGCATCAAAAAATTACCAAGAAAATGTAGGGAAATATCTGCATCCAGCAGACTGAAAAAAATAATATAAGCTTAGCAATTAAAAATATTTCCAGTATAAATTGTATAGCGTGATATGATAGCATAATCATGATGTAAAACCATATTTTCGTACACCTAGAAGCCTTGGACCATGACCCAGGGAACCCTCAGCACATTTGATGGTAACTTCACACGCCCCATCCGTGTAGAGACCACGACACGTAGAGAACACGTCACCAAGAGTGAAGCTTAATCGATTATATAATATTTGGTAGACTACGGTGGTAGAGGTGCGACCTACGAGCATGATGCAAAAGTTTTATACATAGTGTGTGAAAAATTATGTACATTTGTTATTGAAGCGATAGAAGTATGTCAGGAAAGAACAGTGTGATGATCAATTTTTTCTGCCAACCTCATGGGATAGACGGTGTAATGGTCAGTTAATTATAATAGTTCTTTTTTTTAAATATATTTTTATTAATATAAGTTTTCATTCTAAATGATTTCATTATGAAACAAAAAAATATAAATAGACAGAACTGAATCATGTAAAGAGAAGGGGGTTCCCGCTGCATACCCGCGGCTGTTATAGAACATAGCTTCGCCCTTTCATCAGCCTCGTTCATGGACTTCCTATACCTGTTCCCCGTCCTTCCGGGACTTACATTTAATATATATCAATCGCAAGGGGATGCCAGACCACATTTAATCTAATATTTTTTTTGTTACGCAATGGCCACCTTTACCTCGCTTCAATCCACCCCTCCGCATTTTTCTTCCGTAGGTATATTGTAAAGTAACATTCCGTATGCTCTCGCAGAAATTAACTAACTATAACCATCACACCGTCTCCTCGAAATGGTGAGCGAAAGAATGGACCACCACACTATTCTTTCCTGACATATTTCTCTCGCTTCCTCTATATTCATAAATCGTGCCATGCACTCACACTCCTCACATGTCCGACATTCCAAATATGATTTATTTGATCGTGGCGCGTTTTCCTTGGTTTTCTAGTTCCGTTTACATCGTTAACATATACTTTTTTTACCATTCTTTCTTCATTCCATATGTCCAAACCATCTTAATGACCCTTTCATTATTTTGTTCATAACACTTGTTATATTTTCTATTGAATTCTATCGAAGACCGTACTCGTATACTTTCTTTACTATTCATGCTTTCCATGTTTCCAAACCATTTGAATGAACCTTTCATTATTATGTTCATAACATAATTAATGTTTTTAATTGGGTTTTTTTTGGTAGAAGTTCATTTTGTTTAATGAAAAAAATGTATATACAAAATTTCTTTATTATTATGTATTTAGAATGCTTTCACTTGTGTTTATTTTCGACCGGTTTCGGCAGCTTGCTTCTATCTTCTGACAATAAAGAAATTTTGTATAATTTTTTTTTGTTTTCATTATGTTCATAATACTTTTATATGCACTGCATTAACTTCTAATATAATATTTTCATTCGACACTCTATCATATACAGATATTCCATATAGAAACGTTTCATACTAAATATAATACAATAGGAATTACTCCGACTAATTATGTCAAAGTGACAAAGAAATAAGCTCTATTGTGATAAATCGATTGCTTAAATTGTGAACAATGCGATCTATTGTTTAAAATAAGGCCTATGTCAGGAGATTATCAATTTTCTCTTATTACATGGCATTGTTGTAGGAAAGTATTTGTCCTGGTCCGGCGGAGTCTAGGCGATATTAATTTACCCACGAACCCGAAATCTATTCGGGAATGGCACCGTTCATGGGGCTGTATTTGTAATTGTGTCAAATTCCTCCCCGAAACCCATAAACCTAATAAATCTACCGCTCTGTCCTCAATAAATTCAAACCATCGTTAAAAAGCAATTTCTTCGATATTATAATTTTCCCACCGAGCATCGATCTACCTCAGATGTATTTTACTTCACGCATCTTTGAAAACCGAGACATACTGGCGTTTCGGAAAATTTCTACTTTTATTAAACAAAACAATAAAAAAAACTCCCCATGGCAGTGCACAATGGTGTTATTGTGCCGACACTTGTGTATGGAAATGAAGCATAAAACTGGCAAAAGAACGATGAATGTAGAATGAATGAAGTGGCCACCTTTGTGGCCGAGTGGTAAGAGCTCTGACCACCATACCGAAGGTTCCGGGTTCGATTCCCAGCGCTGGCAGTATGATTGTCACACTGTCTTTGTCAATATATCAGCTAAAAACATATTGTATACAGTAATTGGGTTCAAGCGACTTGTAGTATACAAAAAAATGATATATTAGACGATTGTGTGGTAAATCTGTATATTATAGTGTCAAACACAATGCAATGAAGAGTAAATGAAATTGTAACGAAAAATATATTACAGGGTCATTAATATGGTTCGAACACATGGAAAGAATTAATGGTAAATAAAATATATTGGTAAATAAAGTAAACCGAACTACAAAATAAGGAAAGACTGAAAAAATGTGGCACGATCAAATCAATCAAATATAAAAAGTCGGTCACGTAAAGAGTCGGAGAAATCGACGGGGGTGTATGTCAAAATGTATAAATGTTCAATAAGTGAGGAAAGTATGTCAGGATTGAATATTGTGGCAGTCCATTATTTCGTTAGTTAGTTAGTTAGTTTAATAACTGTTAATTCAAAAACTTTGTTTTATATCACAAATTGTATTTATTTTACTTTACGACAGCTGTTGCATCAACCAATGTTGACATCATCAGGTGTTACAAAAAAATATATCAAATGTCGAATTATGAAAATTTGACATTTGATATATTATATTTTATTGTAACACCTGATGATGTCAACATTGGTTGATGAAACAGCTGTCGTAAATGTTAAAATATCATAGTGTTTCGGCCAAAACAATGGACTATTTAGTTAGTTTAAATTTGATTTTAAAATGGTGGCTTAACACCGTGACTATGCATGAATTTTCCGTTTTGTTTTTTCACCCCGATACTAAAACATAATATCTGCAAACATCTAAATACTACAATGATAACAATAAAGGGGTGCCAGGGGTGTATGAGGAATACGAGATTCGCGACCCGCAAATGATCCATAAAACGACTGCGAGACACGAGCCAGTTGTAATTAAGATTAATTGAAACTTTGGTGTATACTTTATCGATTCCCTCACACTCTGTAATATTTTTTAATTGCGATATAAAAGTCACTGTATTTTATTAACTCCTCCGCCCTTCTGTGACGGCGGCAAATCCGCGGAGTGGCCGCTGTCATTCGCCTGACAGAACCGCTTTGCGTAAATAAAAAACGTACCCCATCTCTGGTTTTAATTTCCAGCTTGCATACATTTTTTATTAATCTCTGTCATTTTAGTCAGATTTGCCAAAATATTCATACATCTTACACCATAGATTCCCAACCTTTTCAGGAGGTAAGCCCCCTTAGCAAAAAACAAAATATCCAACAACCCCTCTCCCACAAAAACAAACAATCATACCAACACACTATTTTTTTGAAAGGGTAGGTAGAGAGAATGGACCATTTGACTGACACACCTGTCTAGATTCCTAAACTTTCATACAACGAGTCACACGAGTACATGAACGTCGATTATACTTTTATAATTTCTACCATGGCCGACTATTAAAATTTAGACCCATCAAAACCAAATGTCAAAACATGATTATATTGTATTTATAAATATTTTAAATATTAAAAATAGTCCATTGTTTTGGCCGAAACACTATGAGACTTCAACATTATTACAATTAAAATTTAAAACACTGTTATAATATCACAATTTATTTTTATTCACTGAGAGTGTCGCGACAGCTGTTTCGCCAACCAATGTTGGCATCATTAGGTGTTACAATAAACACCTCATGGTGATCATGAAGTGTCACATTAAATATAGTTTATTGTACCACCTGATGATGTCAACATCAGTTGGCGAAACAGCTGTCGACACACTCTCAGTGAATAAAAATAAATTGTGATATCATAACAGTGTATTAAATTTTAACAGTAATAATGTTGAAGTCTCATAGTGTTTCGGCCAAAACAATGGACTATTTTAAATATATTTATATGAAACGCATGATTTAGGGTCTTCAAAAAATCTGCTTAGTTGGCCGGAAAGCGGTTATCCCTTTCCCAATTTCGATGCGGTAGTATTTTTCTAATCACATTTTAACAACAATAGAAAATGTGCGCAACTCTCAACGAATACCCGAAAATGTGGGCTACTGCCCGAATATCCAAAAGTCCAATGCCGTCGCATTTCTAAAACCAATACCATTATAATATAAAGTTATGCAATACAAAGAGCGTTTCTCACACTATTTCAAAATTACATTATCCGTCGAATGATCTATAATTCGTATCTCTTGTACTCGCTCGAATGTCTAGAGCGGCATTGCACCGGTACACCTGGAGGACGAGCGGCAGCACTATAAATCCTTAGGTAACAGAACCGCATTAAAATGTGCGAGACAGGCCCGAGTCTCTGCCTACTCCGAATTTTACATCCAGCTATACCTTCTCAGGAAACACATTTCATCTTGGGCCCGTACACCAGGCGGCGAACAGTGGCGTAGCGGAAAACTCACCCGAATTATCAACGTTAGAGGACAACAAAATTATTATATTAGGTCCTCACATATGAAATGGGCGTTTTGTATAGGAGGAACATAAAGTTGATTTTTTTTAAATATAATATATTTATTTAATCAAAGTATGTACCATCGCTATCTATGCACTTTTGCCATCTCATAGGTAGTTCATCGATCCCTTTACTAAAAAAACCATTCGGACGGGAATCAATAAAATCTTTGAAGTCGGTTTGGACTGCCCCATCGGAGTTGAATTTTTTCCCTTGCAAGAAGTTATCCAAATTTCGAAAAAAATAGTAATCTGTTGGGGCAAGGTCCGGAGAATACGGTGGATGTCTTAGACATTCCAATTGAAGCTCTTCTAATTTGGTAGCCGTCTGTTGTGCAGTGTGTGGTCTAGCGTTATCATGAAGCAGCAGTGGCCTAGAGCGATTAACCAGCCTCGGTTGTTTAGCAGCTAGCTTTTCCATCATTGTTTGCAGTTGCTGACAATAGACATCTGCCGTAATCGTCTGGCCAGATTTAAGAAAGCTGTAGTGAACGACACCAGCACTAGTCCACCAAACGCTCACAAGTAACTTTTTTGGAGTCAATTTTCGCTTGGGGCATGGTTTGGCTGGTTCGGCAGGGTTCAGCCATTGCGATGAGCGCTTCCGATTATCATACAGGATCCACTTTTCATCACAGGTAATGATTCGATTCAAAATCGCTTCATTATTGTGCTGGTTGAGTAATGCAACGCAGCAGTCAACGCGCGTTTGTTGATTTGCTTCACTCAATTCGTGAGGTACCCACCTTTCAAGCTTTTTCACCTTCCCAATTTGCTTCAAGTGGATTAAAACAGTTTATCACTAACACCGCAGCCTGCAGCTAACTCGGACGTGGTTTGCGATGGATCCGCTTCCACAATAGCCTTCAATTCTTCATTATCAACTTTGGTCTCCGGCCGTCCACGGGGCTTGTTCTGCAGGTCGAAATTTCCAGAACGAAAACGTTGGAACAAAAACGCACTGTGTTTTCTTTTGCGGCACCGTCGCCATACACATCATTAATCCTTCGAGCCGTTTCTGCAGCACTGGTGCCACGGTGGAACTCGTACTCGTAAATAACGCGATATTTCAAGTTTTCCATTTTGTAAACTGAGTGACGCAAAGAAAAAAAACAATTGAGGAAAAAACAAATGAATTATAATTTTCGAAACACAAATACTTGAGTAAATAGCTGTATAAATTTGAATTTGGAATTCCTAACCAAAGAGAAGATATTTGAGATTAAAGTTGCCAGTACGGCAAAACGCCAATTTCATATGTAAGGACCTAATATTATGTTAAGTTAAAAAACATTGTTTTTTGTATCACAATTGTATTTCTAACTATTATTAACAAAATATTTTTTAAGATAATCAAATGATTTTACTGAAATCTCTTGATGGAAGTTCATTTTAAATAATAATTAAATAAAACGATGTTTTTTAACTACTTCCACTTTTGTCTTTATTTAGACAGCGACCGGTTTCGCCAGACTCGCTGGCATCGACAGACTGGTCAGACCAGAGTCTGGCGAAACCGGTCGCTGTCTAAATAAAGACAAAAGTGGAAGTAGTTAAAAAACATCGTTTTATTTAATTATTATTTAAAATATTTTTTTATTAACAAAATGTACGTCGCCTAAAATTCTAAGTTTTATAAAGGTCTTTTATTCGTGTCAATGACATGCTTGTTTTTCGTATCGTTGCGATTTCCTTAAAATGAGGAATTTCGTCTCCCTTTTCTCTTGCATTGTGGCAAAACAGCCACCATGGCATATATAAGAAAACATAATTTGTTCTAGCGCACAGGTGATAGAAACTCATAGAATGTTAATAAATATATATAAATAGTTGTCTACAAAACCATCGAGAAATTCTAACAACAATCGTCATTGCCTAAAACTCAAATTTAAATATAATATTTTCTCAGTGACAAATTGTTCATCTCGCACGTGCACGCGTACGAACAAGCATGGAAGAAAAAGAGGTAGTGTATGTCTGGTTGAAGGTAATTTCTGACAAGTATTTTTTAACTATTTCTTACAGCCTAAGAATTAATTACTAATAAATAACATTATATGGAAATTAATTGTTAAATCTATGGAAATTTAAAATCAGAGCCATATATATTTTTTAATAATAAAAAAAAATATTTCCTAGGTAATCCATTGTTTTGGCGGAAACACTTAGATATTTTAACAGAATTCACTGTTCAATTTAAACACTGTTTTAATATCAACATTTTTGTTTATTTTTTATAAAATCGTCGCGACAGCTGTTTCGGTAACCAATGTTACCATCGTCAGATGTTACAATAAACTGACAGTTTATTGTAACACCTGATGATGGTTATATCGATTACTAAAACAACTGTCTGACGTTTTATAAAAAATAAACTTAATTTTTGATATTAAAGCAGTGTTTTTAATTTAACAGTGAATAATGTTATTTCCCTTTTAGAAGTTTATTTTTCTACATGCGTTTTGAAGGTTTAACACCATCACCAAGAGAACGATATGATAATTTCACGTGTACATTAAAATTTACATTTTACAAAACAAAAATACAAATACATATGGAAAGAATGAATGAAGAAAGAATGGTAAAAAAATTATATGTTAATGATGTAAATGGAACCAGTAATAGAGGAAGACCGAGGAAAACGTGGCACGATCAAATAAATCAAATATTGAATGTCGGCCATGTGAGGAATCAGAGAAATCGACGCGCGTGCATGATACGATGTATGAATGTTGAGGAAGCGAGAGAAATATGTCAGGAAAGAAAGGTGTGGCAGTCCATTCTTTCTGCCTAACCCTTCGGGGAGACGGCGTGATGGTTAGTTAGTTAGTTAGTTAAAATACAAATATTTAATTCATTTTATTTAAGAAAATACCATTACAACATTCGATACGCTGTTTATAACTGCGCAAGACAGAGACATGTACTCTCAAGTGATAGTCAAGTGGACCCAGCATGACACATAAAGAAGAAGAGTAAAAAAGGGGGTCATCGTAATGGTTGCTGCGCACCTGGCGGGCCGTATTCCAGGCTGGCCACTCCGAGCCGCTGGGTACGGGCAGCAATCTTCGCGAAAAGGATTCGAATACATTTACGGTTATCCCATCGCAGCCATGAGACGGAGCGGCACTTTGCTACGGAACGACTTGGATCGTGCCATGTTTTGTGCTTTGTTCGTTTCCCTTATCGAAGGAACAAAATGAGAGAAAATGCCATGCACTATCTATGCACAAAAATAAGCCAAATTTTCCTATAATGCACTAACTTTATTCATAGAAATTTTAAATGATTACATATACGAGTATGAAATAAAATATCACTTCGAATATCAAACACCAAATTGTAAATAGAGAGCTGTTGTCGAGTGTGAAAATTAGAAAGGTATCATATTTGGGTCAAGTGCTAAGGAGAGAAAAATATCACATCCTTCGACTGATATTAATGGATAAAGTGGCGGGACGTCGGGGAGTTGGTAAAAGGCAGCTGTCCTGGCTGCGGAATATTCAAAGAGTGGACAGGAATAACAAGAGCTTAGGACATGTTCCAAGTGGCGCGGGATACAGATGCCTTTGCTGCAGTATCGTCAACGTTGGGGGGACCTGACACGACACCGAAAGAAGAAGAAGAATTGTAAATATGTCATCTAGTTTCGACAGCTGCTAAAAAGTCCACTTGAACACCACAGTCTGTAGTTTAATTTACTTTTTATATTACTCTAATGAAGCTTGGGTACAAGTAAAATTAGTTATAATTGATACGAATGAAAACATCTGTTTTCTGGAAGTTTTATTATAAATTATGGAAATGACCAGTTTCATCTGTCTAAGGCATTATTAAAAGTTATTTGACAATGCCTTAGACAGGCGAAACATGGCATTTACATAAAATATAATATGACTTCTAGAAAAAAGACGTTTTATTACGTATTAATTATTTAATATGGAGTTTTATATCATTGTTCCAGAAACAATAAAGAAACTTGATGGAATTATTTTATATAGGTATGTTATATTAAACTGATTATTTATTTACCTATTCTTGTTGCTTTATTTTTAAACAGAAATTGTTTACTTTATTTTTAAACAGAAATTCTTAACTAAGCCCGAGAATAGATTTTAATCTAAGATAATTGACACGGCTGTCTTCAATTTCTTATATCCCTTGGTTTAAGTATTTTTATGAAGTTGGTTATTTACGGTTATTTAATGAAGTTGAATAGCCTGGAGACATGATTATTTTCTTCGTTGAAAAGCTTACAAGTAACTACATTATGTATTCTATCCAACAACATAAATTTAACATTACTAAAATTGTACTAAGTGAAAATACATAATTCAAATACATATTAACAAAAAATGGGTAATAAAAGAGATCGATTTTTTAAATCGTCTTTTTAAGTATTTTAAGCTTCCGCTTCCGCTTCGTGAGCGCTTTGATATAAAAGATTTCAGGTATATAAAGCTAGCAACAAATATTCTACAGACAGAGTTTTAAATGGCAAAATATATTACAAAGATTTATGAAACACTCTCTTTATTGAACAATGATGGAAAACTCCATAATAATCATTCAATATTAATGGAAAATCTTGGATACAAAGGGGGCAGAACAGAGACGAGTGGAAGAAATTGGAAGAGGCCTGTATCCAGCAGTGGAGGGAAGAAGGCTAGCAAAGAAGAAGAAGAAGATTAATGAAAACGTCTGTTTTCTGGAAGTTTTTTTAAAATTTAATGTACATGACGTGTTTCGCCTCGCTAAGTCATTTACCATGTTACTTCCATAAAATAAGAATTTTCTGTGTTTTATTACGTTCGTCTTCTTCTTCGCGTGTCGTATCATGTCCCCCTGACGTTGGCAATCACTCCGGCGAAGGCTTCTCTATCTTGCGCAACCCGGAACAGCTACCTCACATGTCCCATCCCAGTCTAGTCTCTTTTGTTGCACAGCCAAGACGTTTGCTTTCTACCAGGACCACGCTGCCCCTCAATTTTTCCTATCAGTATGTATTAGGTTAATTGTTTTAAATTTGAAATACCCTCATTATATGTATCACAATTGATTTATTATTTTTTATGAGATTATCACGACAGCTGTTTTGTAACACCTGATAATGTCAACAGAGGTTGACGAAACAGCTTTCCCGGCAATCTAATAAAAATGAATAAATATATGTTGATATTTAAAATAACGTGTTTCAAAGTTAAAACTTTTCATAATGTTGAAAAATCACAGTGTTTCGCCCAAAACAATGGAATATTATTGGAAGTGACATGTTTAGCCTTATTGATATTACATTTGGTATGCTATGCGAAACGTGGCTTAGGTGGTCTGAACATCTGGTGCGAATGGAGGAGCTGTTGCGACTCCCGCATAGTTGACATTTATAGGACCGGAGGGTAGACCGCGGCTTCTTTGCCTAGGCGGAGCCCTGAAGGACCTGAAATCGTTGGGAGTCAGACCTGAGTGGAAGTTTAGAGCTCAGGTTTGGGTCCGTTGGAGAAACTTTTTGAAGAAGAGAAGCGAAACATGTCACCCATATTTTTTTTTTGATTGATGTAGAATATTTTCATTATAATTAATGGAATGTTCGGGTAGTATAAAATTAATTTCGAATGTGATATTTTGATTATAGATTTGAAGCTGATAATGATTAGAATTTTAAACTTATATTTATAAAATAATAAAACTCTTTCTATTTAACCATGGTATGGTTATTACAATTGATGCAAACTAGTTTCGTTTGGACCCAAGCTTCATCAGGCAGTACAATAACTAAGTTATTATATAGCCCCGATGAAGCTTGGAGCCATATTCTTCTTTCTGTGTCCTCTCAGGTCTCCCCAACGTTGACTATCATCCTATAGTGATGACCTGGGGGAAAATATCCTGTATGGTATCTGAGTGGTATCCCCTTGGCTTCTCTGGAGGATTTTATTTCGGGGCTACCTTTCCTTAGCTGGGTGTATCCAGTTTTATGGCGCTGGAAGCTCGCCATTCGTCCTCTCTCTATCTGCTATGGCACTAAGCAATATGTGCCACATTGCCCGGGGTTCGCGGGGTCTTTAAAGAGACCTCTCGTGAATGCTAGAGAGTTGGACTTGATAGTAGTGTTACTGTTGTAAATGCAACATGGCGCCTTACGACATTTTGTAGAGGCATACTTTCCAGCAAAGCATACCCCATTGTAGCCCTACTACCCTTGGAACCATACTGTGGTTAAATACGAATAACTTTTTGGAAACATTGTATTATCACAAAACTTTTTTGCTCTTTTCACAAACATGTTTCGGGACACAAACTTTCCTTTTTTTCAGTGTATGAATTTTAACAGTTAAATGATATTGATTTATATACTAAATGACGAGTCAAAAAGTGGTGGGGAGAAAAGCTAAATTTAGTAGCTGGGTAAATTGTTGTTAAGTTGGAATGATGAGACAAGGGAAAGGGAAAGTAATCAATTAAGGGACTAGATGTAAAGTTTAGTTGGTTGTTAATAATACCTTGATTTCTTTCTAATTGCCTTTTTGATTTTCAAAATGTCTAGATTATGTAAAAGTATATTTCTATTATTTATGTGTAAAATTATTATTTTTGCGTTGGTTCGGACATATGGAGCGCATGGATGGAAAGAATGGTTAAGAAAGTATACGTTAATGATGTAAATGGAGTACGGAGTCGAGGCAGACCTAGGTTAACATGGCATGACCAAATTAATCAAATTTTAAAGGTTGGCCATGTTAGAAGTCGGAAGAATTGACGTGCGTGTATGGACGTGTGCCAGGATAGAGTAGTGTGGCGGTCCATTCTTTCTGCCTATCTCTACGGGGAAACGTCGTGATGGTTTGTTGTTGTTGCTGTTGTATGTGTTAAAATTTTAACGCCACTATCTATGTTAAACGAATGATGGTTTGTTGCCTGCCCCAACCCTTTTTCAATATCTCTCTCCACACGCCCATCTCTTGTAAACATACTACCTAAATACACGAACTCATCTACTTGCTCCAAAGTTTCACCATTCACGCTAATAAACACATTATATAATATATACGCCGTATGTATTATGTATTTATGAATCGCTAGTATAATCGATTTACCATTCTTTCTTCATTCATTCTTTCTATATGTCCGAACTATCTTAATGTTCCTTTCATTTTGTTCATAACACCATCATTCGCACCGCATTCACTTCTTATAATTTCATTTATTTTATTTGTATAAGTTAAAAATGTTTAACCACAAAGTGAGTGCTCCAAATGAAAATTTAATGAGAGCTTTCATTCATTTTCTCAGTCGCTCTTTTGTGGCAGCGCCTCTTGGTGCTCCTCCCTCTGGTTTTTGTCCAGGTGGCAGTTCTGCGTTCGACTTTTTACACGCGTGCCACAAAGAAACGTAAAGGAAGGTCTATAGCATCCGGCGCGGGATGATTTATTGTGGCGGGAGACACGCCGCTGATCCGGATTGCAGGAAGGTTTCGCAGATCAAAAGAAAAAAAATCATCAAGCACCATAACGCGTAATAAAGGAACTCGACATTCTCTACTACCGGCGGGCACTTCAAATATACGAGCATTCACGCCCACTGTACAAGAATGTGCTTTTAGAGAAGTCTTAGTAACGAAATTTAAATATGCTGGAAAATTAGTCTATTCGTCAAGCACGATACAACCAAAGATACAATATGAAACTTTCGAAAAAAAAAAACTAACTAACGAACTAACCATCAAGCCGTCTCAGAAAGATTGGACTGCCACACTTTTCTATCCTGAAATGTTTCTCTCGATTCCTCAACATTCATACATCGTGTCATGGACGCGCTTCGATTTCTCTGACTCCTCACGTGGCCGACAATCAATATTTGATTTATTTGATCGTGCCACGTTTTTCTCTATTTCTAGTTCCATTTACATCGTTAACATATATTTTTTTACCATTCATTCTTCATTCATTCTTTCCATATGTCCAAACCATAAAAAATACATTTGTAGAAATAGGGGAAGACTGAAGAAAACGTAACAATTAAATATTTAATGTCGCCTAAGTGAGAGAAATCGAAGAAATTACGACGTATATGCATGAAGCGATAGAAGTATGTCAGTGAAGAACAGTATGGCAGTCCATTATTTCTTCTAACTCCTTCGGAGACACGGCGTGATGATTATTTAGTTATTTGTAGTTCAATTATTAAGGAAGATATTGCATCACTTAATAAATTATTAAGGAAGATATTGCATGAAATTAATCAATTTCTGATAGGCGGCGTAACAACAATCGACGAGCGTGCATGTCACGGTGTGTGAATGTAGAAGCGGTTAGAGAGTTATGTCAGGATAAAACTATGTGGTGGTTATTTCTCTCTGCCTAACCCTCCGGAGAAATGGCGCGAGAGTTATTTAAGGTTATTTAATCGGGTGGTGGTCTAGGGGATAGAACGTTTGGCTCCTGATCCAGGGGACATGGGTTCAAGCCTGGACACGACCAGATTTCTTCATAATAATGAGCTTTTTTCTGCTCACATTGAAGATTGTAAAATAAATTATAATATCATTGATTAAAGTCCTTGATATTAGTTTAAAAAAAAAAAAAAAGTACTTAGTTATTTTCACTTAAATACTTTTAGAATATGGGTATTTTGGTATCAATTACATGATATGCAATTATTTCCAGCTTCGAAACAGGTTAATATTAAAATCTGAATTTTGCAACCCTCATCCACTGTTTATGTATTATTAATAAAGCCAGAGGACACTACGGATAAATTATTAATGCCGCCATCATAATCAAAATAATAGTAGTGTAATTGGATTGTTACTAGTACAAATGTCAGAATTACCATAACATAAACACTTAATGTCGTTTAAATGCGTTTTCTTATAAAATCTTTTACTTTAGGACCTTTATTGATGATGTTTAAAAATATTACAATAATAATCGAATGTACTATAATAATACTATAAAAAATCCGCGTAATACGGTGCGGAGCAATCACTACACATTTCGAAATAAAATATTATGAATCGGAAAATTTGAATTTTTCAATGTGGTTCGCATCAAAAGTGATAGAATTTAAAATCTTATTGATTAAACAAAACTATCGACTATTGTTCGAAAATAATTTAATACATTAATAATAATAAAAAACGAACGTTTAAACAACGTTAAAAAAAACCTGGAAGAAATAATATACATGTGGTCATATCGTCGGTTCAAAGTTAAAACTCATTAGGTGACATTTTAAATAAAATAAAAAATTTCGCAATTTCTGTATCAGACTTGTGAATTCTACGTCAGAAAATAATCACCAAGTGTATTTATTAAATAATAACAGTTATCATTTAATAAAAACACTTGGTGATTATTTTCTGACGTAGAATTCACAAGTCTGATACAGAAATTGCAAAAAAAATAATTAAATGTCACTTAATGAGTTTTACCTTTGAACCGACGATATGCGTACAGTATTTAATGAATAAGAAAATAACAGTTGGCTTATTCCATCAATTTTTAAAGTCACTATAACATCTGATATCCAACGAATACTTATTTCTATATATGGACAAGTGATGAAAGAGCTGAAAGGGTTGGATGTATGTGCCAAAATGAGTAAGCTGTCTCTCGTATGCGGATGACGCTGTCCTTCTTGCAGACAACGGGCATAAACTACAAGCCCTGGTGAATAGCATGTATGTGGTATGCATACGAAATGATGATTGAGAATAAGTCTAAGGTAATGATTTTTGAAAAAGAAGAAATCATGACAGTCAACATTAGCGAGAATAGTGAAAATTTGGAGCAACTACTCGTAGATTAGTTCGTGATAATGAAATAATGATAGGATCATTAAGGTGGTTTGGACACATGGAAAGAATGAATGATGAAAGAATGTTAAAAAAATTATATGTAAATGGAACTAGAAATATAGGAAGACCGAGGAAAACGTGGCAAGATCAAATAAATCAAATATTGAATGTCGGCCTCGTGAGGAGTCAGAGAAATCGACGCGCGTGCATGACACGATGATTGAATGTTGAGGAAGCGAGAAAAATATCTCAGGAAAGAAAAGTGTGGCAGTCTATTCTTTCTGACAACCCTTTCGAGGAGACGGCGTGATAGCTAGTTAATTAGTTAGTCACGGTAGGGTCACCTACGAAACATGCTGTGATTAATATTTGTATCGTATAAAAAATAATAAAGTGAAATAAAAAGTGTGCATAATTCTATTACGATAACTTCACTTAAAAGTGTGAAAAAGTGTTTTTTAATTGCAAAGTCTTTTTTTTCTATCCAAAGAAGTTGCCATTTAAAAATTGGGATGGTTCGGAAACATGAACTTTTTTAGCAAACTCTGGAACGCATTAGAAAGTTCAATATAAAGAACAATCGCCTTGCAGAACCGCGGCGACAGACAGCCCTTCCCGCGTAACGACTGACGTTGAAAGATTGCTTTTGTTTAATGTCGTATAGGTGGTAACATCGAAAGTTTAAAGTGTTTTTTAACAAACAAGAAAACCTTTCCTTATATCGCCGCCTACGAGCTGAAGGCGGGGCCAAACGATATCTTTATCACATATTTATGAGATATGTTAAGTTTACTGGGTACATTTTAAAAGCGATGTTTAATAATTAAAGCGCTTGTGAACAAAACGAACAAATAGGTCAAGTCGGCTCGTAATTATAAATCACTACTAATCAATACCAATTATAACAGAGTACAGCCTGACCTTGCGGCTGCTTAGGTTCTCAATAAGTAAGTGCGTTACAAGGAAAAAATTCTCAATTTTCCAAAAATAGACAACGCCCGGTATCTAAATATATTTGCTTTTATTATGCTTAGTTTATAACAACTTGACTTTTCGAATTCTTTGTAACGATGTCCCGATGTATAAAAAAGCGATTCTTTGTGTCTTTCCAAGGTATTTAGTGTAATTGGGAAGAATCTTTTTCAACGAAAATTTATCATTTTTCCCGGCAACAATGAAAACTTTCACCGAAAATTTGTCAGAGAAGACAGTTCATTAAACTTATTAAGAATTCACTCGCAATAGAAGAATCATTTTAATTCTTTTGTATTCCGACGGACGAAACTTTCGGCTACACGCTATTTCAAGCGGATAGATTCAAAAATATTGTATCCCAAATACGAATAAACCGAAGGCCAATCAAAATCTATGAGCGGCACTAAAACCCTATAGTTTTGTTATATTGGGACGTTAAAACATTTTACCCGCGAATCCGTTTTCGTTTAGAAAGCGGAACAAACACATTTCAAATAAACCACAGTGCTCGGTTAAATTAAGTTATCAATCAATTCGGCGAAATTTCCTTTGATAAAAGTTTGCTTTTCAACACATTACGTTTTACTTCATTCCAACGACTCTTAATCATTTTTGTGTTTACAAAAACTTACACGTGCCCGGAATAAACGCCGTATCGGTTTCAATAATCGGCCGTCAAGGGGATAATCATAATGCATTCTTTCCTTCGTAATCTTTTCGGTTCGGATAATAAATAAATCCAATTATGAAGATTTATGTAGCCCAAATCCAGCCGAGTTACATTTCGCGCAATCATCATATTCTTAATAAAGAGAATTGTGTTTCACGAACCTGTTAGGATACCGACTAAATTATATATGAGCAGATCCACGGGAAGAGTTATGCGGGAAACGCGGAGGGTGAAACTAGCTGGAAAGGATTCACTACACAATAAAAAAAAATATTCTGCATTAGAAAAAAACTGAGAAACATTTTTTTATATGATTCACTTGTAATAACTTTGAAACGACATGTTAATATCTTCGTATGACGTAGATGCTGTAAAATAATTGCGGGTTTAGGGGGAAAATTCGCGGCGAACGCTGAAAAATGACACCGGGCGAGTTTAGTCCAAATTATGTAAGTGCGACGTTTTAACGAATGAAGTCGCCCGTAAAATCTGAATTATGGCGGCAAAAAATATGAAACGGGATTATGCTTGCAGGATTTTGATTTAAAGTTCTATCTACTCGTAATTCAAAAGCTATTCCAGATGATACCTTTAAAATGTTACACAACGATGCTTCGTAAGCAGAGTACTTTTTCAGTTGGGATAGATGTGTCTATTATCTTTATTTTAGCGCGAATAATGATCAAAGTTTTTTAACTCCTAAGGGGTTAGGGGCGGGGCCCTTTGACTTCGCAATATAAGTATATATTTGTACCTAATTACATTAATTTGCGATTTCTAAGGTAACCATTTTTTCGCTTATCCCTTTCTCTATCTCACCCCCTCCTCTGATTTCACCGCCGTTTGTTATTATATAAACACGTAAATTTTTTGTTCACTTACTGTTCTGCCCTGATGAAGCTTAGGACCAAGCGACAACTATTTGGCATCAATTATAATAACCATACCGCAGTTATATACAAAGTATTTTATTTTTTTATATTTACTATTTTAATTTATAATTGTAAGAAGTGATAATGGTCACCGCATTGTGGAACAGGGTCCAACAAAGAGGGCGATAACTATATAACTATATATAGGGAGTATAACTATTATCCTTTTTTGTACCCCTCACTATTTCTCACGGGAATGTTGGATTTCAACACTCTTGAAACTCGTCGAATGATATTTCTAGGTAACCATTGTTTTTTTATTATTATCCGGAAGTATTTACAATCCAAGAATACTGAGAGAACTAAATCTATACGTTCCCCATAGTTATAGCAGAGCAAGGGGCATATTTTATTTTATGCACCGAATTGCCGCACAGAGGCCCTTCGAAGTTCTCCTGTATTGAAAGTGCTTTTAAATGAGTTTGAAAAAGAGATAGACCTCTTTGGATGCAATTATGGCGAATTCGTGATTACCCTTACGACAAGGGCAGCACGGAAATAACTGGCATATTTCCTATTCATAAGGTTCTATGAATATTCCTTTTGATATTCTTTTTTTTGCCCTTTACATCGGTTAGGCTCGCGCTGTAATGATTTAAGGAGTTTTTTCAACAAAATAATAATAATAATAGTAACTTCATTTATATATATTTTTTTAATTGGGTAATTTTTTTTAAATCAAGTTAAAATATAATATAATATTTTTGTATTGTTGGTTTTGTAAAATGAATAAAATTACTGAAAATTTTTTATTACTTAACATACTAGTTTTTTCATACCTCTGACCGCCCCTAACCCCTTAAGCGCGCCGGAGTCGATCAATCAAATTGTTGCTGTTTACGTAAATAATGCTAATTTGGTTGACCAATTGACGAAATAGGCAATTAAAACAACTTCCAATCACATTTATTAGTTTGCCAGTCACATGTTTCACCTTTTTATGGCTACAATTTGACAATCCCTAGTAAAACCTGTCATTAGCACACAAAAAATACATATTGAAACTTGTAGGCGAAAGTCGATTTTATTTATTTTAATTTGATTTATATATTTATAATATATAGAATTGCATCATTGCCGCAGCCTTTTTATTATTTATATCACTCAACGATTGACAATCGTCATTTAGTTTTTTAGACAACCTTATAAAATTAGTTCAATTGCAGGACGTGATAATTTTACTCAAAATATTAAAACTATGGAAAGCGAAATAAAATAATCAGTTAAATAAATTCGTATACCGTAGATACATTTGTGATATAGAAATCATGTCTCCTGGGATGATGAGGTCCAGTTGTCCCTCCATCTCTTATGCAGTCTTACAGGTGGGCGGTGTCCGGAGGGGATTTCATAAGCGGCTGTATATGCAAGTCTGTCACTTTTCATTCGGGCTACATGGTTCCTCCAGTATCTTCTTCTGGATCTACTCCACTGAAGGATATCCTCTATTTCGTAAGTTTTACTTATGTCTGCGATGCGGGCACGATCTCGAAAAGTTGTTCCAGTAATTATCTTAGGACCTTCATCCCAGATGTTCTTAGTGGGCCCTTGGTTCGCACAGTGTCGGCCCGCGTCTCTACAGCGTACGTCATGAAAGGTCGCACGCATGTCTTATAAATTCTGACCTTGCTGTCGATAAGCATGTGCTTGTTCTTTCAGAGCCTATTCTTTGGACACCCTGACACGGCAGAGGCTTTACTGACTTGTTCTCGTACTTCGGTATAAAGGTACGCATTTTAATGTTTTAAAAGCTTTTACGTTAACAATAAAGATTTATTCAAATGGAAATAAAATGTCGGTTACATTTGTAATCAATTATACCTTTGAAAGATGTTTTACAATATCCGATTATCTAAATAATTTCCAGATATCCATACTGCAAAATGAACAAGCATTCTTGTCTCGCTTTCATATATTTTAGCCATTAAATAAATTTTAATTAAGCGACAAAAAAAATTCACGTATTATGTATACAAAAGCTTAAACTTAAGAGCTCGATTACTGCTAAGACAAAGAACACACTCAGCCCTCAGACGGTAATTGAGATCACTCTGTCACACCAGGAGTGTGTTAGCGAAGATAGCAAGATTACATATTCAAATAATCTGTCGTTAAAACCCTGTAGTCCCAGAGGCAACAGCTTAAACTCTGAAATTTGTTTGCTAACATGAACAATCGCTTAATAAAAGGAGAACCCTTCCAATTCAGACCTGATAAAAACTAATAAAGTATCTTCCAGGTCTAATAAAAACTCGAATATAAAGTTTGGCCATTATTGGCGGCGGCATTGAGGGAGAGTAATATCGCGCGGCGTGTACATGCCGGGACGTCAGGCCAGCCGTGATATGAATCTGACCAAAAACAATAAAAGACTTTTAGGACTCGCCTTTCCCCGGAGAACGGCCACTTTCATACGAAAATCTAAGGATATTCCACACGCGAAAACAATCTGTCGAGGTTTAGCTTTTTTGTTTTGATTCCATTTATTTCATCGCTTTCGGTATATCGCTACACAATATAAAAGGGAATAAACAATGGCCCAGAGTAATAATTCCATTTTACTTTCAATTGAAAAGCGTTATAAAATGAAAACTGATCATTACAATGGTGTCAAGTATCAAAACTGTCAAAAATGAATTTTTGATCCCAATAGTTGTCAAACATAAAATATTATCAAATGATTTTACTGAAATCTCTTGATGGAAGTTCATTTTAAATAATAATTAAATAAAACGATGTTTTTTAACTACTTCCACTTTTGTCTTTATTTAGACAGCGACCGGTTTCGCCAGGCTCGCTGGCGTCGACAGACTGGTGTCGGACGTCGACAGACCAGTCTGTCGACGCCAGCGAGCCTGGCGAAACCGGTCCTGTCTAAATAAAGACAAAAGTGGAAGTAGTTAAAAAACATCGTTTTATTTAATTATTACATAAAATAATATGTTATAAGCAGTTTGTGTGGTTACAGAATCCATGGAAAACCAAGGAAAGCATGACATGCCAAAATAATTCAAATACTGAAAGGCTGCTGCATTCGAAGTCGGAAAAATCAGCTATTCGAATATTGTAAGAGTTTAGAAGAGGCTTAAAGTGGAGTAAAATAAAAGAAATAATAAAAGAAAAAATATTCCATGCGCTTATTAAATTAACCCTAGTGTATACTATTATTTAATCGCATTTTTGCTGTAAGATTAATACGCACATTCGCCATTTAAATCGCAATAAGTTAAGTACATAAATAACATAAGAATGAAATTGAATAAATAATCGATTAAAAACTCACCGGCAGCGTGGCTTGGATTATACGAAAGAACGCAGGGAGAACTGCAACAAAATAAAATACAAATCATAAATATTAATTAATATTATTTGCATATTTAGTTAGTCCTACGTTGCTCTAACCTTTCTCTTGGGTGAAATTTATTCAGGCAGCCAGATAATAATATCAACGATTTGGGAAGACGCCGCAAAGTCCCATTATATCAGGGCTCAAGTGGTTCATGGGCTCGCTCCAAGTAACCTCACACTACAAATTAATGTTGTTATTTAAATAAATTAGCCATTTCAATAATTGGGGCACCACCCACTAGATAAATGTTTTTACAGCATCTGGTATTATTATTTTATGTTATATAAATATTAACAGGAACATTTTTCTATACCAACGAATCAGCAACGACAAAAGAACTATATTAGAAACCCGCTTCATTAGATCTTGTGGGAATATATATGTTCCTCTTTTACATAAACAAAGTTAATATAAATACAATTCGTTGAAAATACTTATGTAAATCGGTTACTGTATCGAAGGTTTAGGCGTTAACACCGTAGAATTCCTTCGTAATTTGGAATAGTATAAGCACATGGTAATTATTCCACATTTATTTATTAAATATTTAAGGATAATAAATACAAATTATTTTACTGAAATATCTTGATGGAAGTTCATTTTAAATAATAATTAAATAAAACGATGTTTTTTAACAACTTCCAATTTCGTCTTCATTTTGACAGCGACCGGTTTCGCCAGGCTCGCTGGCATCGACAGACTTGTCATCGCTCAATGGCATCGACAGGCAAAAGTGGAAGTAGTTAAAAACATCGTTTTATTTCATTATTATTGATAATAAATACATTTAATAAATAAAAGTGGAATAAAAACAGTGTTATTATTTCTATTCCAAATTAAATAAGATAGCTTAGGATATAACATAACAATTTAAAAAAAAAATAACAGTGATGTGAGCTTGGGGGTTTATTTGCTATGTATGTTGTTTTATACTCGTAAACACTCTTTGCTATATCATCACCCATGAGCTACGTGGGGTGTATTAATAAAATATAAATTGTAAAGTTTTGCTTTTCATTTAATAGCAGCTACCAATTCTTTACACCCACTCAAACCACCCGAAAAATGTATATTAATCCCTCCTTTCTGCTTCTTGAGCTCTTTATTTTCTCGTCTACGTAATTTAATTAAAAACCGGTCAAATGCTGGAGGTTCGCACAAAGTGTTAACTTATTATTGAATTTTCAGAGGGTCGGATTCGCAAGCTCGACATTCCTTATTTATGACCGCTATATGAGAAAATTGAGTCTCCTATTAAACGGTTAATTATTCAGTAGCAGTTTCTCGGTTTCTGTATTATGCGAATGCGAATGTTAATTCACCCTTTTCCGATGATATATAGATCCACTTGATGTATAGTGTTGAAGTTAATCTATTAATACTTCTAGAAATTGAGTTTTCGCGACTCATTATTATACCGTTTCAAATTGCTTTTAACTTTAATTGCATTGATTTTAAGCATTTTAACGTTTATAATGAACCAATGCTATTGTGTTACTTTAGAAGAGGTAATCAATTAAAAAAACATGTTTACAAAAAGCCTTTAAACTCGGTTCGCATAAATTTACTCATGGAAGTCTAACTTACTTTTATATATTATGTAGTTTATAACCGTCCCATATTTTTAAAAGGTGCGAACCACAAAACTATTTTTTACAAACTCCATAATCTGAATGGCGGTCTACGGCAAATTTTCTTGAGATTTTTACAACCGTGGACCACCAAAAAATATAATAATTATGTCTTATTTGTGTTTGGTTTTTATATACTTTGTAAATACTCACATTTGTTAAATAAAATATTAAATATCAAACATATTTCGGACTAACCAGCCCTTCATCAGTGATATTATATAAATATTTAAAATATTACAAAAATTCTTCTTTGTTCGCCAATAAAAACTTATTGAATTATTTAATTCGTCAATTTAAATTTAAAATTGATTCATAATATTTGTTATAATAAAGCATAAACGTTCCAAAATAAATCTTTATAACATCTGTCAAAACTGATCATATTTTTTAACAGTTTTAAAATATTTTGAATATGTATCTTTTCAATATCACTGAGGAAGGACCGGTTATCCAAAACATGTCTGATATATAATTTTAAAAAATTTCAAAGGCAGTGTTGTATATACTAAGTAAATAAAAAAAAAAGATTACTATTATAAAATTGAAACATGATTGATATTTAATTATTTATTTTTTTAATAAATGTGAGTGTTGTGTACATAATATATAAAAAAAGAAATATTTAACATCTACTACACAAAGTTATGGCGAACATAGAAGAAATAATAAATATTCATTTAAAAAAAATGGTTTCAAAATAAATAATTTTATATTCGGTTTTAAATAATAACACATAAAATGTTGATATAACAATATTAATAGAAAAATTTTGGGAACCACTACAAATTGAAAATTCTCTTATTGAAATCGAATTATAAATATATTGAATTATATAAGTATAAATATAAATGGATTGTTTAACAATTTCTACAGTCATTTGGTAAATACAAATTTGAAATATATTTTAGGAATAGTTCATTGTTTTGACCGAAACACTGTGATACCTTAACATTTTAAACTGTTAATGAATAAACTTTGTTTTTTGTATCACAATTGTATTTTATTTTATGCGACAGCTGTTTCATCAACCAATGTTGACACCATCAGGTGTTACAATAATATATCAAATGTCAAATTTTCGTGATTTTTCGAATCTTAATGTGTATTTGTTCCTGCCAATTTGAATAATTTCTTTGTTATAATATTAAAGTTCTTGCTAAAATTGAGTTAGGTACCTAAATATTTTAATTAAAAGAACGGTTAGTTACTATTTATAGGAGAAAATATTAAAGGTGTAAAATGTAATAATAAAATAATAATAATAATAAAACAGTAATTAGAAGGAACAATTACACATAGTATAGAGTCAAAAACGATGAAGCATAATAAATTAAAAACGAAAGTCAATAACAATATGTACACAGATTACATTAAAAGGAAAGGTGACAAAGGTAAACATAATAAGGTAGTATTAATAAGGTAGTGTTATTATAATGTTTTTAGGATAAGTAGGTAGTATTAATAAGGTGGTATTATTATAATATTTTTAGGATAATAAGGTAAATATTTTTAGGATAATCCTTTCTAATATATACTGCTGACACTTTCGTGAGCTTTACACTATCGCATGATAACGTCTTTTAAATATGCTTCATACAAAATTTTATTGTAATTTATTATGTATGATCAATCAATAAATAGTATGGGTAAAGGCCTGTCGGAAGGAGACGCCACTATCAGTCTCTGTCTAGTGCGTTTAAACAGAATTGTTCTCCAATTTTTTATTTATTAAAATGTATCATTTGGGGTGTGATGGGCTGTGAATATAGCGTAAGAAATAAATAAAAACGTCTTTTTAATTTAATAATAGTAAACACGATCGTTTAGTGGTTTTACTTGGATATAATTTATATAAATTGTCGCAAATTTTTTTCGAAGAATAAAAACCTGTTAACATGCAATGTAAGTACCTACTGACGTCTCGCCCCTACTTGACTTACGCATGTATGGTATAATGTTATATTGGTAACTCGGTTGTAATCACCGTTCGTGGGTGTTTTAAGTAAATTTTACGTTAAAAGTATTAGATTATTTTTTTTGTAAAGAATCATGTTTACCAACACTGTATGTTTATACAAACGAGTAAGTTTATAACAGTGTCACTAGTCTGTCGATGCCAGCGAGCTTGGCGAAACCGGTCGCAGTCGAAATAATGATAAAAGTGCATGTAGTTCAATGAAAACATCATTTTATTTAATTCCATCGAGAGATTTCAATAAAATAATGTGATTATCTTATTCTTAATCAATACCCCGGAGAATTCAACGGGAAACCACTCAAGTAACACTTCTCAGGAAATCACTGTGGCGAGAAAGCGATTGCCAACGTCGAGGAGACCTGACACGGCACATTAAGACGAATCTTAACTTAACTAATAAAAAATAAATCATGGTGCACATCAAAATAGTGTTTCAAATAGTACATTGTTTTGGCCGAAACACTATGATACCTGAACATTTTAAACTGTTAAATTAAATAACTTTGTTTTTTGTATCACAATTGTATTTTATTTTACGCGACAGCTGTTTCATCAACCTATGTTGACATTATCAGGTGTTACAATAATATATCAAATGTAAATTTTTTTTTGAATATTTAATCAGTGTTTCAAAATTAAAAAGAATTTTAAGTGTTTCGGCCAAAACAATGGATTATTACCAATTTACTAGATTTAAATAATATCGTTTTTCAGACTCAAAGACTCTGACAGCATACACCAGAATATCATTTTACATACTAGACTTTAGATTTGATTAACATAATCCTCTATATTCAAATGTCAATTCATGTGAAGTAGACATTTATTTCAACACTCAAAAATCTATTAAATTAAATGAGATTTTTCGCAATACGAACACATTACATTGTAGGTTAGTAAATTGGAAATGTGGGGCCTAAAGAGCAGAGATCGTGTTTTTGTTACATAAAACTCCAGCTCGTTATTCAATATTACATTTTTAATTAACTACTATCACCCCCGCTGTTGTGGGCTCAGAACTTATAATGAAATTGCAGGATCAATAAACAAAATAAACACACAGCCTGATTCGTATTTAACAATTATGATATATTTAAGTCAGTTGGTAAAACGATTTTTCCCAAGTAACTAAAATAAATGACGGCCTTCGTGGCAGAGTGGCTACAGTTATGACTGCCACACCGAATATATAAAACAATAACTACTAATTATTAAACCTATAGATCTAAATATTTGCGGTGCGAATGATGGTGTTATGAACAAAATAATGAAATGATCATTATTATGGTTTGGACATATGGAAAGAATGAATGAAGAAAGAATGGTAAAAAAATTATAAGTTAACGATGTAAATGGAACCAGAAATAGAGGAAGACCGAGGAAAACGTGGCACGATCAAATAAATCAAATATTGAATGTCGGCCATGTGAGGAGTCAGAGAAATCGACACGCGTGTATGACACGATGTATGAATGTTGAGGAAGCGAAAGAAATATCAGGAAAGAAAAGTGTGGCAGTCCATTCTTTCTGCCTACCCCTTCGGGGAGACGGCGTGATGGTTAGTAAGTTAGTTTTCAGTATAGTTATAGTTTCAGTATACTTAGTTAGATATAAAATAACAAAACACTTTGTATTTAACCACGATATGATTATGATTAAGAGACCAAGAGGCAGACCGAGGAAGATGGGGGGATTGCGTGGAAGAAAATTGTGAGAAAATGGAAGGAGCTGGGGAATGGAGAGAGATGGCCAGAGACAGAAGTCAGTGAAGGACCGTTGTGGAGGAGGCCAAGTCCGACACCGGGATGTAGCGCCGAGAAATGATGAATGAATGATGATGGTTATTTTAATTGATGCCAGTTATTATATTTCCCTGACAGAATTATTTGGCATAAATTATTGTATAGTAACCATACCGTGGCTAAATTCGAAGTGTTTTATTATTTTATTAATATAAGTTTAAAATTTCTTACCACAAAGTGAATGGTTCCAATAAAAAAGTTTAAAATTATTAATTATTAATGTTGTTAATTGAAATTTCTTTGTAGAAGTTTATCGCGATGGAAAAAATTTCGTTCTCATGGGAACTTTAGTTTTTAAATTAAAAAATGACTTTATAATATACATATTTAAATTCATTCTTTCTTTATCTTCGATCGGGGTCGGCAGCTTGCAGCCATCTTATGACTTAAAACACAAGAAGATAAACATGAATTAGAAACAAACGTAATGTATACGAGTATTATATTGAATTTTTTTAGTACAAAAAATGTCTTTAATTTATTATTAAATAATATAAGATGTCCTTAATAAGGAGTAGAAAATCATAATGAAAATTCAACAGCTCGGGATAAGTCTAAATATTTTAATTATTCAAAGCGAGGCCTTGTGACCCTAAAGCACCTCAATAACGAGCTTACAAGTTCAAGTTTACACCGAGTACAAGTTCGCGTCCCCGAGCGCTTTTCACTGAACAAGTAAAAAGATTATTAATTCTTCCATTTGAGCTGAGTCATTAACCTATTAACCGAATATAGCGAAAAGGATCCGTTTCCCCTTGTCTCCACATCGCTTATCAGCCTAATACACGTTTTAAGATTACGACAATTATTCATGTGTGTCAAAAGCAGATATCCCCACACAATTACGGAACCATTCAGTTAAATAAAGCCTCCGGCGATGCTCCAAGGACCCGCAAGTGTTGGAAAAACAGAGCACGCCTTAATTTATTCAAATACAAGTGAGGAATTATGATTGCAAATTTGTATCATTCTTTGTGTGCTATTCCCGGGTACGATCCGCGGGTTATTTGTGTAAACGTGTCCCAGTTCATTTAGCGCTGCGAGGGTGGCGTGCTTTCGGATTGGCGGCTCTACATGGAATAACGAACTACGTAAAAGAATTGCGCGCAAATCGGAATTTAAATTTCGTATCGTTCCCTGAATAAATCGTGCTAATTTTATACCTGCTCTGTGACAGTCATATTAGGTGTATAACTTTGCTTCCGCCGTTTTTTTTTCGAAATTCGAGGCTTTATCGTAAAAAACTGGTTATACTTTTATGATTCAAAGTATTGTCCATCGCTGGCCACTACTTTCTCCCATCTTTCATCCCGGGAGTCTTGATCAAGTAATGCCTCCAGTTCTGCATCTTCGAAAACCTTCTCTCTTCCACCGCCATGCTGGTCTTCGCTGGTCTTGAAGCGTTGAAACCACTCTCGGCACGTTTTTTCATTAATAGCGGCCTCACCATAGGTATTTGAGAGCATTCGATGAGCCTCAGCCGCAGATTTTTTCATATTAAAGCATAAAATTAAAACCTCCCGCAAATGACGAGAATTTGGCTCGTAAGCTGACATGTTTAATCGGGAATAATTTTATGATGCAGACACAAATCGACTAATATTTCGATGGCGTTATGTTAACAAATACTTAAGCTTATCGTATGACATCTATGATCTATTTATTCCAACTACCACTTACCGCTACTGCCATCTATTGCAAAACGGCGGAAGCAAAGTTATACACCTAATATTATACGTAGTGGTCTTTATTACTATACATTCAAGAATACCTGGCCATATTCTTGGAGCAATGTTAGCATAGCAATAAAATCCATGATTTAATGAGCTGGCGCATCGGAAACTTCTTTTAAAAAAGAGGGCTTACTCGTATAATAAACAAAACATATGTTGTGTAAAATAATTGCGTAGATTTTCACGGTTGGCAGCAATATGTTTTGTGTGATTTTGGGTAACAACGTGTTATTTCTTCTTCTCGACGTGAGGATAATAGGGTGGTGGTAACCAGTCATAACACCACAGCACCCTGAAGATGGAGACTGCAACGATTTCCGAAACGTCGGTCGAGAAGGAGAAATCACACGTTATTACCCAAAATCACACAAAACATATATTTTGTGTACATATTTTTCCTTCTAATCGTAATGTTATTATTACAAACAGCATAAATATTTAAGACATCTATTGAGTACAGGTAAAATATTATATTTATACATCATAATACCAGGGACGCATGAGAGATAGTTCGAGATTAAAGAAGATAAGATAATCTCCAAAGTCAAAAGTATTTTTCTTTCGAACGTACTTTCACTAATATGAAAGACGTCGATCTCCGTGGAGACCGCGTTCTGCAGACTTATTTGCTCTTCCCACCGGTGTCATCAGAGGCAGATTAGTTCTGGTGGCCGGTAAGTTAAACAATCTGTGCTATCATTGTCGGAGATATCTATCAGGGACAAAAAGACCAACAAGGCCGAGTTCTCGAAATATCCTCTGATTAATCTAAAGAAATGGGTTATGAGATGCCCATCTCTTAGACGCTATGCTAAGCTCTCTTAGAAGAGTTGGTCCCGAGCATTTCCAAAAGAAATGGCATGGTATAGAGCCACGGATAACTACCGTATTCCGTCATGAAGAGATACCTCAGAACTTTTGTTTGAACCCTTTCTAGCATAACGGAACATCTCGCCTCGTGAGGACTCCGTATCCTTATTTGTAAGTATTTAAAACATAGGTTCAGTATATTTTCTGAACCAACTTTAAAATAAAAATCCTATCCCATGATAGTTTTACACAATTTTCGAATATTGTTACACGTTCTCAAATTTTAATCCCCATATCTATCGACTCATGTTTGATTGCGTGATTCATGTCTTTGCTTACCAACTTGCAATATCTTGTCACTGACCACACTAAAAAAAACTGGTGTACAAAAACCTAACACGATGTAAAAAAAAATATTCTTATTCCGGAGATAACAGTAAGTATAAAAATTTCGATTTATTATATAATAGATTAAACTATTCATTTTTTATTCCAGAAAACAGTATTTCTAACTTAACTTACTAACCATTACGCCGTCTTCCCGAAGGGGAGTAGAGAAATAATGCACCGCCACACTATTCTTTCCTGACATACTTCGATTCCTCAACATTCATACATTGTGTCATCCACGCACGTCTATTTCTCCGACTCCTCACGTGGCCGACAATCAATATTTGATTTACTGTATTTGATCGTTCCACATTTTCCTCGGCCTTCGTCTATTTAATAATGAATGGTATTGTATTTTATAATTAATTTATTGAATAGATACGCAACGGCCAACCCCCTTAATTGTCTCAACGCCTCTTATTTGCCTTTGGGACTGCTACCGCCCCCATAGAAGGTTCCGGTTCTACCTTGGGAACCTATGGGCTTAATCTACGTCAGCTCGAAGACGAATAAAAAAATAAAAACAAGTTTTGATACGCAAATATAAATATAAATATTTCATATTCAACTCAAGCCTAAAATCAAAAACTAAAAATATATAATAGTATTTTTTTAAAACCGTCATATTACATTTAACTCAATGTTAACACTCGGTGAAAACTGTTTGGTCGTTGCATAGTCAAAAAAGTTGGTGACCGAGCTAGCCCCTGGGGCGGGAAGCTTCTCGACCATTGTAACTCTCATGGAGTCGCTTATCCAGTCGTTAGTGATTTGACACACAAGTTCAATTTAGCGGCGTAACTAGCAAAGTTCTACAAAGCTGCGCTCTTTAAATTTTAGACTAGTGACTCCGTGCGGGGCGTCGCGACGCGGCGTCGTTTTCACACAATTATTATACTCGCGTATGTGTACTTATAAAAGTAGTTTTACTTAATTAATACGTATGAATGTCGAATGTCACATTTGATATTGAAATTATCACATTTGATAATTTGTAACACCTGATGGTGTCAACATAGGTTGATGAAACAGCTGTCGCGTAAAATAAAATACAATTGTGATACAATTTTTTTGAGTTTGGAATGATCTGTCAAAACTGATCATATTTGTAAACTATTATATAATATTTTAAATATGTATCTTTATAATATGTTTCACTGAAGAATTACCGGTTGTCCGAAACATGTCTGTATACAAAGTACTCGAATATAAAAAAGAAAAATACAAATATATTTATTCTTCATAATAAGCACTCACTTTGTGGATAGACATTTTAAATAAATATATAAATAAAACAACTTTGTATTTAACCACGGTAGGTATTTAACCACCCTACTGTGGTTATATTATATAAAAAGTTGTTTTATTTATATAATTATTTAAAATATATTTATGTTCAATTGACATTATTATTTTCTATCTTATTTCTATATATTTAGGTTTTATACCTCTGTCTAGTGGCTTACTGATTAAGGCTCAGTGATAAAACTGCGCTGAGAGTTATAAGATTGTGAATTCCGCTGGCAAATAGCTCACAAGAGTGACTGGTAAATAACTCACCTTTCCACACATTTGAGATACAATGATTGTAAGTTCCAACCCATATGTATGGAACTGGCAGAAGAAATATGAGAGCAAAATAAATGCGGTAGAGATAAGATCTCTTAGACGTATGTGACAGAATTTCAAATGCTTACATCAGGAAGGAATGTGTTAAAATGAAAGGATTTCTGCGTTGGTTTGGACACATACTCGTACATAGAACGCATGGATAAAGAAGGAATGGCTAAGAATGTATATGTTAACGATTTGAATGGAGTACGGAGTTGAGGAAGACCGAGGGAAACATTGACTAAATTAATCAAATTTTAAAGGCCGGCTTAAAGTTGGAAGGATCGACGTACGTGTATGCCTCGCTGTACGAGTATGCACGTGAAGGAAGGAAGGCAGTGTGAAAAGGCCCCACTACTCTATCCTGACATACCTAGAGAGCTATGTCAGGATAGAGTAGTGTGGCGGTTCATTATATCTGCTTACCCCTTCGGTGAAACCGTATGATTGTTTGTGTTATGATTTTTTTTTAAGTTTTAGTATTTATAACTAAATGCAATTTTAAATAATACATAATTCATGTGTTAATTTAATTGCGAAAGCGTCAAATTAAGATATTAACATAACGAAGGAGGAATTCTTCTTCTTCGTGTCCTGTCACACCTTCGTGGTGCATAGGACCTTAAGTAGCCTTCTCCACCCGACTCTATCGCATGCCTGATGCCTAACATCATCTCAAGGGAGGCCTGCTGCTTTGACTTCGTCCTGCGGGGCTCTTCACCAGGTAGCTCTAGATCTGCCTCGCTTCCTTTTTCCCCGCATATCGGACCAGTTCAGAGCGTTCTGAGCGATGCATGCTGGGTTCTGTCTGTCATTTGCGTCTAGCGACTTGTTCTCTGATTGGCTTTTCGCTAGCCATAGTCCAGAGAATGACATTTGACGCTGGGACCAATAGATCTTGAATATTGAGTGAAGGCACCTATTTATAAACACCTGGGGTAGGAGAAATTACCTAATCATAATAAAAATTATCCCTTTAAACTGTTAAATTAAATAACTTTGTTTTTTTGTATCACAATTGTATTTTATTTTATTTCGATATATTAGTGTAACACCTGATGATGTCAACATAGGTTGATGAAGCAGCTGTTGCGTAAAATAAAATACAATTGTGATAAAAAAACAAAGTTATTTAATTTAACAGTTTAAAATATTAAGGTATCATAGTGTTTCGGCCAAAACAATTTACCATTCAAAAATTATCCTTCCAAATAATTAAAGAGGAAGATTAATTTAATAATCGCTTTGATAAAAATGTACGAAATGCGGGAAAACCGGTAAGTAAGGCGATATCGTTATTTTAATAATGGCAAGGATAAATCAATATTTGTTAGTTCATAAAATCAAACCAAATACGGCCAACTCAAATAAATTGCATTGATTTTCAATATTACTTAACAATGAAAACAATTTTGTTGTTGGCTTGAGTTATTTTTGTCCAATATAAACCAATTTATATCTTTTTGTGTATTCATAATGATATCAAAAACATAACCTGTGCATTCCCGCG